>LPNX011119307.1:170127-341774 GCA_001517045.1 Pseudotsuga menziesii | reverse complement strand
TCATTTTGGACAGCCCTCTTTTGCCCTATTTTTTGGCCCTTTTCTTAACTTTGGACAGCCCTCTTTTTCCTCCTTGTGGACAGCCCTCTTTTGACTGTTCGCTACCCTTTTTTTTTGCTGTTTTACAGCCCCCTTTTCTCCATTTTGAACAGCCCTAGCATGCCCTAGTTTTCCTTCCTTTTTGCCCCCTTTTTGCCATAGTTTTTGGGCCCTCTTCGACCTTGTTTGTGGCCTTTTTGTCCACTTTTTGTTCGCTGTCCTGTTTTTCATTTTTATTGACAGCCATTTGTTTTCTCTTTCGCTGTCCCATTTTCTTAAATTTTTGTCTTCCTTTAGCTTCATAGTTGGCTGCCCCTTTTTTCCCCTTCTTTGGTTTTGATCCTCCTTTCGTTTTCTTGCCTTCTTTGCCTCATCTTCCTTTGTTTCAGCCCTCTTTTCACTTTGCTCTTTCTCTCTCTTTCAAACTTCCTCTTCCCCTTTCTTTTTGAAAAGTTTTGAGAAAAGTTAAAAGTAAAAGTAAAAATACTCTCCTTTTTTACACAAGTCCTGATATTAAGTAGAGTGATTGTGCTTTCATTTGAAAAGTCCTTTCAAGGATTAAAATCCTTAAGGCACTTTGTATAAAGTTTAATAAAAAATATTGTGTTTGAGTGGGGTTTTTAAGTCCCCACTCTCATCCTCCCCCATTTGGGGAGGCTTGTGTCGTGTGTATGCTTAGATTAGTGCTTGTTTTCATCATTGATTATATCTCATGTTTAGATCACTAATTGTTGATTCATCACTTCTAGATCATTAATTAAGTTGATTACTCTGTTTTAAATTGTATACCATTATAAGTAAATCAACTGTGCAAATCTCTTGAATCATACCATAAGGTAGATCAAGAGTGCTCTCTATCGGAGAGTTGTCTTTTCATTGTTTAATAAGTTAAGCAATTAATCTTGAAAGTCTCTTGAACTTGCCGTAACACAAGTCAAGAGCACTCTCTATCGAAGAGCATCCTAGGTTTGCATAATTCCTGCATTAGTTTCATCTAGATTAGCTAAGTCTCTTGAACCGTTGTCATAAGACAAGGTCAAGAGCGCTCTCTGTCGGAGAGTTTTAATTAATTAACTTAATAAAATTCGCAACTCACATCCCTTTAATTAATTAACCCCCTTTCCCCTTTGCCGGAGTATGCTCTGACCAATCTTCGATCGGAATACCCAGAAACGGCATTGGATCTTTAAACCCCACAAGAGGAACTTAACTAAAACTTTTCCCCATAACCAACGCACCGGCATTGTTCGATAAATACCGAGGCATGTGGGCAAATTCCAAGTGTGGGCGCCGGGCTACCTAATCTGGGCACTGGTAGTTAAGTTATTGAACACTTACCTTTGACCCCAGACAGGTCCGTCATGTCTTCGAACGGAGCCACTGAAGGTATTACCGGTTAGGACATCCAGCCACCATAAGTGAAGATCACAAACAAAAAACTCGTAAAATCTACCAAGAGAACTCGCATCACCTAACATTCACTAGCTTGATTCCTAGACTTGTGTTTAATTCTCTGGCGCATTTCAGCTTATTTGACTCCATAAGGCACTGGTCCTTTTTTAATTTGCATAATCATATTATTTGATCAATGGTCTATGGTTTATCATAATTTCTTTCTCTGAATGCACTATTAAAGTCTAGAATTTTTGCTTATCTTTGTAATCTCTTGTTCGCAACGTGGATTGCTTTTGATTTAGTGTCATATCCATAATAAACAAACACTTCAAATCATAACAACTCCTAAATAACACCCATCCGCATCCGCAACTAATCAAAACACTTTAACAACTTAAGAGCCATAGAAACTCTTTTGTAGGGACTACCCCCCTTGGCTTCGTTAGGAGTTAGCCTAAACGGAGGAGCTAGGAGTAGGTGACAGTACCTAGCTCTGTGCTTGCCCCCAAGGTCACACCTCTCCCACTTTCTCAAGTGAGGAGACAGCTTTCGGAAGATTTTTGCTGCTGGTGTGCAATCGGCGGACAACACTACCAATGATGCCAATGCTGATAGAGGATACTTCTGCGAGGTAGACAACTTGTATGGTCTGAAAGGATGAGCCAATAGATAGTAGATACTGATGACAATGGAATGTTACCTGTACAGACTCCAGAGCCACAGACTCCTCCTAGTGGAGATTAAGATGTTGCCATAATGAAAATAAGAGATGGAGCAATACAAAGATAATGTATGTGCACACACAACTCATTTTTTAATTTTATCCATTCATGGAGAGATATTTATACAAGTGATCTTCTCCTACTAAATAGGATTAACTTACTAAGTACCTATCTCTCCATATTCTCACTCAACTAATCCTAATCTAAGGTGATTTATCATCACAACTTGTGCACCAATCAGACACAAACACTGACAAAACTACTTCTAAGTTCTAATCCAAAACTAACTTAGATTGATACAACTATGTTGTAGTACCCTAAGATTATTTCCAACATTCCCCCCTTAATACAAGCATAGTTCAAAGGGAACGAAATGATACTACAAGGGAATTGGGACATACTCCAATTCAAGTTATCATCAATGGATGGGAACATATTACCAATCCAATAGGGGTATGAACTAGGATCTGCACTGAATTCATGTTAGAAATTTGACAGCTGCAAAACCAAGACCACTAGAAGAATATCAAAGCACAAAACAAAACAAATAGTGGAGCTCGTTTATCCACGATGATCACAAAGATCATCTCCCAACCACACACAAAAGAATGTCACCCCCAAGCTCGCCCTTCCAAGAGAGATAGATCGTTCAGGGATAGAAGTACTTCCAAATTGTAGTAGCATAACCCCAAGAAAGATGAGAGAAAATAAAAAAACCTTCTCCAAAGATGATGAACCCCAGAAAACCTCCTCTCCAGATATAGTAGCGAATCTCTCTAGCTGAGGGCAAACTTGTGTTGAAGTGCTCAAGCCTCAGTGTCCAAAATGAGGAGAGGCGCCCCCTATTTATACTGATTTCTTGCTGGAAAAATCTAATTTTCCATTGGGGTCGACTTGACTGTTTTACTGGGGCCGATTTGTCATTTAATATCTTTTATTATTTATTTGACTTTTGTTTTCTTTCAGGGCTGACCTATGAGGATGATCCCCACGCAGCTACTACTCCAACACTCCCTCTTAGCCAGGGAGGTATCATCATCATCAATTGGAACGCATCTGGATATCATTAGTACACAACAGCTATCTTGAACATCTCTATAAACATGGAAGGGCTCCCAACACAATCTCAGTTCGTCGAGACGTGTCCATCAAACTACATGGGTCAACTCAATCCGGTTCAACAGAGAACATGCACTAGCTCCACAACTCTTCCCAGTACATCGGGAATTCTAATGTGCATCTGCTCAACCCAGTTCGTCGAGGAAGCATGTACCAACTCCACAACTCATGCATCTGCTCGACCAAGTTCATCGGGGAAGCATGCACCAACTCCACAACCCGTGCATCTGCTCAACCTAGTTCGTCGGGAAAGCTTTCGAAGCCATACTGCCTCGAGATCAAACAAATCAGACAGAAGCTTTCGAAGCCATACTGCCTCACAACTAGCCAAACAGGCTGCAACATACTCTGCCTTGGTTATACTTAGCGCATTGCAGGACTACTTCCTACTAAACCAGGAGATCATACCGGATCCCAAAAAGAAGCTGTAATATCCCAAACTGAATCTGGTATAGATTATTGTAATTGTTCTTGTGTTTTGGTTGATGACTCCTGACACTTCTCTGATCAATACATTCCTTCACCTCTGTTTTGTTTGTAAATGAGGATGTAATGCTTGAATAGGGTTTATTATTAGGAACTTTCACAACACAATTCAGGGTTCCTTATCATACTAGACTTGCTGATATATATACTCAGTGATGATCTCTATTTGTATCCAATATCAGACTTAACCCAGAGAAACATAAAAATTGCAATATATATCCATAAATAACAGCAGCGTAGAAATAATGTAAATTCAGGAAATTATCAGATCTGAATAGAAGTTTAACCAATAAATAGAAGTCTGATATTTTTATTAAAGGATCACTATTACATGCCTGGAAGTGTTCGTGGGCAGATTTGGAACAAGAATTCCTTCCTAAGCACTGGGATAATTGCTTCTCTGCTGTAGCAGTCTTCTCAATAGCAATATCACGCTGCCACAGTCTTCTCAATAACAATATCACGCTGCCACAGTCCACCTCTATGCCCAGCTCGATAGGATGATGCCCAATGTTAATTTCACAAGCAATATACAGGCAGAATATAGTGCATTATCAGATTTAAATAAGTTGAGATATGGACATACTGGGTCTTCTCAAGTGACCTTTCACACTTAGCAAAAACGTGTTTCTTGAATAGATTAATTCTGCCCTTATTTAATGATCCTTGTTTCATGTGTATATCTAGTTGTCCTAGCAGCGAAAGATCCAAGAATTTGCTACCTCAAATATCAGTCTTGGTCCTTCAAATAATAAATGGTTGTGGTGAGGTTGAATAGCTATTCATAGAGAAAATACGTGACAGTATAGAGGTCGCTGCCTTTATGCATGATGGGCTGCCCTAGATAATCATGTTTTTCATACTGTTCATACAGCCTCCCAAAAAGAATGTGTTGTTCTTCTCTTCCACGAACTGTTGAAGCTCACGCCCTTAGCAAAGACCACGCAGCTGATATGAATAGATTAGCTTATCATTGAAGAATGCACCCAGCTATGTTGTAAGCTAATCTTTGCCCTAAATCCTCACGAACTTGATCTCTGCTTATTTCTCTAACAATCTTTGTTGTCTTTGAAGTATGGTGATAGATCTGGATGATCTATCATCTCAAATTGACTAGGGTGGATAGATTTCGCCACCGAACCCAATGTTGGCTAAGGAATTCACCCTCAACCCTAATTAGCTCTCAAAGCTCTCCAAACCTGTCTCCAAAAAGATGAATAATAACAATGATCCCTTTTGGTTCAACTAACCTTCTTATATAGCTTTTAGGGTTTGCATGCATGTCATTTTTAGGGTTTGCATGCATGCGTCAACTCAATCCGGTTCAACAGAGAACATGCACTAGCTCCACAACTCTTCCCAGTACATCGGGAATTCATATGTGCATCTGCTCAACTCAGTTCATCGAGGAAGCATGTACCAACTCCACAACTCATGCATCTGCTCGACCAAGTTCATCGGGGAAGCATGCACCAACTCCACAACCCGTGCATCTGCTCAACCTAGTTTGTCAGGGAAGCTTTCGAAGCCATACTGCCTTGAGATCAAACAAATCAAACAGAAGCTTTCGAAGCCATACTACCTCACCACTAGCCAAACAGGCTGCAACATACTCTGCCTTGGTTATACTTAGCACATTGTAGGACTGCTTCCTGCTAAACCAGGAGATCATACTGGATCCCAAAAAGAAGCAGCATCCCAAAGTGCTCTTCCTATCAATGGCGTTGCCTGCCCAATCTGAATCAACATAACCATGCACGTTAATCTTCTGATTCACATCATACTTGAGCCCATAGTCAACTGTACCCTTCAGGTACTTCAAAACATGCTTTGCAGCAATCAGGTGAACATGTCTCGGGTCCGTCAAGAACTGGCTCAAGGTGTTCACAGCAAAGCATATGTCTGGTCTCATGTTCGCCAGGTACATCAATGAACCAATCATCTGACGATACATCGTGTCATCAACTATCTCTGATGAAGCATCATACAAAAGCTTCAAGTTCGATGCCACAGGTGTGGTTATCGCCTTGCAGTCTAGCATTCTGAATCTCGTTAGAATCTCCACTACATACTTTCCTTGACCAAGGAAGATCCCATCGGCACTCTGCCACACCTCCATGCCTAAGAAGTAGTGCATCATCCCTAGGTCTTTCATCTCGAACTTAGCGGCAAGCTTCCTCTTTGCATCTACAATGAGTTCGTCCTCTCTTGTCAAAAATAGGTGATCAACATATAGCAAGAGCATCACCAGTCTTTCGCCTTCAACCTTGAAGTAAAGGTTGGAATCCGCTTTACTCTTGGTAAAGCCTAAGCTCATCAAGAAGTTGTCCACCCTGTCATACCATGTCTTGGGTGCATGTTTCAATCCGTTCAAGGATTTCTTCAATTTGCACACATGAGTCTGCCTGTCATGTGTCTCAAATCCCAATGGTTGCTCCACGTACACTTCCTCTTCAACTACAGCACTCAAGAATGTTGTCTTGATGTCCATCTGGTGTACCTTCCATTTCATTACTACAGCCAATGCAAGTATAAATCTAATGGAAGTGTATCTCACTACGAGTGCAAATGTCTCCTCGTAGTCTATGCCTTCTTTCTAGGAGAAGACACACGCCATGAACCTTGCCTTGTGTTTTTCAATGCTACCATCTACAACATGCTTGATCTTGTAGATCCACTTCGAAGTCACCATCAACTTTCCTTCTAGTCTCGAAACTATCTCCCAGACATCATTCTTCATAATCGACTGGTACTCCTCGATCATGGCATCCTTCCATTCTTTCTTTTTTGCAACCTCTTCATAGTTGGAAGGTTCTTCATGAATGATGTCTCATAGCAAGGCCACATAGTTGTTGTATGGTCTAGGTCTTTTCCTTTCTCTATGCATCGCATCTGGAGTGCCATACCTTTCTGCATCTTGTATTAGCTCTCATGCCCATGTTGGTTTTCTTTTGTGGGAGTTCTTCTCGTGAAGTGGTTCTACAAGTTCTTGTGGTTCTGCCATGTCATGGTCTTCATGGTCTTCTGGAGTTTTTTTTTCATTGTCGTGTCTCAGACTCTAGTCGTTTCAGGTTCTTTGACCTCTTCAATAGGTAGTTTTTTGGATCTGGAGTATGTTGAGTCTTCGTCAAATGTTACATCTCTGCTGATGTCGATCTTCTTAAATCATGGGAAGTATATTCTGTAGACCTTTTAAGTGTCACTGTATCCTACAAATATTCACTTCCTTCCTGAAAGATCGAGCTTGGTCCTCTTTTCTTTTGGGATGTGTATGTACATTGGGCAACCAAATATTATGAGATGGCTGACTTCTGGTTTCTCTCTTGAGAACGCCTCTTCAGGAGTCTTCTTGTCGAGTACTCGGTAAGGAGTACGGTTCTGTACATACACAGTTGTCCTTACTACTTCTGCCCATAAGTGCATCAGAAGATCCTGGTCTTGTAGCATTGCTTTCGTTGCTTCCATTATCGTTATGTTCTTTTGTTCTGCAACGCCATTCTATTGAGGATTGTAGGGAGTGCTCAACTCCCTCTTAATCCCAAATTCTCTGCAAAGTTCCTTGAATTCTTCCGAGGTGAATTCTCTGCCATTATCTGACCGCAGAGTCTTGATCTTCCTTTCAGTGTGATTTTTTACCAAGGCTTTGAATTCTTTGAACTTGTTGAATACTTCATTTTTCCCTTTCAAGAAATATATCCAAGTCTTACAAGAGAAATCATTTATAAAGGAAACATAGTATACATACCCACTTAGTGAGTCAAATGACATTGGCCCGCAAACATCTGAGTGGACTATCTCCAGGATTCTTTTTGGTTTGCTGTCACTGTTGGGAAATGTCTTCTTTACGTTCTTTCCTTACGCACATCCCTTCCAAATGCCTTCATGTTTTGTCTGGATTTCTGAAAGTCCTGAAACTGCTTCGCTTGCAATAAATAGTGCTCTATAGTGCACATGTGCAAGCCTTTTATGCCATAGTTCACTTGGTTCTATGGAGTCATGAACCAATGCATGTTCAAGTTGTCCCTTCAACTTGTACAAGCCTCCCTCTTGCTCTCCAATTATCGTTGCATCATTATTGTCTTTCCTTTTGGCCACATTAAGACTTGGCCATCAACAAATGCAACCCTTATTCTCTTTGCATCTAGTGCAGAGATGGAGAGAAGATTCTTCTTCAATCCTAGAACATATAGCACATCTTTCATCTGCAAGGATTTCCCGGAATCTAGCTTGTAGGAAGCTTCTCCACTTCCTTTTATGGGGTATTAATAACCATCCCCAATTTTCACCTTGTGAGGTGACTCATGTTCAGATAGATTGACGAATGATTCTTTGTATCATGTCATGTGTTTGGATGCCCCACTATCTACAAGCCAATCTTTGCTTCCATGTGAGACAGTCCCCATGAGTGCTGAGATTAGGACATATTCTTCATCACTTGAAGAATCAGTTCTTTCTTCTCTGAATCTTTTCGTTGTTGGTTCATCATCTTCAGCGGTGTGAACATGATGTCTTTTCTTGTTAAACTTCTAGTTGGAGGAGCCTTTGTTTCTGGGTCAATCTCCGGAGTAGCGTCCCTTCTCATCACAAGTGTAGCATCTTATACTGGAAGGATCCCTTATGTATTTCTTTTTTCATTTGTGATGAGGATCCTCCCTTTTGTTGTGATGATGGTCCTCCTCCTTTCTATGATTTCTTCTGGTGTGAACTGTGAGAGATTAATCTTCAGTTGCTCCCATCTTCTCTTCTCTTGTTATGAGTCAAGCTTCTTCTTGTGTGCATTCTTCCCAAAGTCTGTTGAAGGTGATCAGCTCCTTTATAGCACATATTTCTTGAATGATTGAGCCCCATGATGTTGGGAGACCATTCAAGGTGGTCATAACAACCTCCCCTTCTTTTACCTTCTCTTCAACTGTGTTACAGGTTGAAATGGCAGTCTAAGCCACCGACAAGCATATAAGGGAAAAGTGACCACTATCACCTTAAGGCTTAGCCACTTGTCCCCACCCATGAAGCCCCTTGGCATGTCGAAGAAGCCTTTGGAACACCAAATGGGCCAAATGACCCATTCTGTGGTCATTTGTGGTTTGCATGGTTATTGATGGCTTGATGAAGTCATGGAACCTTGTGAAGACCTTGATGCCCATTGCTTGCACTTGATGTGGTTAAGGCACCCAAACACATATTGGATTGATGATGGTCCATTTAGTGACAAGCTTGATGCCCATGATGGCACCTTGCACATGGCATGCCATTAAAAGCCCTAGTGGCTTGATGAAACCCTATGAAGATGTGGAGGACACACTCCCATAAATTTTAAATGATGTGGTCGACTTTGAAGGATGTTTTAAAAGAAAAATAATAAAAATACATAAGGTTGGCCATTGACATGGTAAAAAAAATAATAAAAATACATAAAGTTTGACCATTGAAGTGGTAAGAAGTTGGAAGTACTTGGTCATACATATGGCTTATGTGGTGGACACCCTATTATATGGAAAAGAAAATAAATGCAATTCTTTGGTAAGGTTTGACCATTGAAGTGGTAAGAAGTTTGTGTGATAATTAAAAGTCAAATCAAAAATTCAATTTACAATTTTTAATTAAAAATTCAAATTCTTACCACTCTTACCTTTGAAGACAACTCGGCCAACATGAAACATGTCCACTTTAATGTGTATATAAACACATCCAAAAACAATCAATGATACAAGTAGAGAAGTGAATTCGTGGAGATTAGTCTAAGGTTTTTTCACAGCAGCAGAGGAGCAGTTCGTTTTTATAGAGATTTTTGTACATCTTCACTAAAATTGGCATAACTTTCTCATACGAAATCGGAATTACAAATGTCTTGGCTCGTTAGAAAGCTTGTTACGAGGGCTATGTGATGACAGGATCTAAAGTTTCTTTTGGTTTGTCTACTGTTTCTTCATCTTGTTATCTTCAGAAAGGTATGGTTCATTATTCTAGGTTTCTCTTGTGATGGCACATGTCTCTCATGGATAGAGTTCATCTTTGATCTTAGTATATGAGCCTCGATGTTGGTATATATATTTGAAGTCATTATGGAGACAATGATGATGATGTTGCATATCTTTATGCTATGATATGATACACAACTATGATGATAATGCATGTGATAATGATGTACACTCTATGATATTGATGCACTCCTATACAATATGTTGTACATGCATACCATAGTGTGATGATGCTCTCCTATGCACTATGATGTATACTTGATGTTGATGATGCATAAACGATGCACACTGAGATGACGATGATGTATATTTGATGATGAGGATTCATACCCTATGACGATGATGCATACCTATGATGATGATGCATGACAATGCATGCCTTATGTTCAGTGAAACCAGAGCATAATTACTTATTCAGTAATTGTGTATGATGAGGTGTACAATGATGTGTACATGAGCAGATTGACCAGCTT
The DNA here is from genome assembly GCA_001517045.1 of Pseudotsuga menziesii. NCBI lineage: Eukaryota > Viridiplantae > Streptophyta > Pinopsida > Pinales > Pinaceae > Pseudotsuga > Pseudotsuga menziesii. The sequence continues at coordinate 331,562 of LPNX011119307.1, read as the reverse complement.
AACTAGCAGTATTAATAAGCAGAAAAGAATGACCAGCAGCGATGAGCAAAGTTGATGTGCAGAGATACTTGAGCAGCAGTGATGAGCAACTCTGATGAGCAACAGTGATGAGAAGATTGACCAGAGATTGATGAGCAGCAGTGATGAGCAGTTGTGATGAGCAGCAGTGTTGAGCAGCAGTGGTGAGAAGATTGACCAGAGATTGATGAGCAGTGTTGACCTGCAGAGTGATGAGAAGAGATTGATGTGCAAAGCAGAGGTTGGTTGTGCAGCAGAGCCATATGATTGCTTGCAAGAAGAATCTTACACTTGAGGATTGGACTCCTCAAACCCTTCTTAGTTGGAGCTAAGAAAACCAGGCTGGGTCCTGTTATGAGAGTTGGTGCTCTTTTTATCAGTTGATGTTGATTGTAATCGAGAAGATTGTTGTCTTCCATGTACAATAAATAAAGATCAAAATTCCATATATTCTTGTGTCTCTTTTGATGTGATGTTTATGCTTATGACTCGCAATTGATTCAACTGAAGAATGTGATTATGTGATTAATGCTTAATATACTTTCATTGATTAAAAGAATGTAAAAGATTTAAATTGATCACACACGGATTCACCCCCCCTCTCACTGTGGCCATTGTGTCCAACAGTTTCAATGCCGCAAGTCAAAATGTGCACACTCAATATCTAGCAAAAGTGTTAGTATCATTCATCCAAACAAGCATGGGTACACAGTAAGATATTAACAACTACTACTTGTGTACAGACTTGAACGAATGGAGGCGAAACAAACAGTCCACTTCAAGTACAAACTAGAAATCATCACATGCACTATCAGATGACTAACCATACATTTGTTGTTGATGTATAGGTTCAAACTTCAAAGGAGGGTTGATGTGAAGACAAGGTATAAGTGGATATGGAGGGATGCCACTGTTAAGGAAGCAGTCAAACGGCTGCTCCTATGGCAGACCTGGGGGTAAAAAACGACTGGGAAGAGGGCCAACGAAGGAGAGAAGGGAGACTTAGGAGAGAGTATGGGAGCAGTGAAGCTTAGAAGGTGGTTTAGGAAGAGCTGCAAGGGAAGGTAAGTGACCAGCGAAGGTGAAAGAGGGGATCTGCTAAGGCAACAAAGGAGATGGGAGGAGGTTTCGAGACTTAGTGAGGTTAGGGAAATGTTCAAACTAGGGCAACGAGGGTAGTTAGGAGGTCTAGTTAGGGTAGCGAGGCTAGGGTAGAGTGTAGGAAGAAGGGTGTGAGGTATAGGAGAGAGGAGCGAGGGTCTAGGAGAGCTGCCACTGGGGCAGCGAAGGTCAAGGAAGGACCTAGGAGAGGGCTAAACTAACCTAAGTTAGCCAAAACTAACCTAAAAACCTAATCTAAACACTAACCTAACTAACCCTAGACTAGATTTGTGAGAGAAAGTGAAGGTGAAAACTTAAGGGACTACCCCAGTCCTATCTTACCCTAACCTAGGGCATCTACGAAGAGACTAGCAAACCCTAGAGGAGACTAACCTAGGTTTACCACTACTCCTAGAGTCCTAAGGATCTATCCCTAGAGGTACTCCTGGGAAGGACGTACTCTCAAAGTTAAGGTGCCGAAAGGTTGAAGAAGACCTAGCCAATTACAAAATGCAACGTTAATGGCTACCATCCAGTCCCTAAACCTAACATCATTCATCAACCAGTAGCAAGAGCAATCAAGATGTAATCATAGATAACCCTTGTGCATGTGTTAAGCAAACAAATCCAACATCACCTTAAAGAGTATCAAACCATTAGAAACACCAAGCCTCGTTGTCAAACCCAGAAAAGGTCTTCCTCTAGAGATGCGCCTCCCTTCAAAGAGCCCCAGAATGGTAAAATAGATGCATAGTGTATAATCTCAAAAGTTTTATCTTTAAAATGAAAGTGAGGAGATCTATTTATATGATCTCACACTCACTTTTTAAAATATCCAAGCCTACATGCCTTAAAACATGTCAATTTGAAATTATAAAATGTCAACTTAAAATTAAAAGAAAATAATAATAAAATATAGCCTAAGGTAAGCTCAAGGTAGGCTACCTGGGGTATTTGTATCCCCAGGTGCCAAAAGGTGCTCAAATAAGCGAATCACTCCGAACGAAAAGCTGGAGTGAGTTGGACGAAGGGTGTTATACCCCATCTAACCCCTAGAATGTTGTAACTTGTAAAATCCCTCAACGTCCTCCTCAAAGCATGAAAAGGCCTAGCATGGAGGATGCCTTTTCTCTGAGGAAATAAGGCCAGGGAGAGCAAGAACCCACAATATGAGAGGCCAAGAGGGTGTTATAAGTGGCTATGAGTGGAGACAAAGGTCTCACTGCTGAAGGAAACGCGACCTGAGCATGTAAACAGAAGATGAAGCCATGTGACCCATTGGTGAACCCTCAAGGGCCTCAGACACCAACCCTGAGGTTAAAAACCCCTATAAAGGGCAGTCAACAGTGCAATTAAGCCATAGTACCCCTAAAGGAGGACCAAAGGGACCGACCATGACCACCATTGCTCAATAACACCCCTCCTAGTCAAAAATTGGCCCTCTCTCCCTTGGGTACCCCTGAAGGTGCGCTGCATAAAGGTGCAGCGTAATAGACTGCTTCAAGTTGTTCTTTGATTTGAGCAACCCTTGTGAAGTAGGATTGCATGGTCTCTAAGTTTTGTATCTCCACATTCTTCAGTTGGTTCCTCAATGTCATCTTTCGGTTGATGTTCTTTCCTTCGAACAGCTTCGTCAAAGCATCGAACACCTCCTTAGGTGTCTTCAAGGATGATACATGAGGGATGAGATGATCCTTAATAGAATCTGCAATGATTCTCTTGGCCTTGATCAGGTTCTTCTTATGGATAGCCTTAGCCTCATCTCCCTCTAGCTCTGTAACTTCCCCACTGATATACTTATCCAGATCATTTTCTTCAAGGATTAAGGAGATCCTATACTTCCATGCTCAAAAGTTGTCAACTCCCCTAAGCTTATGATCAAGCTGGGTGTGGTGAGTCACTTTGAAATGAGAACCTCAAATGAAAATAGCAGAGATTTAGATCTTACCAATTTGAAATGCCTAACCTGGTTCTAGAGCTAGCTGACCTAGGGTTTGTCAAAGAAACCCTAATTTTCAAATCTTGGAGTTTTGGAACTCTGTCTGGATAGAGAGATGTGCCTACTTGAGGCAAGTTGCTTAGTGAGGTCTTTTTCTGAAAACTGTAGTGGGAAGCCTCCAAAACTTGATGCCCTAGTTTCTTCCCGTAGTGTCCCGCAGTCAAAAATGAAACTTCTTCAAATTTAATTATGCTTCCCCTAAAAGGTGTGCCCTACTAGGGCGAGTTAGCCAAGCCCTATTTTCTTGATGATCTATGGAGAGAAGACCTTGAACTAGGAAGCCCTAGTTTTCGTTGCTGCAAAGTGCCTTCTTTTAGAGAGGCTTTGATACCATGTTAGTCTTTCTACTCTAATTCAAATTGATTAGGATCTTTATCTGAACGAATAACAAGCACAGCAAGATACATAAGATGCACAAGACAAATTTTCCTCAGTGACACCATAAAGGAGAAAACCCCGCAAATTTCCACAATAGTTTCGTCACCAATACAATATCACAAGATGGTAAAACCCAAGCATTAGATGTCTTTTGCAACTCTCTCACTTCCTTCTTGTCCTCTCTCTCACCTCATGCGAACTTGTGAGTGAGTGAGTGTGTGTATAAATGAGGGAGGGCACCTCCCTATTTATAGACATCAAATGACTCACCTAAAACTTGACTGGGCCGACCTCTTACCCTAGCAGCGTCGACTTAACCTAGGGAGACTCAAAAGTACATTTTATTATATTCATCTTGTGGACTATTGCCTCAACTTACAACGAAGGGTTTATCTCAATGACCATACACAATAATAACATCCTAAATAGAGGGAAAAACATCTCCCACGAGGGTACAACAATATAAAATGATAATATACAACAGAATATCTTCCGAAGTTACAAATACAACAACATGAAAAGCCGCAGAGAAAGGTCCGCAGGCACAGATGAGAAGAGTTTACGGAGGTCTGCAAAGAGGGGTCTGCAGTAGTACCGCGGGAAAAGGTCCACAAACGTGGCGGAGTTCGTCCACAGATTACAACCGAGAAGAGTGGTTAGTGGGGGCAACGGAGCAAAGTCTACAAGTGCAGTGGTGTAAAAATCAGCGACAGTCTTCGATCAGAAGGGTCATGGAACAATTGTTCTCAACCAGTGCCAACTTCCGATTTTCAACATCAGGATCAAAAAGTCAAAAGGGTGGTTGATATTGTTGATTGGATAGTGCTAACTTCCGACTTCAGATGTCGGGATCAACAGAGTCGAGGTTAGCACATCGAAGTTGGAAAACCAGAAAAATCTGTGGTAGCGATTCAAAAAACAAATAAATAAAAAGTCTGGAGCCCAAAAATTGTTTTGGCCATAATAGGAGCAGTTTACCTCAGAAATTGATGAGACCTGAGGCATTCGGACGCCATTGAAAAAGGTCACAGAAACATAAGTGAGATGCCCGAGCCGATCCTACTCCGATTTGACAAAAATTTCAGTGCCCAGAGACCCGATGGGGGCTCAATTTGAACTGAAATTGTGATAGTGTGGTCATAACCAGGCACGCAGCTAGCTCTGGAAGCTTGGAGCCAAATTCCATACGATGTGAAGCCAAAATATGAAAGAAGGCCAAATTATACTATTCCAGAGCACTTTTGGGGGATTTTGAAAAGATTAAAGGAGGTAAAAGTGACCCTAGATGTCAAAACTGGAAAAAAATTGAACTCGACATTTTACCTACTCATTAAAACAAACAAATTCCAATAGACAAAGTTCTTCTAGCAACGGTTGGTATGGGAGATAGCCAGTTTTGGTAAAAATTCTAAGTCTAAGAAAAGGTGCAAAAGTTAAAAGTAATCAAATCCAGAATTTTATAGAAGTTGACAGGAGCATCAAATCAAAGAAATGAAAGTTGTTTAGTGATCCTTGTTATATGTACTAAATTCACTTGATAGAAAAGTTTCTCCAAATCTTTACTGATTTTCTTCTACAAGCCTCAGAAATTGGTCCTTCGAAATAATTGCAGCTACAAGAACAGTGTAGAATTGGCCCAAATTGTTGATTTTGGAGAGCCGTAATTTTCAATTCTGAATTCAGAAATGACAGTGCGAGCAGTCATTGGAAAGCTAATCAAAAGGAGAATAAAAATAAAATAGGCTTTCATAATTAAGCAAAACCGATCCTTCCAAGAAATGAGAAGAAATGGGCCTGTAGGTCTTATTTGACAAAAAACTATTAAATGATGTTTTCAAGAATTTAAAATATATGAATATATGCACATATGTATATATGGAATTTTTATTGAATCTTTAGAATTAAATTTTACTTAACAAATGTAAGAATATGAACACATTGCAGACATAGTTTTTGAACTAAATACAGTCACAGGACATGTTTCTGATAAATATAGAATAGTGAATGGATGAAGGGGAGTTTCCATACAGCCATGGAGAAGATGCCAGAGGTCAAGATATCAGTGTGGGAAATGCAGAGACAAAAACAAATGGGCATAGAGAAAATGTAAATCCACGGGAATTTGTGGAAACCATGAGAAGTCCAAGGATGGAGGTGCAAAGTTATAGGGAAGACAATGAGAGGTTGTTGAAAGCTCAAGAACAACAAAATGAGTTAAACACTCAGTTGACGCAGAGTCTGAATATGCTACAAAGACAAATGAAAATGGGATCAACCTCAATTGAGGAGGAAGAAGGAAGAAGAGACTCAAGGAAGAGATCACATGAGAAATTGGAACATTTTCAAAGTGTTGTCAAGGAACATAGGAAGCACCCACCACACTATACCGACAAAAAGCCATATATATCTGAGAATTCTAGTAGTAGCCTAGAAATGTCTCTAGTTAGACATCACAAAAGAAGGCATGAGAAAGATGATCTGCAAGGGAATTTAGAAAAATTAAGCCACCCACATTTGATGGTGAAAACAAGAAGGGAAAAGATGTTGAAGCTTGGTTGTTGGGAATGAGGAAGTATCTTCAGTATAATTCCTCTTCTAACATGGAGGCTAGGATTGTTATTTACAACTTACAAGGAAAAAATTCCATTTGGTGGGACCAATTGATTCAAGTTAAACATATCAGTGAGAAGAGCATTTCATGGGTGCAATTCAAGAAGTATTTTCAGAAAAAGTACTTATCAGAACATTATTATGATAAGAAGATGGAAGAGTTCTTTGAACTCAAGTTGGGAAACATGAGCATGGATGAATCTGAAAACAAGATTTTAGAATTGTTGAGATATGTTGGGTTTATGAAGGAGGAGAAGGTAAAAATACAAAGGGTTTTAAGCATAGTTACCGGATCCGGCCACCTAGGGTCCGATTTCGTATCGAAATCTTCGAGGAACCTCAGAATCGCTGATTCGAATCCGATTCTTCATGATTCGGTGCATTTTCGTGTGGGATCCGTATCCCTTTTCAGATTCGTTTCCTCTGCCTTAGAATTCGTTTCTGTCACATGGATTCTGTATATGATGGAGTGGAATCAGTTCCCATCAATGTGTGGCACTACAAAACGGGGTTAAACAATATCTCTAAATTGTTCTGCTAGTGCTTTCTATATCCAAATCCATGATTGAGCGATGTAGTTGGTCAATCCCCTGGTGGGATGCTTATTTTTCACTCCCCTAGAAGTAGTGCAAATTGTAAATATATCGATATGAAAATGGTGGCGATTACACAGTTTTGGATTCAAAAGATAGTATAATAGTAGTTTTCTGTTTTATATTGTTTTTGAGAATAATTTTTTTTGTCATAGCGCCAATCTTCTTAGACAACTTTAATTAACGATGTAAGTTTGTATGCTTGTCATTATTTAACATGAAGTGTCTGTGATGGGAAGCAAGTATCTCAATCAATGATACCGTGTTTCAAATAAATTCCATTTTTGCAAACCGAGAGTTCTATTACATTCTCTAAAATTTCCCTAGGAATAATAGGGATGATAGTGCTGCTTAGATTGGAGACGTTTAATTGTGATGTATTACTCTTGCACTTACTATTGTTGGAATGCCTAAAATTTATCCATTAGCAAATGTCTTTCAAATGCAGCATTGGACAACAGAGAAGCAGATCATCAGTCAAACATGATTGAGGTTGAAGGTAAAAGTGTCAATCAACCTATTGCTATTCTCATTTATTCTAGAGCAAGTCATAGTTATATTGATCCTAATATAATTGAAAGATTTCAGTTTAAGAAAAGTAAGCATGATAGAACATGGATGGCTCAGTTAGATACAAGAACAAAAAGGAAAATCAATGAATCGGTAAAGGGTTTTCCATTGGATATGAATGGACTGAGCACTGTTTTAGATCGGAATATAATACCACCTGGTTCATATGATGTATTGATTGGAATGGAGTGGTTAAATGCACATCATGTGATATTAGGTTGTCATAACAAGTCATTTACTTGTCTTGATAGTTAAGGACAACAAAAGATAGTGAAAGGCATTCCAGGGGCTTATTTCCATAAGATAAATTTCAGCTTTGCAATTAAAAAGATGTCAGATGTATGCAGCTCATGTGCAAGAACCAGAAAAGTGTAAAATCCCAAGTTTAGAGGATTTCCCAATATTGCAAGACTTTGCAGATGTTTTTGAAGAAATATCGGGTTGCCATCGAAAAGAGATATTGATTTCTATATTGATTTGATGCCTGGAGTTGCCCCAATTTCTAAAATTCCATATAGAATGAGTACACCTGAGTTAAAAGAGCTACAAATGCAGTTGGAAGAATTGTTGAAGAAAGGGTATATACACCCAAGTGTGTCTCCTTAGGGAGCACCAGTGTTATTTGTAAAGAAAAAAGATGGAACTCTAATATTGTGTATTGACATCATAAGTTGAACGAAGTCACTGTGAGGAATGAATATCCTCTTCCTAGAATTGATGACTTATTTGATCAACTCAAAGGAGCAAGATTTTCTCAAAGATAGATTTGAGATCTAGTTACCATCAGGTGAGGATAAAAGATGAAGACATTAGCAAGACAGCTTTCAGAACTAGATATGGTCATTATCAGTTTGTGGTTGTACCATTTGGATTAACAAACGCACCAGCTACTTTCATGTGTTTGATGAATGGAATATTTAGAAAATATTTAGATAAGTTTGTTATTGTTGAAAAAGTAACAAGGCAAAAATGTTGTTCACCCATGTGATGCCTAGGGGTGAATAACATTAAAAGTGGTCACTAATACTTTATAAAGTGAGAAGTACTTTATTTTTAATAAAGTCACTTTATAAAAGGAGGCTTGGGTTCTAATATTAAATTGACTTTATGAGACTTTAAGTGAAAAATAAATTAAAAGGGCACTTACGTATTTAAATGAAAAAGTGTTTTATTTTCATTTAATGAGGCATTAATGAGAAATTAATGAGGGCCCTAGATCTTAAAAAGTCAAGATCTAATTCTAGCCATTGGAATAGAGATGGACATGGTTACCTCAAACAAAACTAGGGAAAGGCATTGAGGACCTCATCATCAACAAAAAGGAGGATAGATAGCAAAGCTTGGTTTAGGAGGCATCCATCGACATCCTAGATATGCTCATGAAGGTAGGCCTCCAAATCGTTATTATAGATCCCAAACAAGGTGGGGGAGAGGGAGCATCCGTTCTTAACCCCAAAGGTACTACGGATGAAATATGATACTGCGTGAGCCAATTGAAGAAGACCAAGGACCGACTCATAAGTGCACGATGACAATTAATATGGTCTCGAAGATTCCAATGTCTCTGAGGCTTTAGAATAGGGCCTCTAAAGGGACAACATCAAAAGCTTTTCGAAAACCTACAAAGTAGCAATAGACTTTCAAAGAGAAATGCCACACCTCCTCAACGATGGCTTAGAGGTTAAAGATGTGGTCAATGGTCTAATGAGCAGGTCAAAAACTTGCCTTCCCTCTAGCTCTAGGATGCCTCCTCTCAAGCTCTCCAAACATATTTATATGAAGGACTATAGCATAGAGCTTTGAGAAGTGTGGCCCACCATGATCGTCTGATAATTGTTGGGATCTAAGCTAGTACCCTATTTGTGTATCGGGTGAATGGCATGATGTGACCAAGTCGGTGGAAAACTTGTACAGACCACATGGTTGAAGAGATCATCCAAGTAATTATCTGGACCAAGAAGACCATACTTGAAGAACTCTACCCGAAAACCCTCCTCATTGACTACTTTACTAATGTTCATTATCCAAAGCCTCTATGATATCTTACTGTGAGAATAAGTAGCATGAAATGGGGTACAGAGTTAACCTAAATTGGGGGTTGCACAAGGATGTCATAAAAAGTGGAGGTACGAGAGTACATGTATCTAAGGTTAAGTTCAACTAGGAGGGGTGTTGTGGCGGGGGAAGATGGTACGCCAAAAGGTTTTGGAATGGTGGATGAGGGAAGCACATAAGTCCCATCTCCTTTGAGAGGCGAAGAGGTGTTTCTTGCGATGGAGGCAGCAATAGGAATCTTTAAGGTTTGGGTATGAGGAGCGAGTGTGGATGGATGTGTGTCAAAGTTGGCGGTGAAGAGCCTTGCACTCCTTGTCGTACCACTGGTTCATGGGGCATGAGCCGAGTTTTGAGGTGGTTGGAATGGAACAAATGGAGTCAAGGTATAACTTTAGGGCTACTTCCGAGATGGTAGATGAGAATCAAGCATACAAGCTAAATCAAGTAAAGAGAACTAGGACTCGAGAGGGACCATCTAAAGAAAGTTGGAAGAGAATGTGTCAAAATCCTCTTCGTCAAAAAGGATAGTAGTACATGTTAAAAAGTGGCAACAGGGAAGGTCTTCTATCATTGCCTTTATCCAAACTTTATACTTAGGAAAAGTGCATTATGTGATCTAATTTTAATTTGACTTAATGGAGTCACTTTTATAAAGTTCAAGTGAAAAATAATTTAAGTGATGGCTAATATAATCTTGCCATTGATCTCACCGAAGGATCTCATCCATTGATCCATAGTGAGAGTTAGGGTTTTCGCTTGGCCATTGAGTTAAAAGGAGAGTGATTTGGTGGAGAGGGCACACAACACGGTTGCTTTGACACACTCATTGTCAAAGAGAGAGATTTCTTGCTCATAGCTTTTGACTGGGAGAGTGAGAAAGAAAGTTTGCAAGAGAATTTACAGAGAGTGAGATTAAAGGACATTTCCGAAGATCGATAGAGCAGCTCAAGCAAATCGCAGAGGGGCAGTCCATCACTGACACAGAAGGTCGTATGATCTAACGCAAGCAGTCGTGCACGTTGTTGCCGTGTAATTCGCACCTCGGGTAACGTGGCAAAAATCTTCAAGCCACTGGGTGCGACCTTGGAGGCAAACTCGAGCCAAGTGTTGTCACCTGATACTCAGCTCCTCCGTCTAGGCCAACTCCTAGCGAAGCCAAGGGGGGTGGACCCTAATTAAAAGTAAAATCTAGGGTTTTTACTCTTCTTGAGAAATAATTAATTCTAGGAGTTTTAATATGGAATGGATGAAATTAAAGATTACCAATTACTGCAAACAAGATTAACCTTAGCAACACCTTAACTCAAATTAGATACACAATATTCAATGACACATTGCGAAATTCACTTATGCAAAGAACAGAATAGATCGGTGCCAACATGAAAAGAGAGCTTGCAAATGTGGGTTGCTAGTGTAGTCTCAGTGAAAGTATTGAAGTGTCTCGGTTGGTAAATTTTAGATTATTAAATGAATAATTAAGGGCGTGGGTTAATTGTAGGTTTGGCCCAACAAGTCAAGTCCCTTCGAACTGAGTGCTAAAGCGGTAATACCAAGTGTCCAACAGGGCAAGGATGAACCTGCTTGGAGTAGCCCCCTAACTCTGTAGTAGTTACCCTTTGCAACCTCCCGAATTCTTGAGAAAATCACTTGTGTGGATTTTCCTATTAAGTCTAGTAACTCGTATCCCTTTCTGATGCAGCCAACTGATCAGACAAGCTGCAACAATGTAGAGCATACGGGGAAGGAGTCTTGGTTTATTTTATTAGAGACGTAACAATGAGTTGTTTAGATGACGACCGAAGAGTCTCTTTCACCTTTTGGGTACTCGAGAAAGCAACGGTCGGATTGATTTAAAGAATTAAGAACAAATAAATAAAAGAAATATTTTCTAATTACGAATCTCTTTCACGCTTTCGGGGTACTCAGGAGAGCGTGGGGTAAGTATTTCTTTTACTTGATCAAATAAACAACTAAATCGAAAATAAAGATAAAACTAACTAAAACTGGAAAATCATTAAAAAAAGACACCGACACAAATCCCCCTGGGGGGACGGGGAGCGGGCTCTAACGAACCTACTCAAACTTGCTTTTATTAATCGGTTACAATGTTTCAGCAGAAATGCTCTTTGGTCCTTGTTATCTGGGATCCAAAGGCTTACAAAATACAAAGAAAAAAAGCCCAGCTAAGGGGAAAGCCTCCTGGGAGCTCCGGATGTCCAAAAAAGGTATTTTCGGGCAAAGTTTCCTTCTCTTTTTTGATGGGCCTGCTAAAAACCAGCAAGCTAATGTCAATGAAAGATGCCCAAAAACACTTTGGAAGTGTCTTTGGACAACATACAAAAATTACAAAAAAAATATAAGTAACAACTAACTATAAAAAAAAAGAAACAACTAAGTAAGGCAAGCTAGTCTTAGGATCTTTGCTTGCCTCTTTAAAAAAATGGCAAGCAAATCTCAAGCACTAAAATGATAGATAAATAAATTGAAAGCTCTTTAAAACTCTTAACCAAGTACTTTTGGATTTTTTACTTTGAACTTGCAAAAAGAGAGCTAGATCTAAAGAATTGAAGAACAAAAAGTTTTAATCACTCAACAAGATCTAGACTTAGGAGTTTAAATCTACTTTAGAATCTAGATATGTATTTAAAATGTAGATCTAAGCAAAGTAACGGTAACCAAAGTAAATTTGAAGATTTTTTGGATCAAGAAGTGATAGAACCGGGTGGAGCAAGAAGTAGAAAAGGGATGGTGACGCCTCCTTTGGTGAGATCCGAGGGATGATGCTTATTCTTTCGAAATTACCAGAAAAGAGGGAGAGCCCACTCGCTCATCAAATGCTCAAGCTTGGGTTTCCTGTAAAATACCTTCAACAAAATGCAAAGGGGATTAAAAGCACCTGTGTGAAATAATAATAAGATAAACAGTATTATAGATCCATACAAGAAATCATATAAAACTTGGTAATCTAATATATTCCACAATAAAAAGTAACCTAACAAGAATCACTTCCTATTCTTACCAAAATCTAAATTTCCTTACGAAGACAAGTAATCCCAACAATTGCAAAATATGAAAAGAGTTAATACAGATTACCTCAGTGATTTAGCATAAAGAAAACATCAACCAAACATCTATGGATCCCACACAAAATTTGCCTCCAAAGCCTTTTATTAACAATACTAATAAAATATTACAATGTATGCAAGCAGAGGTTCAACCTTCCGATCTTGAACAATGGAGAGGTGACCTGCTTAAATAGGAAAAGAGAGAGCCAAGGGGGCCTCATCAATACTAAATATCAACCCGGAGTGTAACTAAGTTAAGCTGAGCTGAACCAAACCAATCAGAAGAATCGGTGGGCTAAATCTTTAGTTTAACTAAATAGATAATATGGGGGAGGTGCCACCTCATATGAGGTAGGCAATCTCACTCCAACACCCAAAATCCAACTCACCAAAACCAAATCGCATGTGCTTTATTTCCTCATGCGAGAGTACGGTTATTCCACACGTGAGGGAGTCTCACCAACCAACAAATGATTCCCTCAAAGCTTGACGTGATCAACCAATTTAACCATTCGCTAGTCTCATAATAAAACCAAAGTTTTAATCCATCACATGTGACGGGGTGAATGGGATGGGGCCCTCATGCCAAATCATCCATTCCAAGCGAATATTGCCCATCCCATTTTGCATGTGAAGATTCCCCTCATGCTACCCACAACCGTACGGAAGTGTGACGTGAGAAACAAATGTGACTTAGGATAAAATGTAAGTAGAATACAACAAACAACATTCTCTTCAAAAAAATGAATCATACTCACATCAGCCACTCGCTAGTTTTAAAGCGTGAGCCATACCCCCATCCATGAAGAGATCACGTGAGAGGTGAAGTGAAAATACTTTGGATAACTTATATGCTAAGATATCACTCCCTTAAGTGACGCTTTCCTCCTAGTATGATGTCACCAACATGGGACAAACAATGCCATGTCACCCCAATATATTTTAATATGTATTTTTTACTTTTTCCAACTTTGTCTTTTGTGCCAATTTATCATAATTTAGCATTAAAATGCCATTTTGATGCATTTTTAGACAAATAATGCCTCACAGGGTGCTCCGGCTGCCCGACTAATGTAGAAAGTGGTCCCTGAGGAAAAGAGTATGCTCTGAGTGTCAAAACGAGCATCCCCATGTCAAAAACGGACTCCGTATCTAACTTTTATTACAATCTAAAGTTTTTTAATTAAACCATTAAAAAATGGCTTAAAAAACGGATAAAAAATAAATAAAAAATAAAAAAATTATTTTTTGCGGAAACTGACGAAACTCTAGGGTGACCTAGTACATGTCCATACGACTCAATTCGAATGCCTAGCATGGTGAAAAACACTGACACGAAGGCTCTAATAACCTCCCTAGGCCGAAACACCAAGATGACTACTCCAGCTTTGGAGGTGTGAGTAAAAAACTCAGAAATTATTAGTCGTTTGTTCAACAACCAATAATAACCAAGGGAAAAAACACTCTGGGCTAGTCGGCTTGAAGCTCAAGTCCGGGAAGCCGAGCCTTTTATAAAAAATTAAATGCTAGGACATTTTTTACAATTTTCTCCAAGGGGGTATGAACATGTGTTACAAAAAAATTTCCGAACAGACTCCCAAAAAAAGTCTGGAGGACTTCTGAACTCTGAAAAATGAACAAGTATACTTGTTCTGCTTCGCTGGCTCGCTTGAAAAATCCACCAAGTACAACTTAGGTGGTAACACACGCTAATGCAGGGGTCGTACGTTGACGCATAAAGGTCATACAATGACGTAGAGAGCTCATACACTGACGCAGGGTCCATACGATCTTGTTGGGGTTTTTCAATGAGTTTTGGTGTACGATTTTGCCAGGTTCAGTAAAATCAATTTCTGGATTGTATTATTCTATATCTTGATAATAAAAATATCTCCTCAGACTGCTACACCGGTTTTCCCATCCTGGGTTTTTCCGAGGATTTTCATACCCAAAAATATTGGTGTCTCTGTTGATGTGATTATTGTTCTATTTTTCTCAGTATTTATTTTCCGCTGGAATATTTGTGAAGAAACTCATTTGTGGTTATCAGTAATTAAAAATATATATATATATATACTGGGTAACTCAAGATTGGGTTTTACAGAAATTTACATGGTAGTAGAGGGCTTCTGAGTAGATCTGAGAGAAAGCAGCAGTATTGGATAGATCAAGGACAGATCTATTGAACACACAAACCTAGGGTTTCAGATCTAGTGTTTGACAGGTACACTTCATTATGGTCGTATAGTTGAGAATCGAGTGTAGACTCCAAGGGGCTCAAAACGTTTCTACATGGACAGAGAGGATCATGAGGATCTTGGATGTTAGTGATGCAAAGGAGCACATTGACTCCAAGAAGGATGCGCCTACAGATCCGGTAGAGTTGGCTAGGTGGAAGAAGACTACATTAGACATGTGAACGACTTTAGAAAGCCTTTACCAAAGTAAGAACGAGAACCGGAAGATGGTGCTACGGGAGAGGCTGCGAAGCACCAAGATGGCCAAGGGTGAAGGAGTGCCTTATCTCACAAGGCTCCCACAGATCAGGGATGAACTTGGTGCAGTGGACTCTAAGACTGAAGATAAGGAGATAGTCTGGATAGACCTCAATGGCTTTTCTAAGCCATGGGACATCTTTGTCAAAGGCGTGGTGGCTAGGGAGAAGCTCCCTGACTGGCAAAGATTGTGGGATGACTTTGTGCATGAAGAGATCCATATGGGTCAAGGTTCAGGTTCATCCAGCAGTGCCCCACAGATCGTGGATGAAGAGGCTCTAGCCCTAGCAGGCAAGGGTAAGGGCAAGGCAAAAAAAAAGAAGGGCAGTAAGAAGAACATTGACATGTCCAAGGTCAAATGTTTTATCTGCCACAAGCCAGGACACTTTGCCTCTTAGTGCCCAAACAGGAAGAAGAACAATACACAAATGGCAGGTTCTGCAGAGGTGGAAAAGTTCAGAAAAAAATTTGACGAGGATTTTTGTTTGATAGCTTGCATGGAAAGCACCGCAGGCAGCAGCATTTGGTATATTGACAGCAGAGCGTCTTTTTCCATCACAAGACAGAAAAGGTTCTTCAGGAGCTTGCAGGAGGGTGGAGTAAATCTCCACATTGAGTTGGGAGATTATGCGTGGTATTAGAAGCAAGGAGTTGGTACTATTCGTTTCAGAGAGAGTCTGGCCAACCCCTCAGTTTTGCTGACGTATTATATGTTTCGGGGTTGACAAAGAACCCCATATCCATTTCCACCCTCGAGGACAAGGGTTTTCAAGTGAAGTTTCGTGATAAGAAGGTGTATATCAGGCCAAAGGGGTCAGAATCTCTGATAGGAGTTTGGATCGGGTTATTGGGATCTAGAGCGGGAAGGTTTACAGACTTCACTTCGAGTCTGCAAAGGATCTGGTCAGATGCAGCAGCAGTCAGAGTGAGTTGTGGCATAGGAAGATGGCACACTTACACCATGGAGCACTGAGGCATTTGAGACAGGCAATTACTAGAGTTCCTCAGGTACAGGAGGAAAAGCATAACCACTACAAGGGTTGTGAGTTGTGGAAGACCATCAAGAAGCCTTTCCCACGGAGTGAGCACAAGTCTAAGGGGATCTTGGACTTGGTGCATTCGGATGATTGCGAATGACTGTCCAATCTTTCAATGGCTACAGTTATTGCGTCACTTTCATTGATGACTATTCCAGGAAAACCTGGATCTATTTCCTGAAAGCATAAAAACATAAAAACATGAAATAAACCATAATACCATATAACAACATTCATCAATCATCGATCATCTAGTAGTGAATTTGTCAACCATAGGTCCAGTATCCATAACATCATCCTTAAAGCTTCAAATTTTCAATATATAAATAAGCTATAAACTAGTGATTCTTCAATAAATAGGCTATAAACTAGGGATTCTTCAAAAACTAGTTTTGAGGCCACCAATAAATACTATAAAACTAGGCTATAAACTAGGGATTCTTCAAAAACTAGTTTCGAGGCCACCAACATCAATCTGAACAATCAACACCACCAACATCAAAGTACATAGAGGGGTTGATGTGTTTGATTAAACGCCAATACCATACCCTCGTACATAGTAGACCCTAGTGGAAACATTGCAATCCTGAAATCCGGAAAACTGTTATGTCTGTTGAATTTTGAATGGGACCAAAAATTCTACTTTTTGCATTTGAAGTGCGATGAGGTTGGAACCACTCTCAAACATCCTGAAATAATTAATGGTAATGTTAAAAATTTAAGTAAAAGGATATAGAAAATGAAAGCTAAGGAAAATGTAGAAAATGAAAGATAAGGAAAATGTCAACTTAGAATTTAACATTGCCATTTAATGCTACTGATGTTTACTAAAGTTAGGTTTTTCCTCTTTTATACAGTATTAGTATGGACCTAGGGTTAGTTCCCCCCATCCATCATTAAAATTTTTGTTCTTTTTTAAGAAAAATTGAAAAAAACAACGAAGCGTTTTTTTTTGCAAGAAAGCGAGCTTTCTGAAAACGCTCCCATATGGAAGCGTTTAGGAAGCGCACTTCCTAGACACTTCCTTTAGAAGCGAGCTTCAGGAGCGGGAGCAGAGGGGAGGGTGCACTTCCCTGCAACATAGTTCTGGACCAAGATAATCAAGCAAGCTAGGTGACTATGAGCTACACAATGAGTGATAGTGTGGTACATGAGAGTTCAGAAATCAATCTCCTCCAGAAAAATCAGTGGATGAAAATGGAAGACCAGTATTGCAGCCCTCCAAGTTCTGAATGTGAATGGCTAACTAGAGTTCAAGCAATTCTTGACAATGATGAGTTCAAGCAATTCTTCACTGGGAAGGAAATATGAATACATAGCAATGGGCAAGACAGTCAATTGGGAAATAGCAAAGCAAGCAACACAGCTGAAAACTCTAGGGAAATGGGCAAGTCTCTGTGACAGTTCCGATACACATCCAAACAGGTATCCAGAGTATTGATCCTTGAGGAGCATGAATGCTTCAAAGACAGAGAATTCAGATAGTGGGATTTTCCATTGGCAAATGGAAGACTGAGATGTTTTGGTTGTGGATAAAGGTGTTCATGAAGGAACATCATCCTCCACCTGTATCAGAGTCGAGCATGTAATTTGAAATATTCAAACACTGTTTTCCCTTGTGAAATGAATAAAAGTCTAAAGGAAAAAATAATTATAGTGTATTTATGGGACACTATCCAAATCATTTTCGATCAATATCATTTAGCACTTCTATTTGTTGTCAAATCCCAAGGGACAAACAAATAACTCACATCACTGAGAGAGGAAGAGGATAATACCACAACAAAAACAAAATGCCAGTTTAAAGTGTAAATGGAACTCCTGAACATTTAAACAGCTTTTCCCAAAATTAAACAGAATGCATTTATATCATAAAACACCAAACATGTGAGATGGCATGGAACA
Organism: Pseudotsuga menziesii; assembly: GCA_001517045.1. Taxonomy (NCBI): domain Eukaryota; kingdom Viridiplantae; phylum Streptophyta; class Pinopsida; order Pinales; family Pinaceae; genus Pseudotsuga; species Pseudotsuga menziesii. The sequence goes on along the minus strand of LPNX011119307.1, from coordinate 313,736 downwards.
ATCAAAAGGACCTTGAATCACAGGAGGGAATTTCAACAAAGAATATCACATTCCATAATTCTCCTTAACCTTACTTACAGGGATTGATGAGTTTGACAGGATTGCAACCAATGAGTTATCAAGAACCTCCTTTGAATCTAATGGCACCTGTTAAAGTCTCAAAAAGTAAAACACAAAAGAAGTTACATAACTTGCAGATAAGATCAAATAAGATAGTTTTATTACTGTCCAACAAATAAACACATGGTAGGTCAATAAGACTCAGAAGTACAATCCGGTGCAAGCACTTTGTGGTAGTGCAAAAGCAACTCCTATCACTAATCCACAAGAAAGCAACATGGCTAAAGAACTAAGCAATATTAACCAAAAATAATATAGATACAATGCGCACCTCAAAATATAATAAGCTGATGACAAAAAAAAGGAAAGAGGGAACATATGCACGACAGAATGCAGTGATGAAAACAGACAACATTTTGTTCAAACCATATACTCTCGGTCTTTTTCACTCAAATCTGCAATCACTATCTTGTTTTCTATGTAATATTAAAAGATATCAATATACTAAAATAGAACTACTGGTGACAAAGCCATGTGAAAGGTTTTTCCTTGTTAATAAACACAAAGGTTTTATTTTCTGGTCAGCTCTAAGAGGATTTTTCACTTTACATGCAACCATGGCTTTCTGCCTTAAGCATATATACACAACATTTTTTTTGTAGAAATAATAAAACTCGATGGTTGCTGATTTTAATATTATTGAAAAAACTAAGAATTTTGAGATGACAAACCTCTCCCAGAGTGGTCAACAGATGAGATAAAGTCCGAAGTGTAACTACAAGCATAGATGGACTTGTATCTGGTAAGCAAAGCTGCATGGCATTGATAAAAATATCAATGGAGATTATACAATCCATAAGACCTTTGTTAATCAATGTCTTGCTAGAAGTCTGAAGAACAGCCACATACAACAAAACCATAATCTGAAGAATAGTTTTCCCTCAGGTTTCCAACAAAAGCTATGTCCCAAGGGATTCCTTAAAATATTAGAAAATTTGATTACTCAAAAAAGATGCAACAAAGATTTAAATAAAATTTAATAATTGAGTTGAACAAAGGCTTTCTAGCTAAAAACACAAAGCTAACCTGTTTTGCCAAAAGGATCATAAACTCCTTCTGAGTAGGTTCACTCATTTGCTCTACAATACCAACTCGAAGAATATACAAAACACATGCCTGCAGAAAGCAAAAGCATAAGAGAACAGAAAATTTTCTTGCATGTCTAGCACATTTCATCTAACTTTGAGCTACATTTGAGCAGAGACATGCTAAAAGAAACTTTCCAAGTATAATTTCATGCACAACTGCTATAAAGCACATGTATAGGAAATAAAAAATTGAACATGAATACAACTCATGTATTGATTAGGTCTTGGCATGCATTCCAGCAGGAATGAAAAGCAATATGTGCCATTTGATGCCTTGATAAAAACAAAAGATTACTACTTTGGTGCACTTTCTCCCTAACTTTAAAGGTAAACACTGATTTATATTTTCACCTAAATAAACAAATAACCTACCAGTATTTGCAGGCATACGAGAATTCAAAGCTAACATACAACATAATCATCAAATTCTTGTATTGACAAATTAAGTGCCATGCATGAGTCTCATACCCTCAGAGGAAAACCTTTACCCCACACAGCATAAGATAGAGATTATAGCAGCACCAACCTGTGCATGTGCATCTATTGCTGAATTTCCATGAAGCATATCAGTGGCCTGTAATGCAAAATTTTGTAACTCTGTATCGCTATGGAGATATGTCAAATGCATTCCCTGCACAATACATTTCAAGACATAAATCAGCTTGCATATACAAACCAAATCTTATCTCCATTCTTGGAATCCAAAATATGTATCTTATTTCTTGGAAGCCATCTCAACCACCCAGCAAGCATTTGAAAGAAAGATCATACTATGGTGAAATGTTGCATTGGATTCCAGTATAAGAGATCTCAAATGGAAATGCAGGACACTTATGCAGTGGCTTAACATAGAAGCATAGGAGCATTAAGAATAGACATATCAAAGAAGCAATACATTATGAGATTCTTTAACAGAATCCCCATACAGCAGTACAGGCTGCTAAAACGGTTCAAAAATGCCTAATTCTGAAAGAGGACCAAGTTAAGGTAAATATGATGCCACAAAAGACCTATAAGGCAATCAGAAATGTCATATGTACATTCTAGACAAGATTCTAACCATCACAGAATCCCCATACAGCAGTACAGGCTGCTAAAACGGTTCAAAAATGCCTAATTCTGAAAGAGGACCAAGTTAAGGTAAATATGATGCCACAAAAGACCTATAAAGCAATCAGAAATGTCATATGTACATTCTAGACAAGATTCTGACCATCACAGAATAAAAGCAGGATGGAAAGTATGAAACTCAGAAATGCAAAGTCCAAAAAATCAGCATTCATCAACACTGGCCAACATGGATCAATACTGGACAAAGGACCCTAATTAAAGTGGTAGCTTGATGACCAATGACGTGGTGATACAACTATTCCTATGCTTTGCTGTGGTTTTGTGAGATGTCTTTGCCTATAATGGGCAGTGTTTGTGATCTGCAAATGGATCCGAATCAACAAATGGACGTAAGACTCAGTACCTATAATCAAATATCAATGTTCCACCAAATTTCTGAGAATTGGGGACACGGAAGCAGGGAATCACAGGAGCGGCCTATGTAGAAGTAACCCTCCCCCCCAAATTTTAGGGCAAGTCGAGGGGAACATCAGGATCTTCAACATAGGGGATCCCGCCAGAGATACAAAAAATAAATTAGAATACATGTAAATTAGAACATAAATTTTAAATTACAGAAATTTAATTTTTTATAATCTAATACATAACAATGTAACATCATAAATCATCTATAGACTAGGACTACCACCACTGTATTTCTCATTCTCTTTACAAAAATGAAATTTTAGAAGATACAGATCATCTAAGTCTCAAGATAAGTTGATGACTTTTACTAATACAACTACAAGTCTACAACATATATCAAGTAAAATAAATTGAAAAATGAAATATAACCATACATAAATCAAAATGATGAAACAAAATACAAGTTAGAACCATACATAAGAGTGAAATAAAAACTCAAAACTGTGAAGTCAGTGTGAACTCTTAACTTTATACATCAAGATTCAAATTTGTAAGCGTCTTAGGACTTAAAAATTAAAGTGTCAAGTCTATCAAGATTCAAAACAAAAGCAAACTAAAAGTAGACAGAAGTAGAACATGCCAAATGACAAATGAGCATCATCGCCCAAGGAAATGCCCCACTAGTCTCTGCATCCAACTGAAGCACAAAGGAATCTGGATCAACCATGGGAATGTCGTTAGCTGAATCAGATTTATTTGCATTCTAAGTGATGCTCAATGGCACACCGACCAACCCAAGTTGTGCCTCATCAAGACCCTCCCATCTACATGTCCAACATCCTCTGGATCAACATCCCACCACGTAGCTGATCCTTTCAGATACTAAAGTGTCTTCCTATGCTCAAGATGTATGGCACTGTGCACAGCAACTAACTTCTTTGCTCTTCTAGAGGCAAGTCTATTCCTCTTGATAGAGTGGATGAAGCTATAAGTGGACCAATTAATCTCTCTTGCGGAGGAACTAGCACTCTGAGACAACAAAGGAATAGCAAGATGCCTAATCTCTGGAATGTCGTCCTCATACATCCTTCACCAACTAATCGGGTCATCCTAGCCTAGATCTAAGCGATCTGCCTAAGCATCAGGCTTGTTAAAGGGGCCACTTCGACCTACAAACTAAACAAATTGTCTATGATGTTTTGCCCCTTCCTCCTCATTGTACATCTTTGCAATTACAACTCGAAAAAACATTATTTACCTCGGGATCATCAATGGGAGGAACTCTCCTAGATACCATTTTGGGTTAAGTGCATATGCTTCCATGTGCGAAGGTGTGTTCATGCGGTCTCATCCATGCTGAATGATGGGTCGTATAGAACTCTAATGAGGGATCCCTCTGGCGAATGGATGCCCTCATATGACCCAACATGCTACCAAATGTCTCATAGGTTTCTCCAAGACTAGGAGCATCTAAATGAATATAACGAATGAGCTCCACAATAAGGGCCAAAAATGACACCAAATAACCACAATCTACCTACCAATCATTATCCAAGACCTGAAGCCTAAACTTCTTCCCGATGTCTATCTTGGATTCCTACCACCTTTCCCACTCCAAACTCACAACCATGGATTGCAACGGTGGTCGTACCTCCAACATCTTCTCCAATAAGAGAAAATAGCTAGCATGTCTAGTATCAATGGGCTTGAGGAATTCCTTCCTTGTGTGAGCCTTGTACATGGCTAAGGAGGTGTGGTGGTTGCAAATAAACATATGCACATCTATAGCAGTCGTCACCAAGTCCGAGACTCCGATACCCACTGAATTTTGCCAATGTCCTTCCTTGCGTTGTTGAGTGCATGCACACAACAAGGAGTCCAATAAATATGCTTATATCTACTCCGAATTAATAACTTAGCCTATCTACAAAGTGTTGTTACAACTGTCACAACCTGCACCACATTCTCATCCCCGACATCCTCTATACCATCTCGAAGAAGCTCAAATTGAAAAGATGCATCCTTGTGCTTTCCAAAACAATCAATGGCTCTAAGAAAGAATGGATCTGCAATAGATGTCACTATGATGTTGATTAGTAGTTGCTTATTGATGTCTTCCCACCAATCCATAGCAATAGAGCACCCTGCCCTCACCCATGTCTGTCTCATATGCTCCTATTGCACAAAAAAAAATTATACGTGCCTTTCTAAAATTGATGTTCTTAACTTGTGTTCACCAAGCGGTACATACGAGGGTCCTACTGTGCAATTGATCGGTCAATTTCCTTATAATAAGGAGATCAAGTGACATGGAAGGGATTCCATTAGCAAAAATAAATTTGACAATGGCATCATCTATGTCATCTCGTTTTTGAAAATTATACATGCCCGTCAATGTGGGACATATTGCACAAGAATAAGATGTAAAACCCTTCTTTTTTGATGTAGTAGTCGCAACCGTTGATGGTGGAGGCATAATTGTGGATGGATTAGGTTGGGAGGTGACATTTTTGCTAGAAAACATTCATTTTGCATCTGCTACCATTTGCAGCCTCACAAGTTCATAACTTTGAGCCGATGTCAACTTTAGGCATACATTTACTCCTTTACCTAGAATCCCCAAAAGATGTTGCTTGACCCTACTATAATTGCCAACCCAAGGATGGCCTCAAACATTGGATGTCAATCAAGTGAGCCACCACAAGCCTTTGAACTACTTTTCATTTGTTTGGTTGCATATAGTAGAAGAGTTTTTTTAGGATTAAATCACCCCTTCACAAGTTGCGAAAAATCTTTTGGTGGGTTGGAATTGGCTTGAGATCCTGATCCATGATCACTTTCAGTTGTTGTCCTACATCCCCTTGTTACTGTTTGTTTACCCCAATTTCCCTCACATCTACATTGCCTATAACTAAACTCAGCAATGTATGAAGGTTAGAAATTACATAAAAGACAATGCAATTTAAAGTGAAATAAAGCAAAAGAGAATTAAATTATGGAATAATGAGAATAAAAAAATATAATAGCATAGGAGAGGAAAAGAGAGGGAGGAATGGGAACTAAAAGGTTAATCCCTTGGCCTTCCCATTAACCCCTAGCTCTCCTATATCTCATTGTATTTTTCATTCTCAAAGGGGCCTTTTGACCACAGAGAGGAGAATACACATAGGATGCCAAAGAGCCATAAGCTCCATTTGTAACCAGAGATTGCCAAAATAGACTAAGAAACCATTGTAATGTTGGTTTTCTCATTTGGGTTTCCAAGGTAAACAATGTCTCTATATGCTATGTTTTCTCTGTGTGTGATTGTTGTCATATGTTACTTATTTCCAGTGTGGAAGACATCGCCGATATATCGCGATGTTCAAGCCAAAACAATATATCGTCGACAAAAAATCGCGATGTTTAAAACATATCCCGATTTTTGTCAATTTTTAGGGAAACCATCGTGAGTCGATGGAAAATATCGCTGAGGCCGTGGACAGTCTGGCATATTGCTGAGGCCGTGGATTTTTGTCGATTTTTGGTCATTTTGCTTGCTAGTTGAGGGTTTTGGAGAGCAAAGGAGCTTGCTATCATTTTTCTTGGAGCCAAGGAGTAGATTCATTGTGTTTCTTCTTTTGTTAGAGCACATCAGAGTCCATTGCCACCCGTTTCAGCTAGAGGAAGAGCCATTACCAAAGCCATCACCTTTGCCTGTAAAAGGGGCAGAGGGAATCGCTAGTTTATTTTATTTGATTTCATTATACTATGTGCTATGTGCTATGTACTATGTAGATCTTAGTTGACTCATGTTGATGAGATACATTTATTATATTTTTTATGATATTTTGAGGCTCTAGAGTTGGTACACTCATTACTACTCAGGATTCAGAACTCAAGACATGATTTAGTATTGATGCGTGATATATCATTAGACATCTTATACATCATATATATATGTTTTCTTTTCATATTTATGTCGCGGTGTGTTTTCTAATGATATATCATTAGACATCTTATACATTCATAAATATCTATTTTCTTTTCCTATTTATGTGGCAACCCTTCCTTGGAAGGATTTGAAAGGAACCCAAACGCTTGGGGATATATGTCATGCTCTTTTGCAGGAGTTCTAGCCAAGTAAAACTAAGAAAGGGCCCAAAGAGAACTGCTCTAAAGACTCCATTCTACCCAATGATTGAAGGCACTAGTCCCAAACTCCATTTATTCAACCAAAACCATAAAAAGATTTTATTTTACCTTTTTTTGTCAAGGGTGAAAACTAAATCTAAAAGACCTAAAAATAATATTTCAGATTTTCACCAAGTCAAGCCAAGGTAAAATACTCATGTTCTAACATCTCTGAAAGCTGATAATTTTAAGTTTTGTTTTATGTTTTGTTTCACTTATTTACTGCAGAAAAAACAAAGATAAAACATACCTAACTAGTCCTCAATTTTGTATTTTCCTTGAGGGTTTCATGCTAAGATAAATCACTAAAACTTCTAGGTTATAAATCTGACTTTATTTGCTGGTTTAAATTGGCTAACTCTGCATTTTATTAATTCTGGAAATTGCTACAGCAAACTTATTTCATTTCTGGAAATTTTCTTCGCCATCTAGCACCTAATAATTTCAGTTTTCAATGCTTTATTTTTATCCTATAAATTTATGGATTAATTCTATAAAAACTTTGTATTTTGCTTCATTTTACTGTTGCAAACACCTTGGGACAACAAGTAAATAATTTTTTAAAATTTCTGAGTTTATTGCTTCATTTCATTATAATAAACACTTCATAACAGCAAGTAATGCTCTGAGTGTCAATTTGGTTATGTTGGTTTACTGTTACCGGATGAAATGGCAGTCCAAGCCACCAGCAAGCATATGTGGAGAAAGTGACCACTGTCACCTTATTCACATCTCCTAACTTCTTCGGAAGTTGAAACCTCCTAGGGAAGAGCCCTAAGGACAACTCTGCAAAAGACGCTTAGACACAAAATATATCTTTTGCATGTATTAAGTTAGTGACCAGTGCCTAATGGAGTCAAGAAGAGGATATGAACAATGTAAGTACATTCATCCAAGGATAAGCCAAAAATTAGCCAATCAGTTCCAACTTGCAAATAACAAGTGTGATATGCAAGTATTAGCAAAAGTACAAGTATTCTTCGTCATTGAACATCTGAAACAACCTTTGCATATCAGCAGAGACACATCAGTTTATATCATTCAAAATGCAGCAGTATGAAGTTATGAACGAAGGAGAATGATAGTGAATGACATGAATTTCAATGAAAAATCACGACAGCAGTAACCATCATCGTACCGTAGGGAACAAGCACCATTGTTATGTATTAAATTCAAGCTTTATGTGTATGTTTAGCATGTAGAGCAGTATGTGAAACCTTGGAATTAGGTCTGAAATATTAGCAGCATTACAATTTTGGGCAATAATCATGTCTTAACCATAGTATATATAATGTAGTGTGTGCATAAAATGTCCCGACAGTTCAGGGCCCAGGCAATTCAAACCAGCAAACACTAACCTTTTAACCAGCTGCTATGTCTTTGTGTACATGGTTAAAAGAGAGAAAAAGCAGCAGTCTTTAAATAGGGAGGGAAGCCACTGTAAGGGCATCCCTAGAGGTGGATAGGGCCGGGAGAAGATAGGTCGAGGAAGTAGTAAGAGATGGCAAGGTATGGCCTAGGACAGGGAGACTGAGGCTGAAAAGGACGAGGCCGAGGGATGGGAAAGGGCTGCCACAGGTGGCCGAGGGTTAAAGGAGGAAGCCAAGGGATAAAGGGGCAGTCCGAGGGTAAAGGAACAGCCTCAGGACTGCCCTAAAGAGCAGACCTGAGGGTTGATGGAGTGTTTGGGAGGCAGCCGAGAGGAAAAGGGAGATGAAAGAAGAGGGAAAAGGTGTTAAGGGAGGGCTGTTTAGGGTAGGCCGAGGGTGGAAGGAGGTTGCAGCAACTTGGTAGAGGCTCTAGAGAGAGAGAGCGAGAGTCCTAGAGGGTATTCTTAGGACCTTTTTGGGGTATGCGAGGGTTTAGGGAAGAAAAAAGGATAGCAGCGAAGGTTTAGGAAGGTAAGGGAAACCTAGAACTAACCCTAACCTAGGCCTAAACTAACCTAAAATCTGACGTAAAATAACCCTAGGATTAACCTTAAACTAACCCTAAACAAACCCTAAAGCTAGATTTTAGAGAAGGAGAGATGAAGACAAAGAGAACAAAGCCTAGCAAAACCCTAACCTAACCTAGGGCGTCTAGGAGTGATTAACCTATCTCTAGAGAAGACTAACCTAGGTTTATGACTAACCCTAAAGTCCAAAGGTTCGACCCTAGAAGGACTCCTAGAAAGGACATGCTTCTACACTAAGGTGACTAAAAGTTGACGAAGACCTAGCCAAGACAAAAAGCAACCTAATGGCTACCATTCCATCTACAAACATATATCACTCGTCAGCTTTTAACAAAGAGAAATCAAGACAAGACATAGATACCTCATTATGCACGTGTTTCACCAACAAATCATAGCTTCACCTTTGGAAAAAAGAGCAAAAACTAAGATACTTCAAGAATTCGCCATAAATGATAAAACCCAGAAAAGGACCTTCCTCAAGAGGGGCGCATCACTCCAAAGAGCCCTAGGTAGGGTAAAATAAGTGCATAATGTTTTATCTCATGAGTCTCCTTTTAAAAATGAAGTGATGAGATCTATTTATATGATCTCACACTCACTTTTTACAAAAATATCTAGGCCAACATGCCTTTAAAATATCAAATACAAATTATAAAATGTCAACTTAAAATTATAACAAAATAATAATAATAAAATAGCCTAATGTAAGCTTAAGGTAGGCTACCTGGGGTATTTTTCCCCTGGGTGCCAAAAATTGTTGAAATAAGCAAATCACTCTGAACGAAAGGCTAGAGCTGAAGGGAGGGCGTTATATCCCATCTAACCACAAGATTGTTGTAACTCAACACCCTCCTTAAAGCAGCAATAAGGTTCGCCATGGAAGACAGTTTATTCTGAGGATAGAGACCAGGGAGAGAAAGCGCCAGTGTGCAGAAGGGCCAGGAGGATGTCTTAAGTGGCTGTGAAGGGAGACAAATGTCTCGCAGTTGAAGCAAAGGCCACCAGAGCAAGCAAACAAGGTGTGGGGTCATGTGATCTAGTGATCAACCCTTAGGAGCGTCGGACACCAACCTCGGGGTTAAAAACCCCAACAAAGGGCAGCCAGCAGTGCCATTAAGCCATAGTACTCCTAAAGGAAGATCCAAAGGGCCTAGCCATGACCACCATTGCTCACTAACACCCCTCCTAGTCAAAAAAATGGCTCTCTCCCTGGGGCAAATCTGAAGGTGCGTTGGGTACAGATGCAGAGTTACAGTTTACAATTCCTTATTTCATTAAAATAATTTCACTTCTAAATTCTGGAATATTCACTTGGTTTAGTGGTTCAACATTGCATGCCTAATTCAACACACATAATGGCTAAGTATATTTTTTAATTTGAAGAATTTCTATTGTGGCTTTTACTTGTCTTTCAAAATCTTTCTATTGCACAAGCTCTAGATAATGTTCTTTATTTTATGGATCATGAATGTATGAGGCATTGTCGCTTGGATTATATAATTTGAAATATTGGATCTTTAACTGTAATATCTAAATACCACACTTGAAGAAGTGATTTTCATCACTTCAATGAGTCCGAAAAATCTCACATTAATTACCTTGAGTGACTTTTTTTCTCTCAAGGACTCACCTAGGGCCAAACTTCATAATGTCTTAAGACATAAATTTCATAACTTGTCTAATGTGCAATTTCATTTTGTGGATGTATCTTTATCACGGCAAATGAACCCACTTGCTTAATCACATCTTAATGTCAAGTCTTGTGAGTTAATTGTTACAATTTCTTTTCCACAATTGATCTTGCTAAATGTTCATGGTTTTATTTTATCTAGCATCTTTGAGCAATTCCATTTTATGTATTTGATCTATCGTGTAATTTCAATTTGATATCTTATATGGTTAAATGCTTTTAGAAAAAATAACTCAATAAAACACATCAACACATCTTAACTAAGTTGTCTTCTCCCTTTAGCTTTCTCTAAACTTTATCCAATCAACCCATGGGGAAGCCTCCCCTGACCTTGAGAGGTGGTCTAAAAGTGGGAAGTTATCACTGAGGTGACAGTGGTGCTTTTTTCTAAAGTTGCTCCTTGATAGCACTTGTAGATAAGGACTTTTCCAACTACGTGCTAAATCAAGCTGTAATACAATCATAAATGCTTTAGGAGGTATAGTTCATCCCTCACAGCTATAGTCATGTCACTTCATCCAAACCATCCTGGAAAAACAAGAGACAAGCTGAAAGGCTTCAAGCCAAGCACATAGCAAAATGTACAGGAGGCCGATAGATAAAGTTAAAAATACAGGTATGCCAATAGATTGCCTATATAAAATAGTCATACGTTTGCAGAGAACACAGAGAGACACTTTATCTAAAGCTACATTCACATACGTATGAAACTAAGCATTGCAAGAAACAATATGTTAATGTATTCCATGAAAGACAATCCAACAAGATGAGAAGGAAAACATGTACACTAAATACCTGCAGAAATGAGACCCAAGCCATAGTTAGACCAACACGCAAATCTTTACACCGTGGCCCAGTTGCTGCATCAGAATGAAACACATTACCAAATTTATAGCTTTGTAGACTTTCCATCAACCATTTTCAAGACTGCTATCAAACACCGAATAATTTTATACATGGATAATAATCAAGATATCAAAATTCCAGAGTATAAAACCTGTGAGCCTTATGGTAATCAAAAAATACAATTTCAAAGACCATTAGCCTCAATAATTAATGTCAGACCAACCAGGATATAGTTGCAATGATATATTTCAGAAGAAATATAACAGGTACAAAACATAGCACAGGAATAGCTTAGAAGAGAAGAAAAGAAATACAGAGGTAAGATACACTTGATGTAAACCCATTGTCCATGATCTAAGATGTCCTCGTAAAATTCAAGAGTCTGCTCATTCTTGTGTTGATATTCTATAGGGGAGCATTTTTGTAGCTATCTCCAACTTGGTGGTACGAGAATAAAGTTTGGCATCCTCCAACAACACAATGCCACAAATCCATCAACCAGATCAAAGGAAACTGACTTAGAACAGCAACAATACTTGATAGATCGTTGGATTATATAATAAATTATACACAGTGAAACCAAGTAGATGGCATTGCCTTATTCCCAATGCAAGTAGTAGAAAACCGCTCCACAGAGCTTTCCAAGTCCAACAAATTGAAAAATCAATGTAGCCCAAGTACGGCAATAGGAATTACACGGTCAGATCAAAAATTAATGGAAACCTGCTCAAGGCATTAGCCTAACGATACATGTTTAGCACTACAGTCTCTTATACTTTATCTTAAGAGAATAGCTTTCAAGAACATGGCTTATACAATGGGAAACTCAAACTATCATACCCTGGAGATGTTTCCATTTCCAATGCAAGGGTCTCAGATTATTGTGTGCTACCATATAGCATGGATTTTGTGCCTGAAAAAATATTGACCTACGTTTCTGATAGTAGTACTTACAAGTAAGTTATAACTCAAATTCTTCCTAAATAAGGATGTGGCAACATATGCAATAGAAATTAGGAATCCAAAAAAAAGGTCAGCTTACCTTTCATGAAAGGCCAAATTAAATGCTTCTGCAAGCCTCCTTCCAATGTTCTTGCTGGAACAGGCTGTCCTTTACCTCTTGTTTGCACCTACAATCATAGTCATAAGATCAAATGGATTGATGAAAAATGAGTAAGTATTCATAACACCAAGGTACATTATAATACACACCTGTGATTCGGGATTCAGACCAAGGGCTAGTAAAGCTCCCAGTGCCTCTGCAAATGCATCTCTTACAGAAGGAATAGGATCCTCCAATGCCTATCAAATTAAATGGACAATGAATGATGTTCCTTGTTTTCTGTCTAAGAAATATTAATAATTTACACAAAATATATATTCACAGTTTATACACAGCACCTGTGAAGTAAGGAAATTAACTTTCTAAGTACAAAGAAGATTGATGTCATTCAATACTAGAAGATGGAGAAAAAATACTGAGGCAACATTTTTGCAAGGCTAGATTTCTCCATATATTTGATGTAATGAAAATTTAATTCAAATTAGTGGCCTCAATTGGGTCCTTGCTCATCACCACCTTTCCAGGCAAGCATCCAATTCTATGGTGGAAATAGACAAGCCATGACAGGCTCATTTGAATGTTACGAACAAATGTTACACAAGTGAAGTGAGTAGCACATAAGCAAGTCAAAAAATGCCATCCCCAAAGTGTACCATGATTTAATTTCATTTAATGTATATAATAATGTCCGCTAGTGGGCCATAAATGGCCAATGGGATTATAAAAGGTATAAAGATGAGTAAACATTGAGAATACTAAAGCATCTACTTGAGAATTGCACAAGAAATGAAAGGGTACCATGAGTGACAAAAGAGGTACCAATGAACCCTAGAAAACTCAAATGAACAAACTGAGCAGAATTCCAGGGGCATCAAGGAAGAAGCCCTCAACCAACAATTTTGTCAACCTTGGTTCTCCTAGCATCCAAGGCTGTGAATAAATCAAATTCTTGATAACCAAAGTCACAAGGTTCGGTTTGAGTTCAGGTTCAGCAACCATTAAGTTCGATTTGGGTTTAAATTTTCCGATGAGGTTCGAGATTCGCCATTAGGTTCGTCTATATACATTTTTCAATACATATAGAGAGAGAGACTCTTTAAAATGAAATATAACACAAAATACTTAGAAATCAACATCAATAAACATATATGAGTAAGAATCATGATAGAAAAACACATGATTCATCAGTAACTTAATCATGATAAAATCCAATCATCAATTTTTTTATTAAAACTTAAACATACAGTACAACTGCAAGTTGCAAAAAAGTAGTAGAATATATTTTTCAAACTTCAAAATTTGAAAGGATGTTCCAAAATGTGGAATACTTAAAATCACTAAAAAAATTCACAAAATTTAAAACATGATCCAAATTTGAACACACAATGCATCATGCAAATGAAAATTACAAAATGAAGTCGAACATGATCTTCAGACTTCAGAATTTGAGAGGAAATCCATAATGTTAAATAGTTATAATCCATGAAATTGTTTCACAAAATTTAAAACATGGTCAGAATTTCTATTCTTGTGGCCTACTTGTAACATCATAAAGCTCTAAATCATCAAGAGCACATGGAGTAGTAAAGGCACTAGAATTGTGATCACCATATTTATTAATAAGTGGAACTCTATCATCACTAGACTCATCACCAATGTCACCATCAGTGCCAACATCATCTTCTTCTACACTCAAAATAGGTGCAAACCATGCGTGCGAGAAAATAGATGAATCTTTCACTACACTACTTAAAGGCTAAAGCCAATTGCAAATTACCACAAAGTTGCAAGCATAAACAAGGTCTTCCAACTGTGTAGATAATAATTTTTCTTTTCTTTTCTTGAATACGGTTTTCAACCTAATAGGGTTAGGTTTTTTACTACATACATTTTAAAACTTTCTAAAAACTGATTTAAAAAGAATTAAATTGAAAAAATAATAATAATAAAAATTTTAATTCACCCTTGAGGTTTGCTTGGGATTCGAATTCACTTCAGGATTGCCTTGAGGTTAGGCGAACCCAATCAAAATTCACTTTTTTTTCAGTTCTTTAAACTTCAAACCTCAAGGTTAAATTTCGGCGAACACGGTGACTTAGTTGATAACCATTAGTAGTTGTTCTAGAGTTCATGTCACCTAACTGACCTAGAATGTAATGTTCCGTTTTTTATAAAAAGGAAATAACTGAGGACTGATAGCACTAGGAGCAGAAAGGTACATCAATTCAATATTATTAAGTCATCAGTGTAGAAAGAAGGCCATCAGAGTTCATATCCTAAAGCATGCGAAGCATGCAAGCCTTATTTAATCAGTATTAAAGTCAACATGAAATTAGAATTGCATGCATGCAAAAGTGAGCATAAACCCTAAAAGTGACATGCAAACCCTAAAAGTGCATAAGGATCTATTTAAGAAGGGTTATGGGACTAAAGGAGATATCTATTGTTATTGTTGATTGATTTTGGAGTTTCGAGCAGCAGCACAGCTTGCAACCGCGGCAGTTGGGGTTGGAGACGGTGTCTTCATCTAGCGATGGTTCGGCAGTGAGATATCTTCCCTAGTCTCTTATCGAGATAGATCATCCAGGTTTATCCATTGCATCCATCATATACTACAGTATTCGGAGATCCAGCACATTCCGAAGGGTTATTAGCAGATCCATGTTTTACAGCCGAAAGTAGCAGGGAAAACACAGAAGGATTCGCGGGGACCACAAAGCCCAGTCTTTCCTCCGCATGTCAGCTTCCTCTTTCTCAGTAGCCCTATCCTAGGGTATGCAGTGATTATCAGCCATCAGTTTGCTCACCTGGAGCAACTATCAGCCAAACAGATCAGTTGGGGACGTGAGCAGCAGAACTGCTAATCAATTTGCTAGGGCACTTGGAGGCAGCCAAACCTCCACATGTGCCAGGCCATCTCTCCGGCATCAGCAGACAGACAAGCTCAAAAAGTTTCAGCCCGAACGGCCCTCTCCTCCTACAAAAACGTCACCTTCAGTCTGGAGGGTTTTTACGGTACTGCGGGGCGGTAACACCAGAGGAAAAGAGCATTATTAGACCACCCATCCGGATCCTTATGCATGCAACTATCTCTGGAGTCATTATCAGCCAGAGTATCAGTGGTAAGTGTTAATTTCTCTCTGCAAAACCCTAACCTTGATTCAGCTATATTTTAGGGCATTTTTGCATGGCGAGTTTGCATGCACAATTATTTTGCAAATTTGTATGAGATTGAGTGTGCGAGTCAGCACTATCATAGAACATTAGAGAATACCAGTATTTGGGATATTACAGTGGTATCAGAGCATGATCCTTACCAGCTGTGGGCACATAGCAATTGAATAAAAGTGCATGTTGATGCATGCGTGTACATGCAAATGCATGTCAATGATGTTGGTGAAGTGCATGTCAGAACAAAGGTTTTTCTTTGCCAGCTTGTGAGAACATGAAGACAATGAGAAGGATCTTGACTGGAAATTAGCAGAGGTTAGCAATACTTCAACACTTGCCTCGATATCAGGAGTATCTAGCCTTGGGTGATGAGGTATGTGCAGCATTGTCCTTTCAAGATTATTACACCATCAAGTTCGGGAGCCAGCCCAAGGATTTGGATGAGGATCTCCTTAAAGGCATAATAGTTGGGGGAGGGAAGAAAGATAAGCATGAAGTATAGGTTGTTGGTGAGCTTCATTTGGAGTTAACAGTTCATGATGAGGATGTGCATGAGGAGATAGCATTAGAGCCATCCTGTGAGTCTAGCGACACAAGCACATTCGCTAGTCAGATTGTGGACAAGCCATGTGATGAGTTGGAGTTGGTACACTCTTCATCACCTACATCAGGAGTACAGATAGTTATGACAAGCGGAATACATGAGGTGCAAAGCAATGAGCACAATAGTCGAGACAGTGAGCAGTCACACATGGAGGTTAGGGAGAGTTTATACATGCATGAGATAGAGCTTCCAGATGATAAGTCACCAAAAGAAGATTGAACGTGCTAAAGAAAGCATTCTAGCAATGAAAGAGAGGACCAAGATACTCCGAGACACCATAGTACAACGAGGTGTTGAGCTTACTGTTCTTCAAGTTGTATGTACAGAGTCAGCGGTCAGGCTTTCTAGTATTGAAGAGCAGTTAGATTTCTTGATGAGGCAGCAGAAGAAACATACTATTGCATTTCAAAGCAGTCCTCTTCAGGAGTACATAGACAAGGCTTGCAGTAGCTTGAGTCCACATTTGCATAATGGCGGATGGTTTTTACAGGTTGGCCAGGATCAAGAAATTGACCCGCAGTATATGAGCATTCTAGTTGAAATCAAAAGGGCAGAATGTCAACTTGGTAGGATTATTCCTTGTGATGGCGCTTATGGACAAGGTACTTTTCGGGGGTTGGATTGGAGAGAGATTAAGAGTCGGTGTCCTATTGAGTGGGTGATTCTTGGGAAGACATTCCTAGCCAAGGGTATAGTCCCACAAGAGCCTTCAAATATTTGGGATGAAATATGCACCAAGTTTGCATTGGGATCCAGGTGGAAGACCTTATGAGGGATGGATACAGTGTTTACTAATGGCGTTACTTGGAAGTCTACATGATGCTCCTTGTGTCGATACTACGCAAGGTAGCAGTGTATGCATTTTGACCTCTGCAATTCTCAGATTAATTTGGGACCCTGGGATTACAATGACTGACAGTTTAGTGATTGCTAGAGGATGCTTTCAGGAGGTCTATTGTGATGGTACCTCGTTTACAACCTGGCTAGTTACTCTACTTTAGGAGGCTTCCATGGGATATCTTGTGATGGTACCGTGCAGTGCAGTGCTTTGAGCAGAGGGTGTTACAAATATCCTAGGATAATTTGGGGCCCTGGGATCATCCCCGGATTCAGTTGGTTCAGTTTGATTGATTGTGGAGTTGCGTTGGCATTGCTTGAGGACAAGCAATCTTTGGCGAGGGAGGACAGTAATGTTCTGTTTTCGATAAAAAGGGAATAACTGAGGACTGATAGCACTAGGAGCAGAAAGGTACATCAATTCAATATTATTAAGTCATCAGTGTAGAAAGAAGGCCATCAGAGTTCATATCCTTAAGCATGCAGAGCATGCAGGCCTTATTTATTTAGTATTAAAGTCAACTTGAAATTAGAATTGCATGCATGCAAAAGTGAGCATAAACCCTAAAAGTGACATGCAAACCCTAAAAGTGCATAAGGATCTATTTAAGAAGGGTTATGGGACTAAAAGAGATATCTATTGTTATTGTTGATTGATTTTGGAGTTTCGAACAACAACACAGCGTGCAGCCGCGGCAGTTGGGGTTGGAGACAGTGTCTTCAGCTAGCGAGGGTTCGGCAGTGAGATATCTGCCCTAGTCTCTTATTGGGATAGATCATCCAGGTTTATCCATTGCATCCATCATATACTACAGTATTCGGAGATCCAGCACATTCCAAAGGGTTATTAGCAGATCCACGTTTTGCAGCCAAAAGTAGCAGGGAAAACACAGAAGGATTCATTGGGACCACAAAGCCCAGTCTTTCCTCCGCATGTCAGCTTCCTCTTTCTCAGCAGGCCTATCCTACAGTATGCAGTGATTATCATTTATCAGTTTGCTCACCTGGAGCAACTATCAGCCAAACAGATCAGTTGGGGGCGTGAGCAGCAGAACTATTAATCAATTCGCTAGGGCACTTAGAGGCAGCCAAACCTCCGCATGTGCCAAGCCATCTCTCCGACATCAGCAGACAGACAAGCTCAGAAAGTTTCAGCCCGAACGGCCCTCTCCTCCTACAAAAACGTCACCTTCAGTCTAGAGGGTTTTTACGGTACTGCGGGGCGGTAACACCGGAGGATAAGAGCATTATGAGACCACCCATCCGGATCCTTATGCATGCAGCTATCTCTGGAGTCATTATCAGCCAGAATATCAATGGTAAGTGTTAATTTCTCTCTGCAAAACCCTAACCCTAATTCAGCTATATTTTAGGGCATTTTTGCATGGCGAGTTTGCATGCACAGTTATTTTGCAAATTTGTATGAGATTGAGTGTGCGGATCAGCACTATCATAGAACATTAGAGAATATCAGTATTTCAGATATTACATAGAATTGGAGATTTGTTCATTCTGGAAGAAAGAGGTGTTGAGCCTATAATTAGTAATGTAGGGAGATCTATCTATGAGGTTTTACTGCCAAAGGTGAAGCAACTCAAGAAGGGGCAAAGCGATACATCTCCGATACTTGCGTTGTGTGAGCATCCTCAAGGAGCCATGATAGTGTCTAAACAAGCAAGGTATTTCCAATGGATTTCATAAAAGCTAAGGCATTTAAAGATGAGTTTGTCTTCTTTCTTAGTTCCCCACATGTATACTCTATAAGCGGTGGACCCAGTGGCCAAGGGTGAGTCAGGCTCACCATTGGAGACATCAAGCACTGTGAAAGGGTCAATGCACTAGTGGATGATATCCTCAAGGAGGCATACAAGCGTCTAAACAAGCAAGATATTTACAATGGATTTCATAAAATCTAAGGCATTCGAAGATGTGTGGGTCTTCTTGCTTAGGTTTCCACATATAGACTCTACAAGCATTGAATCGAACGACCAAGGGTGAGTGAGGATACCAAGGGGCGGACTCGCCATCATAATCATCAAGCACTATGAAAGGGTTGATGCACCAATGGATGATATCCTACAAGGAGAAGCAAAAATTGAAGGGGCCTAGCTATGTAATCCTAGGGGGAGCACAAAAACAAGGGAGGCCAACTCTCTTAACAAACAAGGTCAAGGGAAAGAATCTACTAATAGAAGCCTATCTACTCCATTGAACCAAGTTGCTCCATTGCTATAGTACCATTTACTAAAATGATCTTGTATCTTCCAAATAGTAAAATTGAATAGAAATTAGCATTTAACACCAAAATAGGACAAGAGGACTATTAAGAACCACCATTAATAATAACCAAATAAAAGAGGTGTTACCGGCTAGGCCTTACTTAGTTGGACTTCAAGTGAGCCGGCAAAGTTTGAACAAGGTTACTTGTTCATGATCAGAGTCGTTTAAGCCCTTTTTATTTTTTGGACCGCATGTTCATACCCCCTTGGGGGAGTCGTAATAAAGTATGCAAGCATGATAAATTTGTAAAGAGTTGGCCTTTCTAAGACTTAAACATCAATCTGATTATTCCAAGGTGTTTTTTCTCTTGTCAATTATGCAATGTTGAATAAGTGATGTATAATTTTTCGAGTTTTTCACCACTCCTCCAAAGTTGAAATGGTTGTTTTGGTGGCTAGGCCTTGGGAGGTTATTACAACTCACATGTCAATGTATATGAACATGCTAGGTATTGTTTTTTAGTCGTATGGACATGTGCTAGGTCCCCCTAGAGTTTCGTCCATTTCCAAGAAAAATAACTTTTTCCGTTTTTTAAGCCATTTTTTAATGGTTTTATTAAAAAACTTCAAAATGTAATAAAAGTCAAGTTCGGAGTCCGTGTTTGGCATGGGGATCATCGTTTTCACACTCAGAGCGTCCTCTTTACCCCGAGGACCACTTTTCATATGATTCGCATGGCTAAAACACCCAGTGAAGCATTATTCAGCTAAAGGAGCATTGTTTTAGCATTTTAATGCTAAAGGTGCATCATTTTGGCACCTAAGTCAAAAGTCAATTGTTAAGTGGGGAAATGACATGGCATGGGTCCCCCATGCCATGCGACCTTCTTTAAACTTATAAGCATTTCAAACTTTTGTTTAAAACTTTAGCATGAAGTGTGTTTATGAGGGTGACGTCTGTTAAAGTTAGTGCAGCTGCGAGACCCATTCTCACAGAATGATTTCCTAGTCAGTTGACTAGGACAAAGTAAGACCCTAGAAGGTACCCTAGGGCCCCCAGTAGTCTCTTGGGGTTCTTGGTATAGGACCAAGCAAATTGATGCCATGGCAAACCCCTAGCATGTGGCTAGGGCCCTTATGCACCTCTAGGGTATTCTGGTCTGGGACTAGGGATGTGATGTCCAAGTAGAGCCTGCAGGTAGAGGCAGAGATATATTCTGGAATGGGACCAGGGACACAATGTCCAAGTAGGTCATGCAGGTAGTTGATCAACTTTCAGTGTGAGACTGAAACTCATCTTAGTACTAAGAACCATTCTGCGAGAGAATGGAGGACCCGATCAGGGTCTAGGGATTGATCAACATGATTCAGTGTGAGACTGAAACTCAGCCTAAGGCTGAAATCCATTCATTAAGAATGGAAGATAATGATGTCCCCTCTCTTAATCGGTTATTGCTAGATTGCTTCTCAAGGGACGGCCCACCCCTTGACGATGTCCCTAGCACCTAACCCTTAGGAGCAGTGTTAAGGACAAAAGGATTGTACCATCCGTTTGGATCTTCCCCCTTATACAATGATGACAAAATATATGAAACTNTTGTTGGTCCTATTTGAATGCTTGTCCACCTTTACGGTTCACTTTGATCTTGTGGTTGTTGACTCATGGTCCTATTCTTACTTGGTCCTAGCACTCTCACTTGTGTGCTCCTTTGATTATAATGACTCCTACTTTATGGAGTATATTTACCTAATTGTTTATTAAAGACAATTGGACCTTGTATTGTTATGGTTACCTTATGTTTTGTTAAAAGGACCCTTTAACCCACTTATGGTTTTGGACCATTCACTTTATGTTGTACCTTTGGGACTTTCACTTTATGACTTTATTATAAATTCTTTAATTAATTATTTTATAGTCTTATTAATAAAATCTTTATTATGATTTTATAAATAAAGACTTTTTTACCATGTAGTTTCATCTTAAGACCTTGACTTTATGATTATTGTTTTGAGTATTTTATAATAGGGTTAGTGGTCAAACCTGTTATTTTATGGTTTGGATTATTTGATATTATTTACTTTATGGTTTGATTATTGGTCCATTTTTATTTTATGGTTTGGTCATTTTATTATGGTTATTGTGGACCTCAACGTGAATCCATTACACCATTTAATATTATAAATAGATGAGGTTTTCTTTTATGTGATCATCGAATTTTTGGAAGCCTCTCCACTTACCTTCACGTGTTCTTTCACGGCTGTTTGCGATCTCATCCTTCGTGGGCTCTGCATGATTTATCTCTACGCTTTTACCTTTCACAGGCTCTGCTTAATCTCTCGGTGATTTGACTTCTGCGATTTGTTTATCTACCAGCTGAGTTTTATCTCTGTCGTTTTTCCTTCACGGGTTGTTTTCCTTCACAAGCTGTCTGTCGTTTTGTTCATGGGGTTTTCCTTTGCTGGCTGCCTGCGTTTTTCTTGCCACACTAATCTGGTTTTTTTTCTTTTCTGTCGGCTGCTACCCGCACATGACTCCACTGATTCGCGTTTACTTTGTTTGCCGGCTCCAACTGTTGGCTGCCGGCACCTTCCCAGCGTGATCCCTCCATGCTCTATATGATCCATAAATTGAATAGCTCGTGGCTGCCCCTGCATACTTAGTCTACTCCATGGACTGGGTTATCCGAAGCAAACTCCAAGATCTTCTGGCTACCATGATGGTATATATTGATTGCTACATTGTATCAGTAGCGTGACTGTGAATTTGATTGAAGGTCTGTTTACTTCTACCTGAACTCTATCTCTCTCAAGGTACGTATATGGTTTAACCAAGTTTGACTTGTCCTTTCAATGACAAGATCAAACTCAGAACTATCCAAGTATAAGGCGGATCCAATAATGTTTATGATTCTCTAACTTAGTAATACTCTATAGTTTATTTGTAGTTTATTTGAGAATTATTTTTCTGTACATGTTATTTATTATTTATGTACATGACATTCCGTGAAACATATCAATGATCAACTTTAACGCAGTGACCAGCAGAGCGTTAAGTTGATAAAGATGGAAGTTATGTTGCTATGTTTTATTACAATATAAATTTTACTTCAGTTTTTATATGTTCATGTATTGAAGTTTATTACTAGTATTAAAATCCATCTAACTTGTAAAATTCAACAACGTCAACCACACTCACGCTAGCTTAAAGCTCGCGCATGAGGTGGGAGGAGGGGTGGACCCCTTTCAACGTGATTTCAAGTTTAAACTTTGGTTTATTTGTTTAAAGATTAAACTTTGGTTTATTTCTTTGATGGCTAGCAAATATCAATATGGATGACATCCCACTTCACGTCAACCTTTCAAGCTCGTGCGTGAGGGAGAGGGAGAGAAAGCGAGTGGGTGGTTGTTGGTATTGTGGCGCTTGATTAGTGGTTTGGAGAGTTGGGTGAGTTAGGTGAGAGGTGTCATTCACCTCTTCACTTGTTTCTTTACTTCAACTCAATTTGAATCAGTTCAACTAAAATACACTTTGAGTTTATCTTCGGTGTAGGTAGCACCCCCCGTGGATCTCTCTTGGCTATTTAAGCAAGGTCCATTCACTCTCTTTAGCATGAAGTGTGTGGAACCTCTGCTCTTATTTGTAATCTGTTGAATATTTTATGTGAATAAAGATTGGCTTTGGAGGTCATATTGTGGAGTGTTGTTCTAGCTGGATGATGTTATGCTTGTATGGTTGAGGTAATTGTAGAGTGTTAAATCTTGCATTTTGTTTAATAAACATATTGAAGGGTTGGCCTAATGATTAGTATTGATCAACAGGATGAGTATTGTTGTTTCAACTCTTCATGAAAATTCCATTTTTATCAAATTCAAGATTTTGCATATTTACTTGTTTGTGAATATGCTCTCTTCATTCACATTTTGGAATTCACTAACCCTTTAACAAAGTTTATGCAAGTGCAAGTATCTTTCAGGTTTTTCTTGGGTGGATTTGAAGGAGATCTAGTTTGTTTCTCCTACTCTGTGCTCACCTTTCAAGAAACATTGTCCTCTTGAAGCATTTCAACCGATCTTCAATTGCTAAATCTTTTCACCAAGGCTCTTAACCTTCTTCCTTTAAAAATTTAAACTTCTCATTCAGTTACTTGGTTACTTGCTTTTATACTTTAGATATACATGCTTAAGATAAATATCTCCCTTAGATCTAGTTTATAGAGGTGCTCCATTTGTTGCTTAGATCTAAATTTTCATAAAGTTGATCTCTCTTTCATCTAGATCTAGCATCAAATCTATTTTTCTTCGCAAGCATTTCAAGGATAATTTTTAGCTTGCTAGCTTAAAGTAGTTTGCATGAGTGTCTAATTTATCATATGCAAAATTATTCGTTAGATCTCATCTATAAGCATTTTAAAAAGCTAGATCTCAAATTTTCAAAGTTTTCATAAGCATCTTAAATCTAGTTTAAGAAAATTCATTTCCAAGCAAGCTTGTTAAAAGGTAGATCTAAATCTTGTTTTAAACGCATTTTCTTGGATCAATTTAAAGTTACATCTTGCAATACAAAGTGCACATTGTATTGGCTGCCCAAAAAGCAAGCCAAGATCCCAAGATAAGCTTGCTTTCCTTGGTTAATTTATTGCTCTCTTTTTGTAGTTTAATTTAGTAGTTTTTCACTAAGTTCTGGTGGGTTGTCCAAAGACACTTTCAAAGTGTTTTGGGGCACTTTAAACTAATATGTGCTTGTTGGTTTTTAGCAGGTACCCCAAAAAAGACAAGGAAACTCTGCCCGAATTTCTATTTTTGGGCCATCTGCAGCTTCCTAGGGGTTCCCCTTACTTCTGATTTTCTTCTCCTCACTTTTTGTAAGCCTTTCGATCCCAGATAACAAGGACCAAAGAGCACTTCTCATAGAGATCGTAACCATGATTAATAAAGATATCTCAAGTAGGCTCTTTGGAGCCCACTCCCCATCCCCCCAGGGGGGGATCTGCGTCTTTTTCATTTATTATCATTTTCCTGTTTTTCTTTAGTTTAGCTCTTTCGTGCAAGATAGTATACTTTGATATATGTTATATCATTCCATATTTTGCTTTTAATCAAAGTAATACTAATAATTACCCCACAACTTCCCGAGTTACCCGAAAGGGGAAAGAGATGCGTGGTAGGATTAATTAGACAATCTGTTCTTTATTTCAGTACTTATGTTTTATGTTACTTCGCATGTTAAAATTTACACCCCTTGCTCTCCCAACTAGGCCTTTTTGCCTGAAAGAAATTCTTGGGGATTTAATAAAAACACACTACAATTGGTAAAATCCTTAAAATTTACAGAGGCTTCGTTGTGTGTACTCTGCACCGTTACGGTTCGACAGATCAGTTGGTTGCATCAAAAGCAACGTGGGTGACTAGTATAATTAGTCCCACATTCTCAATTAACCTCCCCAGGCAAAAATCCAACGCCTCAATTTCATCTGTTGCGGTGGACAAATTCACAAAGGAAGCGGGAACAACTAGGTAGTGATCTCGAGACACCGTCAGGATACACTCTTGTTGGTGTAGTGTTGGACACGTCTAAGAGACTCCGACCCAACCCACGTATTCCTTGCGTGAAGCCGCATCGGATAAGGGTTTTGGACATACTCCTTGTACCTCTAGGTATATTTGGAGTTCCCTTCCCCCTTAATTTAATCAACTCATCTACAATATTAATCTAGAACTGACCAAGAGCACTTGCAACACATTTTCCGAACAATACAACAGCACTCTCTTATCTCTGGACTCCATTTTTTGGCACTAGTTTTTACATTATACAATCATCTGCTTATATATGCTTTATGTATCACGTGTTAATCATTATGTTGTTGTGTTTCAAACATATACTGTTGCAATCTCTCGTTCAAGTATTGTTTTCATCAAACTCCTAAGTAACTTAATCATCATCACACTAAGCTTTAACAGCCTTAGAAACTAAAAGGGTCTACCCCCCTTAGCTTCGATCAGGAGTTGCCTAAACAGATGAGTCAAGAACAAGGTGACAGCCTTAACTCGAGACTTGCCCCCAAAGACACACCAAGTGACTTGAATATTTCTACCACGTTTTTCCCTTAGGTGTGTGAAAGGCGACAACAAGAGGTACTCCTAAGATAAGATGAAGTTAAATGGAAAAAAGAGTATTAAAGAGACATGAAACAAAATGGCATAAGCATCGGTGAAGAAATAGGTTATACCATGAAGGAAATCCCTATAAAGCAAGGAGATCCAATCAAGAAATATAGCATCGACAAGGATGAGGCAACTACAAGGGGAGGATGGAGGCTATTATCTCCACCAAAGATACTTCAACAAGCTAGCATTATCATTAATAAGTCCTCATTAACCTCATGCAAGGCATCTCCTCTTCTCTTCCTCCTCAACAAGTACAACTTAAGGATCAAACTCTAGATGTACACTCCAACAAAGTTCGATGTTTTGCTTACAGCCAGTATGGACACTTTGCTTCTCGGTGTCCTGAGAAGAAGAAAAAGGAGGAGGAAGATACAGTTGTTGAATCTACAGCAGAAGAAGAGGACTTTGCGAGAAGATTCGAGAAGGAGTTCTCGTTGTTCTACCTTATTTTTAGTGCCAACAGCAATGAAGTAGTTCAGAATGGTACTTGGTATGTTGACATTGGAGCCTCACATCATATGACTGCAATATGGCATATATTCCATATCATTTCTGAAACTGGTCCTGATGGGTCCGTTCAATCAGAAGGGGGACATGCACGTGTTGTGCGAGGAGTTGGAAAAGTCAGATTCCAACTTAGTCATGGAGGATACCTTAATTAGGATGGGGTCCTCTTTGTTCCACGGATTAGAGTAAACTTGCTCTCGATCTTAGCCTGGAAGATGCAGGGTATTCGACATTGTTCTGGAGGGGACATGTGTACATTTTTCCAAATAGAGATGATATGGGACATGTTTATATATACTCGTAGAGAGTGAAACTAATTGATCCACAGTTGATTGGTGATCGGTTCGGTGAGCTGTACAAGTTCAGTGCACAGCCCACGGTTGATGAATCGGACGAGGCGCAGGAGGCTCCTGAGGCTGCAGTGGCGCCAAGGGTACAGTCTTGAGTTCTGATGGAAGAGAGGGAGTCTCTTCTGAGTACTGGCAGGAGGCTCAGCCAGCATGAGCGAACCAATGCTCAAGAGTGGGGAATTGATTCTCCTAGGAGCTCAGGGTTCAAGGTGGCTGCCATAAGGTTATCTTCAAATTCGAGTTCAGTGCAGGGTGTAGCGTTGGTTCCAGGTTCAAAGGGAGCTCCTACACAAACAATGTGATGGAATTGAGGACGGGACTTGTTGATGATGGCAGTGAGTACCTCCCTCGCTAAGAGGGAGTGTTAGAGATTTAGCTCTGGAAGCACTCCGCATGTTTTTGTCTTGTATACGAAAGTGACCATGCACTAGCTAGGATACTTTACTTTGTAATGTTGTTTTATAAAGTTTAAAGTGACTGTTATGTAAATGGGACTTTTTATAAAGTATTCCCTTCTTTTAATTTTATAAAGTGACTTCATGAGATAAAGTGCACGTGTTTCATAAAGTAAATATGACTTTATTAAAATTAAATGTAACCACTTTTGGGGGGAAAGTTTCTCGACCCTTGATCTTGAAAAGGCAAGACTTCATCTTGGCCTTTGGATTTAGGGAATGGGGAAGGTGAAAAGTCACTCTCAAGTTATAAGAGAGAGCCTAGGGTAGTGTGCAAGACAAGTTGAAGGAAAGCATTTCCAAGAGTGAGCATTTGGCAAAGTTATTTGCAAAGAGAGAGGGAGCTGCAATTTTTCTCAAGTGGGCACAAATCCCAAGGAGAAAAAAATTCTTAAGAGAGTACAAATCCCAAGGAGTTGGGCAGTTTCTCGAGGCATTTAGTTTCTACTGAGTTGTATTGTTCCGTACAGTCTGTACGATACAGCAGTGGCGCATATTTCGAGAAAAAAAAATTGGGCACAGAAATCTATACAGTCCGTACTACTCCATACACTCTGTTTGGCACGGAAATCAAAGTGGGCACGAAAAATGGAGAAATCTGGTACAGTCATTAATGCTGAAATAAATGTTGTAAATTATTTTTTTGCCTGATAAATGCTGTAATAAAATTTCTCTTGGAGTGGTTTTCCCTGGGGTGAAGTTTTTCCAAGGTCACATTGAGCAAAATTCTATTGTTTTATGGATTTATCAGTCTATTGTTTTTTTATGTGTATTTCCGCTGCTACAAACTTAGTTTTAGTGTTTCAACTTGTTGGGTTGTTGATTTAAATGCATTAGAAGTTTTTTTAATTAATGACATATCTAAATCTAAAATCTGCGCATACTAAGTGTTTGACAAAAGTCTGAAATTTTTGTTGATATTTCTACATGGTATCAGAGCTGAGGCTCTGAGATTACAGCTGATTGTGGGGACAGCAGTAGTGTTGAGTTGTTGGGCAAGGGTTATTGCTGTGGTTTTTTAACAACTTGTGCGTTTGAAAAAACTTATCAGGATGTAACTTGCAGGTGGTGGGGAAGAGTGAAGATATTGTTCTTTTGGTGGTCTATTTTTTTCTTTGATAGCAAAGATGGTTGCATGCATCAGATACGAGGATCGATTGGATGGTATGTCCAACTACTTGCAGAGGAAAGTCAGGATGATTGTTGTTCTCAAACAAACCATTCTATGGACCATAGTTAGCATCGCGGTAACTCCTATTGATACTGATCCTGTTGCTTTGGATATTCATGAGGTAAAAGAGGCCAAAGCCCAAAGATTGATTCTGGATGGTATAAAGGACCACCTTATTCCACATGTAGCTGAGAAGAAGATTGCTTATAATATGTGGACTACATTGAAAGGCTTATATGAGGCTAAGAATGAAAACCAGATAATGGCTCTCAAGGAAAAATTGCAGGGAACCAAGATGGCCATGGGTGAGAGTGTAGCTTCTTTTCTTACCCGGGTGGCCCCGATAAAAGATGAGCTAGCTGCAATTGGAGAAGTCATTTTTTTTTCTGAGTTAGTGCGGATAGCTTTGAAAGGCTTCACTAAGAAATGGGAAGTCTTTGTGAAGTGTGTGGTTGCTCGAGAAAACCTTCCAGATTGGAGCAGATTATGGGATGATTTCACTCAAGAGGAGATTCGGGAAGGATCTCAAGGCAGTGGACAAAAGGAGGGTGCTAGTGAAGAGAATGTTGCTCTTTCTGCTAAGAGCAAGAAGAAGTCCAAGAAGGACTTGAGAAAAGTTCGATGTTTTATTTGCAGCCAGTATGGACACTTTGTGTCCTGAGAAGAAGGAGGAGGAGGATGAGGAAGATACAGTTGTTGCAGCTATGGACACTGTATTTCTGCTACTACAGACTTAGTTTCAGTGTTTCAGCTTGTTGGGTTGTTGATTTAAATGCATGAGAAGTTTTTTTTATTAATGACATGTCTAAGTCTGAAATCTGGGCATACTAAGTGTTTGACAAAAGTCTGAAATTTTTGTCAATATTTCTACATGGTATCAGAGCTGAGGCTCTGAGATTACAGCTGATTGTGGGGACAGCAGTAGTGTTGATTCGTTGGCAAGGGTTATTGTTGTGTTTTTTAACAACTTGTCCGTTGGAAAAACCTTATCTGGATGTGACTTGCAGGTGGTGGGGAAGAATGAAGATATTGTTCTTTTGGTGGTCTATTTTTTTCTTTGATAGCAGAGATGGTTCCAACTACTTGCAGTGGAAAGTCAAGATGACTGTTGTTCTCAAACAAAACAGACTATGGACCATAGTTAGCACCGTGGTAACTCCTCCTGTTGATACTAATCCTATTGCTTTGGATATTCATGAAGCAAAAGAGGCCAAAGCCCAAAGATTGATCCTGGATGGTATAAAGGACCACCTTATTCCACATGTAGCTGAGAAGAAGACTGCTTATAATATGTGGACTACATTGAAACGCTTGTATGAGGCAAAGAATGAGAATTGGATAATGGCCCTCAAAGAAAAATTGCAAGGAACCAAGATGGCCATGGGTGAGAGTGTAGCTTCTTTTCTTACCCGGGTGGCCCAGATAAAAGATGAGCTAGCTGCAGTTGGAGAAGTCCTTTCTGATTATGAGTTACTGCGGATAGCCTTGAAAGGCTTCACTAAAGAATGGGAAGTCTTTGTGAAGTGTGTGGTTGCTTGAGAAAACCTTCCAGATTGGAGCAAATTATGGACACTGTATTTCCGCTGCTACAGACTTAGTTTCAGTGTTTCAACTTGTTGGGTTGTTGATTTAAATGCATGGGAAGTTTTTTTTATTAATGACATGTCTAAGTCTGAAATCTGGGCATACTAAGTGTTTGACAAAAGTTTGAAAATTTTGTCAATATTTCTACATGGTATCAAAGCTGAGGCTCTGAGATTACAGTTGATTGTGAGGACAGCAGTAGTGTTGAGTTGTAGGGCAAGGGCTATTGTCGTGTTTTTTAACAACTTGTGCGTTGGAAAAACCTTATCTAGATGTGACTTGCAGGTGGTGGGGAAGAGTGAAGATATTGTTCTTTTGGTGATCTATTTTTTTCTTTGATAGCAAAGATGGTTGCAAGCATCACATATGAGGATCAGTTGGATGGTATGTCCAACTATTTGCAGTGGAAAGTCAGGATGATTGTTGTTCTCAAACAAAACAAACTATGGACCATAGTTAGCACCGTGGTAACTCCTCCTGTTGATACTGATCCTATTGCTTTGGATATTCATGAGGTAAAAGAGGCCAAAGCCCAAAGATTGATCCTGGATGGTATAAAGGACCACCTTATTCCACATGTAGTTGAGAAGAAGACTGCTTATAATATGTGGACTACATTGAAACGCTTGTTGAGGCTAAGAATGAGAACCGGATAATGGCTCTCAAAGAAAAATTGCAAGGAACCAAGATGGCCATGGGTGAGAGTGTAGCTTCTTTTCTTACCTGGGTGGCTTAGATAAAAGATGAGCAAGCTGCAATTGGAGAAGTCCTTTCTGATTCTGAGTTACTACGGATAACCTTGAAAGGCTTCACTAAAGAATGGGAAGTCTTTGTGAAGTGTGTGGTTGCTCGAGAAAACCTTTCAAATTGGAGCAGATTATGGGATGATTTCACTCAAGAGGAGATTAAGGAAGGATCTCAAGGCAATGGACAGAAGGAGGGTGCTAGTGAAGAGAATGTTGCTCTTTCTGTTAAGAGCAAGAAGAAGTCCAAGAAGGACTTGAGCAAAGTTCAATGTTTTGCTTGCAACCAGTATGGACAATTTGCTTCTCAATGTCCTGAGAAGAAGAAGAAGGAGGAGGAGGAAGAAGATACAGTTGTTGCAGTTACAGCCTATAGCGGAAGAAGAGGACTTTGCGAGAAGATTCGAGAAGGAGTTCTCGTTGTTCTCCCTTATTTCTAGTGCCGACAGCAATAGAGTAGTTCAGAATGGTACTTGGTATGTTGACATTGGAGCCTCACATCATATGACTGGAATATGGCATATATTCCATATCATTTCTGACACTGGTCCTGACCGATTCGTTCAGTCAGCAAGGGGACATGCACGTGTTGTGCGAGGAGTTGGAAAAGTCAGATTCCAACTTAGTCATAGAGGATACCTTGATCAAGATGGGGTCCTCTTTGTTCCAGGGATGAGAGTAATCGTGCTCTCAGTCTCATCCCTGGAAGATGCAGGGTATTCGACATTGTTCTCGAAGGGACATGTGTACATTTTTCCAGATAAAGATGATCTAGGACATGTTTATATATACTCAGAGAGAGCGAGACTGATAGATCCACAGTTGATTAGTGATCGGTTCGATGAGTTGTACAAGTTCAGTGCACAGCCCACGGTTGATGAATGGAACAAGGAGCAGTAGGCTCCTGAGGCTACAGTGACGCCAAGGGTACAGTCTCAGGTTTCGATGGAAGAGAGGGAGTCTCTTCTAAGTATTGGCAGGATGCTCAGCCAGCATGAGCGAACCAATGCTCAAGAGTGGGGAATTGATTCCCCAAGTAGCTCAGGGTTCAGAGTGGGTGCCAGAAGGTTATCTTCAGATTCGAGTTGAGTGCAAGTTGTAGTGTTGGTTCCAGGCTCAGAGGGAGCTCCTACAACAAACAGTGTGATAGATTTGAGGACCAGACCTGTTGATGATGGCAGTGAGTACCTCCCTCGCTAAGAGAGAGTGTTAGAGATTTAGCTCTAGAGGCACTACGCATGTTTTTGTCTTGTATGCGGAAGTGACCATGCACTAGCTAGGATACTTTACTTTGTAATGTTGTTTTATAAAGTTTAAAGTGACTCTTATGTAAATGAGACTTTTTATAAAGTATTCCCTTGTTTTAATTTTATAAAGTGACTTTATGAGATAAAGTGCACTTGCTTCATAAAGTAAATGTGACTTTATTAAAATTAAATGTAACCGCTTTTGGGGGGGAAGTTTCTCAACCCTTGATCTTGAAAAGGCAAGACTTAATCTTCGCCTTTGGATTTAGGGAATGGGGAAGGTGAAAAGTCACTCTCAAGTTATAAGAGAGAGCCTAGGGTAGTGTGCAAAACAAGTTGAAGGAAAGCATTTCCAAGAGTGAGCATTTGGCTGAGTTATTTGCAGAGAGAAAGGGAGCTGCAATTTTTCTGGGCACGAATCCAAAGGAGAAAAAAAATTCTCAAGAGGGCACGAATCCCAAGGAGCTGGGCAGTTTCCCAAGGCATTTAGTTTCTGTTGAGATGTACTGTTCCATACAGTCCGGTACGGTACAGCAGTGGCACATATTTCGAGAAAAAAAATTATGGGCATGATTTTCAAGAAGGAAAAAAAATTGGACATAGAAATCCGTAGAGTCTGCTGGCCACGAAAATCGAGAAATCTGGTACTGTCATTAATGCTGAAATAAATGTTGCTGTAAATTATTTTTCTGTCTGATAAATGCTGCAATAAAATTTCTCTTGGACTGGTTTTCCCCGGGGTGGGGCTTTTCCAGGGTCACATTGACCAAAATTCTACTGTTTTATGGGTTTATCAGTCTGCTGTTTTTTTATGTTTATTTCCGCTGCTACAGACTTAGTTTCAGTGTTTCAGCTTGTTGGGTTGTTAATTTAAATGCATAAGAATTTTTTTTATTAATTACATGTCTAAGTCTGAAATCTGGGAAAACTAAGTGTTTGACAAAAGTCTGAAATTTTTGTCAATATTTCTACAGGTCTGAATCCACTAACTGAGCCAATCCTGTTGCCTGTGGGTCCAAAAATGATAACAGGATCCTTCCAGCAAGAATTGCCTATACTTGATCCTGGAAGTTTGCCACTGCATTGTAATTGGCGTTCATTGCACTCAAGGCTACCATTTTGTTGTGTAATACTTGCAATGTTTCCAGCATAACAAAAATTTATTTTATAATTGAAGGAGAAACAGTCTGTGTGGGCCATAATCCATGCACAAACATTGTCTTGCCATGGGAATTGACATAAATCAAACAAAATGAAAATGCTCGCTTTCATTGTCCAGTTTCCACTGCAGGCTAAGGTAAATTCAGCTCATCTACATGTTGAAGAAATTGATTTTAATACAAAAAAGGTATCAAAAAACTGAAATGGCGTACCTTCACACAAAGAGATGCTGAAGTTTCAAGTCCTCCAGCTCCTAATCCAGGCCCTCCAGTAACTGCAAAAGCCCTCAGACATCCAGCTGCAGCAGTTCTCACAGCAGATGACTTGTCAACCACCCCAAATCGCATAACTGTACGGAAAGCTTCTGAGTAAGCTGAAAATGGGCCTGCCCCTTCTGAACCTTCCAGGGCATTCTGAAGCATCTGAAGCATTGCTTTCCTGACACCAACCTAATAAAGTTTACACACCAATCAATACATAACTGATAGTGTTTGGGTATAGGATTAAAATGAACAAACATATCCAATAGCTAAATGAACTATAAAAACTAAATTAACTAAGCAGCAACCCTTTGATAAAACAATTATTCTGGCTTCTGATTATGGCAGAATAGCATACAGTAGATATACAACATTGCCACAGAAACTTAGATCTGCCAAACCTCAATCATAAACAGTAGCATATGAAAACGGTTTACTCCTGCAGAGGTACCAGCTAAGCAGAAGCCCAAATCATCAAATATTGAAAGGTTCCACCAAATCCCAACATTTCTCAAAGTTAACCAGGGAATAAAATTAAGATATTCTCTGATGACCTCATACAAGATGGTTTGTATCTTTGTCAAGATAACTACATTGAATAAAGCACTCAATTTAAGAATGGACAATTTCTGAAGGAAACTTTATCTTTTCCAAAATAAGACCATAAATTCAAAGATACCAAGATGCCTTATCTAGAGAAAGGAAAAGAAGCAACATTTTTCGCAGAATTCCAACTTCCCTTGATTTTGTTTATAGATTGAGCTATGGCAATCTTTTACTTGTTCAGAACAGGATTTTAGTGATGTAAAAAATAACTTTTCTAATATAAAATTGGAGCATTATTTGTTCAAGTCAGTTCTAAATATAAACTACTTTTATACACAATGATAAATAATCAAAATAGGGGCTTTGAGTCCTGATGCTCATTATTGTAGAAAGGCTATGATGCCACTTTGATACATATAAATTCTCTGTAAGGAGGGAGCATTAAGAAGCATGCAATTAACACACACTGTCATTCTTAAAAACTGTACCTAACATAATTCACAACTCTAGGTTCTAGTTTGGCAAGACTAAATGTATCAGCACTACAAAGTTTAACATATATAACAAAAACTCATTGGTGATTGGTATATCACTATGTTGCACCTAATTTCTAGGATGAGGGAACCAGGGGATGGGGGATGGGTTTCAGAGACAGTTAGAAGGTAACAACAGTTTCTATGTGGTGGGAAACAGGGATAGTAACAAATCATAGAAAAAATGATTTTTTTGTTAAAGATACAATATTGAACACAGGAGAAAGAGATGTACAATAACATGCCTTTACTAATGCAAGTCATTAGTAGAAGACATCAAATACATTATTTATGCATATGTTTCGAAGTTAACGAGACTGTAACATACTCTACAAAACCATTGAACACACACATGTTTACATTTTTATGTGTTCATATCATTCTAATACCTTGCTGGCCCCTCTTATTACACCCTGTTACCACATAAGGAGGCATGAAGACTTGAGCAGAGGCTAGTAGACTATGATACCATGCAGTTGGTGATGAATGTTGCCTTTTCTACATATTCTTCCATTGATGAGCACCTTTTGATGCATTTCACACTTCCCAATGAAAAGTTACATATTTAGAACCATTTATCACCACTTGGAGTCATCTCACTTTATAACTTTATATGAAGCATCTCTCCATATGTTGAGGCATGGTTCGTCATTTTGTGGGGTTTGGGCATCATCTACAAGGAAATCAAGAGATTTCTAGAAGAACATCCCTTTCGAGATTGACATTTGGCATCTAGGAGCCTCTCACAATGATTAAAGGCTCAATCATTGAAGGATCACCCATCCTCTTGAGGGATGTTGGAGGTTTTCAGGGCAAACTGAAAGGACACAACATACACACCAAAGAAAAGAAGCTCTCCACCTAGGGAGGTCTCGAGGTTTGTTTTACAATAAAGAATGAAGGTTCAAAGGGTAAAAACCCCTTATGTGAGGAATGCACTAGCCAAGGAGAAGACACATGGAAGCTACATATGATTTTAATGAAGAATTGTTGCCTATTTTGGGGATCGCTCCACATTATATTACATATTATTGCTATTTCAGGAAAAAAAAAGCTACTAGAACGTCTTTCATAGAGAACGCCCAAGCTAGGAATGGGACATGTGGCACATAAACCCTATAGACAAGGCCAAACACCATGATTTCAAAGGACATCCTCCACGAGAAGGAGATGTGGCAGCAAGGAACTATTCAAGCCTTACTTTGTGCATATTTTCATCCTTAACAAACAGCGCCTAGCATGAAGGAGACATTTAGATTCCCTATGTATTTTGATGTCATTATTTCTAGAAGGTTCATGGATCTAGAAATTTCTCAATTAAGTTTATTGTTAGAATGTTTGAGAATAAACTTAATAAATGGCAGAGATCTCTCATTTGCAAAGGCATGGTTGGATGGATGGGATTTCTCCTCCAAGCTTAGTTGAAGATCTCTTGGGAGAAAGAAGTTAAGGGTCAAGCTCAATGTAAGGTTTCTCCGTTTCTCTTTTATCTTGCATGGATGACTAGGGTTTTGCAAGGATTGCCATTGTATGTTGCTGCTGAAATAATCTTTATAGAAGAGCCTTATTGCTCCAATAAGAGAACATTAGGGCTGAGGTAAAACCCTCCCTAACTCTTATTGTAACCTTGGATAATTGAAGAAATTTGCTGCATGAATTTTCTGGTTATAGCGGTTTATTCAATATTTGAAGTCCGTTTTAACTAAGAAAGAAGATTAAGTGTGGTATGTTACGGCCCCTTGATCTTATGGTGAGATCAGACTTGAAGATAAGATATGTTGTTGG
Source organism: Pseudotsuga menziesii (assembly GCA_001517045.1). Lineage (NCBI taxonomy): Eukaryota > Viridiplantae > Streptophyta > Pinopsida > Pinales > Pinaceae > Pseudotsuga > Pseudotsuga menziesii. Next base: position 277,985 of record LPNX011119307.1, on the reverse strand, counting down.
CTGATCATTCAATTAGAAGGATGTCATGCACAATCTACTTAATCTAGGGTTTTACATATGTGGTGATTTGTCTATCATTCATGGTTGCATGGTATTTGTATTGTTGCACATTATCACTTGGCAATAATCTCCTTGTTATTATGGTGCATCTTACATAAGCCTTTCTCACTTATTTTTGCACAATCTGAAAATCTATTTTTGGACTAACTGTAGCACGTCAATGCATGTCTTAATTATGTCCTCTCTATCATACTCAAACCTTCTTGCTCTCTGGTCTTGACTCCATCACCCAATGGATAGACACTGGATTTGGTAGACCACCATCACTTTATTACCTGAAACTAAAAATATCATCATTCTACAAATCTGATTCTTTGCAAGGACAGGTATGTAGTCTTATTAGAGAATCCCCCATTGTGCCAAAGGAGAGCCAACCTAAAGTGAGGAGGACAACCACCAAGGTGACAATGGGTTGTATCCTCAAGTTGCCCTAGGATTTGTGCTTGGTGATTGAACTTACCTTCGGTGCAGATCTTAGAGGTAACACACCCCGCCCGCCAGCCCTCAACACACAAATATTTAATCCAAAAATACAAATATTTAATCCATTGTATAGTTCTACCTCCCCTAAATACAAATAACAAACATATGTGATGAAGAACAATAAAATTCTAATGAAAACAAATCTGAATTGACTATTGCTTCTCCCCTACTGCCATACTATAACTCTTCTCCATCTTAGAGGCATTTCCGTTGAGTATTTGAGCAGTTCTGACTTTACAGTTCTAGGCAATTTGTCCTTCTGCAATAGAAGCAAATTATACTTTAATTTGTTTTGCTAACTAATATTTTCTTGTTTTTCTTTCTAGCAATAAATAATTGTTGATCACCTGACTCTTTTTCAGCACTATTTGTTGCTTTTTCTTCTTCCAAGAGGGTAGAGATAAATGACTCCAAATTCTGTAAATGTAATTTACGAAGCATAAAATTTAAATACTATATTTTGATACTTTGAAGGCATACTCTTAAGTACAACAGTCATAGCATTTTCTTCCTCAACTTTGACTTATAACTAACAGTGAACACCAAAAATCTCATATTGTTCATATGTTTTGCTACATCATCATGAGTTCATAATATGTTCATATTGTTCATATTTTCAGGGCAAAAAACTGCTATTTTAAAGGTCTCTTTTCATTGTACCTTAGACCCAAACAACTTTTCCAAAGATTCCCAAATTTTGTGAAAAGACTACGATTCAAATGATGTATATTTGTGTCTGAAATTGCAAACCTGATAAGTGCTTTTGCTTTGTTATCTTTTATTTTCCATTTTTTTATTTCTTCTGTATCCCTAGGTTTCTGTTATGTTCCATCAACAACATCCCATATATTCAATGACATTAAATTTTTCAATGACTGGTGTTGTTGCTGATGTTTGCATTTTCATAGACAGGATTTCAAAATTTTGGATTTAAAAACACGACTGAGATTCACATTGAATACAAACATCTGCTACAGAACTTCATTTGGCTACCAACTTCCTTTTGTCTGCTACTCATATCGATCTTCGCAACAGTCTTCTTAGTCATCTCCATTTGTGGTTTGCCACTTATTAACAGTAGTGTGTGTACTGTGCAAAGGCATGCATCTACTATAGGATGGTGATAACCCGATGAGTACTACACGATAAATGCAACAGACTAAATGGTTTCTACACAAAACCATCACAAATAAGAGGATAACTCCACATATCCAGTAGAATAAAAGTACAAATGGATAATTGTTTGATACACTGATAATTGATTGACAGTCAAGAAAACTGTCTTATATACTACCTAGGAGACATGACTAATGTAAGGGACACATCCTTCCATAATCCAAGGCATACTTCCTTTCATAATTCAAATAATTTATCTAATTTATGTTCATTACAAATCACCCCTCCTCAAGATGCTTTGTCCATAAAGTAAATTGAAGAAACGAGACAACTTTGATGTTTTAAACAATATTGTTGCTTTGTAGAAGGATCAATCCATCCAAAGTCAATTTTTTTAAGGATTCCCTGTTGGTAGAACTCTCAAATAGAACTTCATGGATTGCAGCTTCAAGTATTATTCCGAGAATCAATAAACGAGAAACCCTAGATAGGGTTACTTCGCTAAACACATTGGAGCTCAATAACACACAACACAACATTATTATGAGATTGTACGGTACGACATTACAATGAGGGTCCTCTCTCTTATAAAGAGTTTCAAGAGACCAAAACCCTAAGACACCTAAAAGGCTAAAATCTTAGCTTTTATACATGTGTAGCCTTATATATCTTAACACCCCCCCCATAAGGCGTACATTGTTGAAAGATAAGAAACTGAAATCAAGTACATATACTTAAATAAAAAACGCATAAACTGAAGACTAAACAAAGGTAGACATTCTTCAGAAGCTTTCTCTCTGAAGACATTTCCTGGATCAGGTTGAGCTCCATCAAGCTGCATCGTTACCCTCGTAAAGGTGTAGTTCCTAAGTTGAATTCCCAAATTCCACCTCCCCGAACTTCCGAATCACAAACCTCCCAAACACAATTACTAAACAACAATCGACATGCATGTCGCATAACCTCACTAGGAGATTGCAATCCACATGCATGTCTCAACTAATGAGGGATAATTCCCTAGATCCAAAACTACTAGACTAATTGGGAAACCATCCATACTGAGCTATTAACTAACCCCTTCTTGACTACAAAGCATTGACTTCCTAAAATGCAAGAGTCTAGTCTTATTCAGTAAGGACAACACCACGAGCAATGTCTGGTGGTTCTTCTTTGATAAACCCGACAACATAAGCTGTGTGACCCATCTTGTTGCAGCTTGTCAACATCGTAAATCTCCAACTAAAATCCTCTTTGAAATCAGGACATGCATCAGTCATAATTACATAATAAAAGGTCTTCCCTTTTCCATTGATCGGATTCTTGGTTGTTGTAACCCTAAAATCAAGCCCTGAACAGATAGACTCCTTTGTAATATAAGATTCAGAAACTACATATTCTCCTTCATGTTCAGCTCGATATTTAAATCTGTCCACTTGGAAACTAGAATTCAGATTCCTTTTGCTGAAAAAGAAATGAAACGGCTAGAAAATTTGAAATGAAACAACAAATAGGGTGCTTGCTCTTTGTCGTGTAAATAATTCTTTAGTTAAGTAACCTTATGAGGTTCAAGGCTTGTTTAATTTTCATTTTCAATCCATTTTTCCTCTATATGATCTTACAAGTGGGGTGTTTGTTGCTCGAGATGCTTCTTGCAAAGCCGTACCTCCTAACGTCTCTAGTGGTTACCAAGATAGATTGGATTGAGACTTTTCGAGGGGCAAACATTCAGTCACTTTGACTTCTATACAAAATGGAAATCCCCTGGGCTTGATGGTTTGCCTTGTGGTTCTACAAGTGCATGTGGGATTCCAATGGTAATGATTTTTGTTGTATGGTCGTGGATGTTTTCGCTTATGACCGCCTGTCTCAATTTCTTAATTAGGGGTTAGTCCAGCTCGTTCACAAGAATGTAACTAGAGATTCCATTTGGGGTTGGCGACTAATCACTTTGCTCATAGTGGCTTATAAAATCATGGCTAAAGCTTTGGTGATAAGGATTTGATTAGTTACTAGGTATGTGGTTTGGTCATAGCAGACTGGGTTTGTTAAGGAAGGTTCATTCTTGACACTATAGTTTTAGCTTGGGAGGCTATGGAGTGAGCCCAAGAGACTGGTAAGCAGTTCCCTATGATGAAGATTGATTTCAACAAGGCTTGTGACTTGTTTGATTGGTCTTTCATCTCCGGGATGTTGTCTTGATTGGGATTTGGCTCTCATTGTGTGGCCATGGTGAATGCCCTCTTCACAGCTTCAACCTTTATTCAGTTAACAACTACTTATCCCAAATTGTGCTTCAATGGTGTTGCCACCTAATTCGCACCTCAGGTCACATGGAAGAAATCTTCAAGCCACTAGGCGCAACCTTGGGAGCAAGCCAGAGTCAAGTGTTGTCACTTGATACTTGACTCCTCCGTCTAGGCTCACTCCTAGTGAAGCAAAGGGGGGTGGTCCCTATATAAAAAAAATAAAAAATCTAAAGCTTTTATTCTAGAACAAAGATTATAATATCTAGGAGTCAATATGAAAACGATTACTAAAACAAAGACTCTTGCAATTTGCTTAAATCAACAGCATATACATTTAAAGAATACACACGACATTGCAGATTAACTTAACCAAAAGACATTAAAATGTGGACCAGTGCTGAGAAGGAATATGATGTTGATGTGTCAAGAATGTGTTGCAAGTGTCTCGTTTATCAGTTTTAGACTTATTAATGAGTTTTAAAGGAGTGGGTTTATTGTTGGTCAATTTTATCAATATGACAATGATCTTGATTATTAATGGGAAGGGGATTCCAAATATACCCAGGGGTACGAGCAATATGTCCGGATTTACAAGGAGTGGCTCTTCCCATGAAATGTGGGCTAAGCCGGAGTTGCAGGGGTGTGTCCAACAAGGTGCAGCCTGACGGATCCCCACAGTCATTGTTTAATGGTTCCCACTTCACTGAAAGAATTTGCCCACAACTTGTAATATGTCGATAAAATGACAGATTTTCGTTTGGGAGGTTAATTGAAAGTGAAACAAATTACCAGTCACTCTAATCCCTTTCTGGTACAACTAACTAATCGGACAAGCCGCAGTGGTGCAGAGCATACGGGGATAAGAGCCTTGGTTGCTTTTAAATATTTTTCGAATGTTTTCTTGTTAAAATGAATTACTCTAGGAAACCCTTTTTTGGTCCAGTACTCAAGAAAGCCCTTATCCGTGGAACCATAACTCAGGAAATCGAGGAGATTTGTTTTAATTTGCAAAACATAAAGCAAGAGCAAGAAAGTAAATGTTTTCTAATTACTACCTAGAATCTATTTTCCAATGCCACCTACTCGATTAAGCTCTTTCAATGACACCGTAGTTCAGGAAAGCGTAGGGGTCAGTATTTGTTTTCTTTATTTTGCAAGTAAAAGAAAATAAATTAAATAAATGCAACTACTCTAACAATCAAAACAAACAACAGACCACTCAGATCCCCAAATGGGGATGGGGGGAAGGCACTTTGCATCCCTCTTGATCTTCTTTATTACAATTATTACAACTTCAATTTTGGGAACACTTGTGATCTTTTATAACTCAAGATCAACAAGTTTACAAGTATTTTGAAAGAAAAAATGGGAAAACCAAGAAGGGGAAAAGCGTGAGGCTTATGCTTGTCCAAATCTTCGAAATTTGAGCAACACGCCTCTCTACCTTCCTTCAAAAGCCAAAAAACAGCAACCAATATTTAGTAGAAAACAGTCTCAAACACTTTACCAGTATTTGGGAAAATACTACAAAAATTCACAAAAAAAAATCTAAGTTAAAAAACTAACTAAGACACAAGAATTAACTAAGTAAGGCAAGTTAGGAAGCTTGCCTTCTTAGTATCTTTGCTTGCCTCTTTAATAAATGGCAAGCAAATAATGAGCACTAAGATGCTAGATAAAGACTTTAAAATTTTAAAAACTTCTTAATCAAGTTCTTTAGATCTAAGCTTTAAACTTGCATAAAGAAAAAAGAAGACTAGATCTAGATGTTTAATCAAACTTGAAAGCACACTAGCAATCTAGACTTCTTAAGATTTAGATCTACTTATATTTTAACCTTTAGGATATAGATTGTTATGAGATATATAGTAGCCAAGCTACCATATACTATTATTCAGATTTCAGTACACTGTTTTGCCAATTCCCCTACATATGAGATGCTGAGATGAGCATCTATGATGGATCATGATTTGATTGATGGACTATAGTACTATCCCATGCCATGACCGAGTCTCAGGACACTCAGATTTGAGGACTGATGTAGTAATTTTAGCCATTTGCAAAGCAGTTATTAGTGCCCAAAGTTGTATCAGTGCTTTATCATTGGACAGATGTTGGTTCAAATGGATTATTTACATGTTTATGACTCAACCTGAAAACACAGTAAAGGGACATTGTTGTTGTTTTCCTAGACCTTGGGATAAGATTTGCAGACTTAACATTTCACTAAGTTGCAGAGATGGTTGTAAATGCTTTCAGACCGGAAGAGAAGCTCTATGGTCCAGCCAACTACAACTCCTGGAAGGCCAAGTTAACAGCCACTCTAGAAGATAATGACTTGGATGACATTGTTTTTAATCACACTGAAGAGCCAACATCCAATGCTAGCAGGCTTGCTTACAAGAGGAAGCAAGGTAAGGCTAGAAGAATCATCTATGATTCTGTCAAAGAGATGGTGATGCCCAACATCACAGCTTTGAAGACTGCTAAAGAATGTTTTGATGCTTTGGCCAACCTATATGAAAAGAAGGCTCCCAGTCAGAAGAGAGTCTTGAAGAAGAGGCTACGAACTTTGAAGCTGAACAAAGATGAAATTGTTAGTTCCTTCTTCACAAAGATTGCACAGGTAAGAGATCAACTCATTGCTATTGGTATTACTATTGATGATGATGACCTTGTGCAAACTGTGGTTGATGGTCTCCCAAGCTGTTGGGAAACCTTCATGGCATCTGTCAGCAAAAGAAGGGAAAGAAACCTCAAGGTAAGTTCTCTGACATGTCAAAAGTGGAATGTTATAAATGCCACAAGTTTGGACATTTTGCTAAAGACTGCAGGCAAGCTAAGAAGAAGCCTAAGAGAAGGTTTCAAGCATCTGCTGCAGAAGCAGAGGAAGAGGAAGAAGCGGAACCAAAGAAGAAGAAGAAAGCCAAGGCTAACAAAGAAGAACCTAGAAAAGAGTGCTACCTAGTTTTAGCACTCTCTAGTTCCACCAACATTGATACTGCTTGGTTGGTGGATAGTGGTGCCTCTAGGCACATGACAGGTGACCGTAGAGCTCTCACCAGTTACAGGAAGAAAAAGTTCACCACACAGGTAGAACTTGGATATGACTCTATTTACAAAATTGAAGGAGTTGGCTCAACCTCACTTCAACTTGACTCAGGTACGATTCTTCATATTGATGATATCTTATATGTTCCTGGTTTAACAAAGAATCTTCTTTCTAATGCTAGCTTAGAAGACAAAGGCTACAGAGTCCTCTCCATGGACAAGAAAGTCTTTCTATGGGCAAAGAATGAAGATATAAGCTCAGTGGTATAGATTGGGGCTCGAGAGGAAGGCCTTTACAGGGTTTCCGAAGATTCCACTCATGCTTTGGTACATCACACCATTGATCCATGTGAACTTTGGCATAGAAGGTTTGGACACCTTCCCTACACAACTCTCCCAGGATTGCATAAGATGGTTACAAGCATGCCAAAAGTATCTCCAAAACATGAAGGAATCTGTAAAGGATGTGCTCTAGGTAAGAACACTAAGAAATCCTTTCCCAGAAGCAAGAATAGATCTAAAGGCATTTTGGATTTGATTCATTCTGACATTTGTGGGCCCATGTCTTCGCCCTCTTTGAGTGGGTGTTTATATTATGTCTTGTTTATTGATGATCACTCTCGAAGTCATGGATTTACTTCCTCAAAGCCAAGAGTGAAACCTTTGACAGATGCAGAGAATTCAAGACACTGATTGAAAATCAGACTGGCAGACACCTCTGTATCTTGAGATCAAATAACAGAAGTGAGTATGAATCTAATGAGTTTTGATGATTTTTGTCGAGAAGCAGGAATCAAGAAAGCGCTAACAATGCCTTACGACCCTCAACAGAATGGGGTTGCAGAAAGGAAGAATAGAACGATATGTGAAGCTGCGAAAACTATGATCACTGATCTAGATCTTCCTCTATCTTTGTGGGTTGAAGCTACAGGTACCGTTGTGTATATTCAGAACATAATCCCTCATGCTATCTTGGGAGAGAAGACTCCAGAAGAAATCTTCACCAAGAAGAAACCTGTAGTTGATCACATGAGGATCTTTGGCACTCCTATGTACGTTCATGTGCCAAAAGAAAAGAGGACTAAACTAGAACCCTCTGGTAAGAAAGGTATATTTGTCAAGTACAGTGATTGCTCGAAGGCTTATCGAGTATATATACCGGGACAAAGGCACATTGAGGTCAGCAGAGATGTGATCTTCCATGAGGAAGTTGTGTTTCGTAAAACACTAGAGCTTTCAAAGGAGGATAAAGTTTCTCCACTTGAGTTTCCACTTTCATAAATTCAGAGGGGGGAAGAGAAATTTGAGGACCAAATTCCAGATGCACCTGAGGACGCTGAAAGCCCACCAGAAGAACTACTTAAAGTTCTTTCTTTCAAAAGGAGACCTGCTTGGTACCAAGAGACGGTGCAAGAAGGCGACAAGCATAAAGCTCCTCCTAGGACTTTCAGAGAAAGCATAAGACCACAGAAGTATTCCAGTATTATGAGTCAGTTTATCAGTTCAGAACCTTCATCATACAAAGAAGCAGCAAGTAAACGGGTATGGGTTGATGCCATGATTGAAGAGTACAAGTCAATCATGAAGAATGATGTTTGGGAAGTTGTTTCTAGACCAACAAGAAAGTCAGTTGCGACTTCTAGATGGCTTTATAAGATCAAGCATGCTATAGATGGTAGTGTGGAAAAGTATAAAGCCAGATTCGTAGCTCGTGGCTTCACTCAGAAAGAAGGCATTAACTATGATGAGACATTTGCTCCTGTTGCCAGGTATACTACCATCAAAACCATCATTTCAGTTGTTGTAGTATTCGGATGGAAGTTACATCAGATGGATGTAAAGAAAACTTTTCTCAATGATAAGATTGAGGAAGAAGTTTATATTGAACAACCTGAAGGCTTTGAGACTCATGGGAAGAAGACCCATGTATGTAAACTGAAGAAAGCCTTGTATGGACTGAACAAGCTCCAAGAGTCTGGTATGCCAGGATGGATGGATTTCTCCATAGCTTGGCGTTTTCCAAAAGTACAGCTAATTCTAACTTGTACTTTAAGGTTGTTCATAATCATGTCTTGATACTTGTTCTATATGTAGATGACTTGTTTCTTACAGGTGATGAACAGTTGATAGATCAGTGTAAGAGGGAGCTTACCTCTAAATTCGAGATGAAAGATCTCGGATTGATGCATTACTTCCTTGGCTTAGAGGTCTGGCAAAAACCAGGCGAGATTTTCCTAACACAAGGAAAGTATGCAGTGGATATCTTGCAGAGATTTGGGATGCAGGACTACAAGTCCATGAGCGTACCCATGACTAACAACTTGACAAAGTTGCGGGACTCAACCACCAGTTCACAGAGTGTGGACTCTACTTTGTACAGACAGCTTATTGGATCCCTAATGTATCTCGTGCATACGAGACTAGACATTTGCTACACAGTGAATGCACCGAGTCAGTTCATGCCCAATCCGAAGCACATACACTTGGTAGCCGCCAAACATGTACTCAGATATGTGCGAGGTACTATCACTTATGGGCTCAGGTATACTTCCAGCAGTGGAGTATTGTTATCTGGATATTCGGATTCAGATTGGGTTGGCAGTGCAGTTGACCAAAAAAGTAACTCTAGTTATTGCTTCAGTATGGGATCAGCAATGATCTCTTGGTCCAGTAGGAAGCAGGGTTCCATAGCTCAGAGTACAGCTGAGGCAAAGTATATTGCTGCAAGTGATGCCTGCAAGGAAGCAGTTGGGCTCAGAAAACTGGTATATGATCTGTTCGGGGGAAAGCTTGACTCAACGATCATCCATTGCGATAATCAAAGTTGCATAAAGCTTTCAGAGACCCTTTGTTTCATGATAGATCGAAACACATTTTAATGAGGTATCATTTCATCAGAGACCTAGTGCAGAGAGGTGCTCTGAAGTTGCAGTACATTCGTACGAATGAACAGATCATAGATATCTTGACCAAGCCTCTGTCAGCATCAAAGTTCGTGTACTTTCGTGACAAGCTTGGTATGGCAGAGAATGCCTCTCTCGTTGAGAGGGAGTGTTGATTTTTCAGAGCAGCATCGAGAGCCATTCTCTTAGGAGAATGGGGACACCTGATCCGGGACCACGGTGTGGACTCAACCCAGTGTTGAGTGACCATTCTGTTGAATGGTAGATATCTGGTCCTTGAACATGATATGGACCTAGTTTTGCCTTGGGTAGACTCAACCCAGTGTTGAGTAACCATTCTGTTGAATGGTAGACATCTGGTCCGGGACCACGATGTGGACCAGTCTAGTAATGGTAGACTCAGCTTAGTTCTGAGTAGCCATTCTCTTGGAGAATGGAGGCACTAACATCTTTTTGTCATATATCGAATAGTGGCGCTCATAGTCTTGAGCTTCCTGCTCTCAAATGCAATGGGGTGGTTGTTCTGCATCAAAATTGCCCCAATTCCCTCTCCTGAAGCATCACATTCTAACACAAAGGATTGAGAAAAGTCTGGTAAAGCTAATATTGGGCATGAACTCATTACTTTCTTCATTTTCTCAAATGTCTATTGTGCTGCCTCTGACCAACTGAATGCCCCCTTCTTGGTAAGATCTGTGAGGGGTGCGGTCATCAGTGAGAATCCACTGACATACCTCCTGTAGTAGGTGCAAAGGCCCAAAAAGCCCTTCAGTTCTATCACATTTTTAGGTGTAGGCCAATCCAAAATTGCCGGAATCTTCTCTAAGTGCACCTAGACCCCGTTGGCCCCTATCACATGCCCCTAAGTACAACATCTCCTACATGCCAAACTCACACTTGGACATTTTGGCATATAGTGACTGCTCCTATAGAATACCAAGTACTTCATCAAGATGTCTCAAATGCTCTTCCCAAGTTCGACTATATATCAATATGTCATCGAAGAATACCAGAATATATTTACGTAACTGCGTCTTGAAGATATGGTTCATGCATGATTGGAAAGTAGATGGTGCATTAGTGAGCCCAAATGGCATCACTAGAAACTCATAATGTCCGTAGTGGCAACAGAAAGCGGTCTTTGGAACATCCTGTTCCCTAACCCGAATCTGATGGTATCCTGAGCAGAGATCAATTTTGGAAAAGTACTTTGCCCCCTGTAGTTCATCCATCAACTCATCAATCCTAGGGATGGGATACCTATTCTTTATGGTCTTCTTATTGAGTTCCTTGTAATCAATGCACATGCGAAAGGTTCCATCTTTTTTCTTCACTAGCACTACTAAAGATGCAACGGGACTGGAGCTAGGTTTGATGTACCCCAGCTTGAGTAGCTCCTTGATTGTACTCTCTATCTCATCTTTATACCTCTTGGGATGTCTGTAAGGAGTGGTGATAACTACTTGGGTCCCCTCCTCTAACTCAATAATGTGCTCAAATCCCCTATCTAGAGGTCGACTTGCTGGAAGGTCTCCGAATACTGCCTTGTGCTTCTGCAGTAAGGCCTCTATATCTGCTAGATGTTGTGTGGCCTCATCAGGTGGTTTCCTGAAGGTAACCATACACTCTGCAACCCACTCAATATCTCCCTGCCAAAGTACTGCCTCCATCCTGTGTGATGTCACTACTGTGGGAGGATAGGTATTCATCCCTCTCAATACTACCTTCTGTCCTTCTGCTCCCGTAAACTCCATCTCCATGGTCTGGTAGTTTGTGGAATACTTCCCTATGGAATATAGCCACTGAACTCCTAGTACCACATTCATGTCAGGTACATCTACCACATAGAATGTCTCTATCACTGTATAATTCCCAAGTGTTACTTTTAATTTAGGAATCCTCTGACTACACTCCATGGTGTGACCTGCTGCTGCTACCGAAAACCCATCAAAGCTCTCAGTTTGAATGTCTCTCTTTTTAACCCATGCAGCATCAATAAAGTTGTGGGATGCCCCACCCTCTATCAGTACTCCCACTTTGTGGCCCTGTACGGTACCTCTGATCCGAAGAGTGTGGAATCTAGGAACCCCTGTCATGGTAGCAATGGTACCTCCTAAGGCCTGTTCCTCAGCAACTGTCTCTATTGTCTCTCCCTGCTCTTGATCCTGGTAATCCTCATCCTCCTCACTGTCGGAATAAGCCTCTATGTAGTAGGCCTTTCCTTTTCCTGAACATCTGTGACCTGGTATCCATGGTTCCTGGCAAGTGAAACATAACTTTTTTCTTCTAAGGTCCTGTCGGGTATCATTGTCCATCAATTCTTTCTTGGGCCATTCTTTCTGGAAGGGTTTCCTTTCTTTATCTTTAATAGGAAAATTGGTCCTGGGAGGAAACCTATTTTTGGGCACTGCATCCTGCAAGTCTCTAGTCTGGTTGATGGCATCTGCTAGGGTGGTGGACCTATAAGACTTGACCCATCCCTGTAAGGGTTCAATGAGAGCCTCAGTGAACAACATAATCAACCTACTCTCTAAGATATCTGTGACCATGACTGCTATCCTCTAAAACTCAGAAATAAATGCATATGCACTACCTGTCTGCTTGAGTTGTGCCAGCTCTCTAAAGTGTACCTCTAGATCCTTCCGATCAAACCACTCAATGAGCCTCTGTGTAAAATCTGGGTATGAGGTGATGGTGTTGTGACGCAGTGTCACTAACCCGTAGTACCACCACTCATGTGCTTCTCAGTCCAAATGCAAAGTAGCCAATTTAATGGCATCTGTCTCAATCATGGGGTTGAGTTGGAAGTATGTATCCAACTTCTACACCCAATTCTTGGCTGGGCCACCCCGGGTGCCCTCAAAGTTAAGGATAGTCAGTTTCCCTACGGTGCGTTGTAACTCATAGTTATGGGTGAATGGCCTATTGTAAGCTTTGGGTTTGTTCTTACTTTTAAAGTGGCTGAAATCAGTGAAGGTCATGGTTGAATGGAAGTCCTCTCCTAAAGCTCTATATTCTCTCAGATAGGCACTCATGGATTCTTCTGGTTCTGCTTGTGCTAGAGGCACTGCAGCTGGACTATCTAAGAATTGAAGCATGGTGGGTCGGAAAGGCTTGTATATATGGGGATGGCTTTGCATGTTGGTATGTAAGTGCTCCCTACTACTACTGGTGGATACCCTATCACTGTTGGGGAATAAGGGACTGTGTGGGGTGGGCCCATTCTTCTCAGTCATTTGCCTGAAGACGCTCATCATTTCTTTTTGCGCAGTAATGAGTTCTTTCATGGCTGAGATGAGACTATTGAAAGTTGTTTTATCATCATCGGCCATTGTTTCTTTGTCCTTTCCAAACTGATACTCTCTGTTCCCCAAATCTATGTCCTCTAACTCCTCTTCTCTGTCTCTACACCTCTGTCTCTGGTGAGTAATGTTGTATGGGCCTTCTAAATTCATTTATATTTTTGCATGCCCACAGCTGGCAAGGAAAATAGCTCTGATACCACTATAATATCCCAGATGTGGATATTCAACTGTTTTCTACACTAGGGCTTGCTTAAGCCTCCCGATTTACAATAATACTGAAAATAAATTTGCATGCAAAGTGCCGAGCAAATGGCCCTATTTTATAGCTAACTAGGGCAGAGAATTTTATGATGATAGATCAACACTTACCACTGATAATGCTCTAGAGAGAATATGCATGCATCAAGAACTGATCTGGTGAAGAACTAGTGTTTCTTGCCTCCAGTGATACCCTAGCAGCATGAACCCTCAATCAGATAAGGGTGACGTTTTTAGTGAAGGAAGTGTCTGATGCAGATAAGAATTTGCAGGTGTGGTAGTCTTCCCTTGCCAGAGAGGTTGCCTGACACATGCAGAAGTTCTGAGCTCAATAAGCAAGCTAGCGAATTGGATTGATGGTTTAGCTGCTCACGCCCCCTGATTCACAAAACTGTTGAGAACTGCTCCGGATGAGCAAACTGGAAGCTAATACTAACCGGGTACTGACGGATGATACGGATGATGAGAATGGTACCAGTATTCCGCAGATAAACTGAGATCTGAGGACCCAGCGAATGCTTTGGGGTTTTCCAGCTAAAACCCCCTTACGTCTGCACACGTGCCCCTACAAACAATCTTCTGATGGGTACTGTATAACTGCAACTGGATGAATAAGTCGAACAGCGGATGGTGGACCTGTATGATCTACCCTAAATGAGACTAGGGCAGATATTTCACTGCAGAAACCTCGTTAGTTGAAGACGTCATCTTCAACCCCAACTGTTGTGGTCGCACGCTGTGCTGCTACTCAAGAAGCTCCAAATCAATAATAATCATAAGTGTCTTCTCCATTCACTTTATCTTTCTTTTATAACTTTCAACTGTGAATAACCTAATTAGGTCACTTTAACTTCTAAGTTGCAGTTGACTTGCATGCATGCGCATGGAGACTCAATCAGGTGCATGCATCATCAAATAATGCTCAGATGTCATGCATGTCAATGGCCTTTGGCTCTGGTGGCCCTCTTCTACCCCATGATGATATAATATTGAGGCCTTAGATCTTCTGTATATGGCATCAGTCTTCAGCTGATTCCTTCACTGTCAGTACCCGCTCGAACCTACAGGAATCACATAGGTTAGCGGGTCGGTCCTCAATGCCTAAGCAGAAGAGGACATTACAGGATTTTTGCATTTTAAAGGTTTCCCCAGTGAAAAACTCGTGTCCATTGTGTTGATGTGATGAATGTTATTTTACTGCACTTGTCATTTGTTTAAAGTTAATCTGCAATTTTTTTAAGTATTCATGCTAATGCTAAAATTCAACACGGAGATGGTTAATAACAATTTTGCAGATGATTCCCTTCTCTATGTCCATGTTGATCAAGGATCTATTGATGGGGTCGTCTCTTGCTTGGAGACTTTTTGTTCTGTGTCAACAACCATAGTCAGTGCTCATAAAACTGATTATTGGCTTGTTGGGCTGGATTCTTTGGCTGAGTGGATTCCAACTACCAAGTCCCACATCCACCCCAGATTTATTGCCATATACTTAGGTACCTTTCACATTCTCCAACGCATATCTGCATATTTAGAGGCATGACTCGTGATCTTATAGACCTTTGGCAACAATGTATGTCAACACATAGCATCTAAGCCTCTTCTTCAAGGTCAAATGCACTTTCATCTACAGTTTTTCCCAAAGGCTGTTACGTCTATGTAAGGCTGTCATTTTGTACTTGTACTTAGTTCTTTGTTGGGGCAGAGTATTTGCTGTTTTACAGTGGGCTGTTGCTAGCATAGGAGAGCTGTTGAGAGAGATCTTCTTGTCCTCTTAAAGCTGTTATGATATCAGATCTGGGATGTGCTGTGTTTCAAGGCTGTTATTTCAACGAACGTCTGTCCTATTTGCTCCATACTCTCATCTTTGATGCCATACTTCAATGCAACTATTTAATGGTGGTGGTAGTGTATCTTTGTGAGCATTTGTATTTGGCTATTAACGATATTTCAGACCTGTTATTATTGGTAATCATTGTTCAGTGAGTTTGTTAAGTTTTCATTCCTAGTCAAGTTCCAAGCTCTTTTCATTGTTCCAGACACCATAGCCCTAAGACAAGGCACTCATCTACTGGAATCCACCACAAAAATATATTAAAAACCCTAAACTTCTCTGTTTTCCCAATCTGAAAATTATTTTAGCGCTTAAGGGACAGATTGGCAATCCTAATAGGGATATCCCCCTTAGGCAGAAAAGCACCAGCCTAAAGAGAGGGAAGCAACCAATGAAGAGAAAACGGATGGTGCTTCCAGTTTACCCTAGGTTTGCATCTTTGTATTGGACTTGAAAATCTAAAGTGCAGACCTAGAAGGTAACAGGTGACACACTAGAGATGACATTGTGTCACATGGGTACTCTATTGTGCAGATCAAGCATTTAGGCCTTTTGGATAGAATTATCTGAATGTGTGTCACTTGTAAGCTTCAGTTTTAGTACTGATAAATTCAGAACAGATTTTCCCTTTCAGATTTTGGAGACTTTTGCAACACTGATAAATAATGATAGCTATTCCACCCTTACTCTAAGACCAGCAGCACATAATTCAAGGATTTATTATGTATTTATCTATAAATCAAAAAGTCAGCTTCATGAACAAGGTTAAGTTTAATAAATATAACGATACCAAAATGTAAAAAGCTACAGAATAAAAAAACAGAACCTCAGGAAATTTCATCATTTTTGTTACAATATTGCTTGTCTCAACCATTCCTGACGTGATTTTTCGCCCATAAGACCGGTATAAATCTCCTAGGCATTGCGCAGCACCTGTCAAGACATCCAAGAGAAAAACATGAGATATATCAACATTGCTGACATACAATTAACTTTGCACTAACAGAAAAATATTGTTACATTTCTAATTAGAAGAATTAGCATCAAATCTAAAACTCTTCCACCCAGTAACAGTTTGTGCTTTTATGCTACATCAATGATCAGTGATCACCATTATACTGATAGTTTTTATTGGAATTTACCTTATAAAACAAATGATCACTAAGTCGTGATAAAGCAACAACCATTGTACAGGAATATTATTCATGAAATATAAGAGAGTAGACTCTCATATTTTTCTAGTCATTTTTCATACCTCATTATACAAATGACAATTTATTCATTTTGCACATATGGGATCAAAAGTGATTACATGAGCCTTTCTATATCTTAAACAAGAATCGCATCAGTAGCTAATGTTAAAGATGACAATCAAATTAAATATCAAGAATGGTAGTCTAGAACTTTCCTTTTTATTGTGAAGAATGATGGTATGTAATCATATTTTTATTTTAGGAAAGTCAAATACAGATCCATATCCATATTTTCGCCAAGGTTATTTAATCTTGTCAAACACTGCTTGTGTAGATTTTTTCAAGTTAATCTAAAAAAGTAGCTCGAGACTTACCAATGTAAGATAGAGGATCTACTTTTCTTGTGTCAGAAAGCCAACCTTGAAAACCACTTGCCCGAGAGTATATCGATATAGTATCACCCTTTTCTATAATGCGTACCATAGTTGTTGAAGCAAGTCTACGTACAGGACGACGAGCTCCAAGTAAAATGAGAGATTGTAAGGCATCTTCACACTTCCTTTGCCATTGAAGAACGGATGCCTGCAAACACAAGTATGTAATTATTCTATGCCCTTTCTTCACAAACGCAATATAAAGGAAAAAATCGCACACATCGAGTGTATCATAGATATCAAGATGCACAACAACGACAACTTTTCATGAAAATTTGAAATTAGAAAACCACTTTTGTCCTACAAGTATTTCACAAGGATAGACAACAATATTAATTAGGAGCAGCTTGATTTGTGAGAAAATGTATAGAAAGGGAGTATGTTTTCTTGCTAAAGATATGGAAAATAAAGATAGAACAATCGATCAATAAGAGATTAGGGCCAAGTGTTCTATTTATTATAACAACTTGTGAGTAAAAGATTAAAGGGAACATATCAATAAACAATATATTTCCATGGAAGAGAAGTAAGATTTAGGATAAAGCTCTATGAATAATTGTAAAGGAAAATATAACCTCTAATCAAAGCTCTAAGATAGGAAATTTTAAGTGGAAGCCCATATAAACTAAAAAAACAATTCGGAATCAAAACGTCGACTTAAAAATGACTACTGTGGAATTTCCGGAAAAACCCTACATCAACTTAGTTAATAGTTAAGATTTTGTATTTTAAGTGGAAGCTCATATAAACTTAAAAAAAACTTAGTTAAAATTTTTGTGTGGAAGCTCTTGGTAGAAGCTCATACAAACTAAAATAATTTTAAGTGGAAGCTCTTCTACTTTCTTTGTTTTGAGAAATACTTCTTACAGAATCTCTTTGGCTAAGTTACCATGCTATCAGGGGCATACCTACGTAGTCAAAGTCACCCAGGATGTGCACCTAGCCTCATCCGCACCCACTTAGAGATTTTGAAAGCAGGTCTACGCGTTAATACAAGTTCTATCACCTCAAGGTTAAATGTTCTTCTACTTACAGAACCTCGCTATTAGGTATTTATTTACAACTTGCCAACAACTTCTACCCTACCAATAAACCAAGCAAATAAACATGTATGTAATGAACACCAAAAACAATGTATTGGCATGAATTCCAATATATTTTATGCAATTAAAACATCAAAGAAACATCAATTGAAGTTAACCACATATAAGAATAGAATGCTAACCATTCGGCCATATATGCAGGCGAATGTATAGTCATTTTGCATTGTATCCACTCTGACCTATTTAAATTACTCATCAATGATGTTCCAACTTAAAAAGTTTACTCCGCCTCTTTGACTTCTTTAATATTAAGTTGGACATACTAAAAATACTATATTGGTCTTCCAAATACTCCAAAAACACTTCTCTTTACTTCCCTGCCGTTTGTTTATTCATTTTGACAAGTGTGGCATACTAGCAAATACAACCAACAAATCATTAATAGACTACTAGATAAAATACATCTAACATCATCTACTCTTAAGATAAACCTCCAAATTCACACTGAAAAGAGTCCCTAAAAAAAATCTTTAACCAAAACACAATCGTGGTGCTTCTAATGAAACTTGGGACAACAAAACTATAAATTAAATACAGTGAAAAAGGAATAACAGAATTATAAACAATAACAAAACAAAAATCAAACTCAACGTAGAAGACCAAACATAAAAAAAAAAAGAGAGAGAACGGAAATGACCCAAAGTATTTTGAACTACCTTTCAAAGTAACAAGAGGTTTTAAAATAAAACAATATCTGAATGGGCAAGAAAGGTCATGAAAATAAAATCTACTATCAAGGACTATTTGCACCGAGAGTAGCGAGTGCTCTACAACCAAATATGGGGGAGATGTTGTCACATACGTAACATACGTGATAAAAATATATATATATATATATTTGGCAACATATGTAGGCTCAATTTTAAATTTTACACAAAAGCTAAAAGAATTAAAACCAACATAGATCCATCTTAAACCCAGATCTATCAATCACCAAGAGAAATCAAATACTTGGAGGCATAATTTTTTTTATTTTAATTTTTTTACACAAGAAGAAAAAAATCTACACCTCAAGAAATTTGAACCCTCTTCATGCTTGATAGATCCAGGGTTAAGATGGATCTATGTTAACCAAAATCCACGTGAAAAAAATCTCTGATATGAAAAGTGATTGTACTATCACCAGAGAACAACAAAAGGCAATAGAATAGGATTAAAAATCACTTTAAGGCCAGTGCACCCGAGAAGGGGATAAAGGTTAACAAAGATACCCAAAAAATATTAACAATCAACAAAGAAATAGGATAGCATCATCGCACAATGTTAACAAATAATGTGTGTAGCGAATAAAATATCGCAAGCACATCATTTCTATAAAAAGAGAAGTAGGCAAGCAGTTACCGTTGAAATTGCATGCAATCACGCAATTAATGCAAAACTGAAATTTCATCTTCTTCCAAGAAGGTTTCTCGCATCTTAGCCCTAGAATTTTCAGCCTAGGGACTGTTGAAAATTGGAGTATAAAACAACAGTCGAAAGATCACAACAATTTACTTCAAACCATAGTTACATATATTGGCGATATCGCGATATATCACGAGTCATTCCCCTTGGTGATATATCGCCACTGAAAAATCGCGATATTTTCGACATTTTGAATATATCGCGATATATTCAATATGTCACGATATATTGGGAATATATCGGGATATTTTGGAAAATATCACCCTACTAAAAAAATTTGCATGAAATTTGAAAAATAAATTCATGGGTTAAGTTTTTGGCAGTGTTATTAAAACTAAATATATTAAATTCTTAAAGTAATAAATGGTAGTATTAAATTCTTAAAGTAAAAGAGACATTCTCCTTTACTTTCATTTTCTATCATTTTACTTAGATTTTTAACATTGCCATTAATTGTTTCAGGATGTTTGAGAGTGGTTCCAAGCTCATTGGACTTCATATGCAAAAAAAGGAATTTTAGATCCCATTTAGAATTCAAGAGACTTAATAGTTTTCAGGATTTCAACAATTCCACTAGATTTTATCAAGTATGAGGGTATGGTATTAGCATTTAATCAAGCACATCAACCCATTCATGTACCTTGATGTTGGTGGCATTGACATTGAAATCTTTTATCATGACCTTAATAAAAATGTACCCTTCACTCATCAAAATTGTAGAGTAGTTGGACCTTGCACCATAGCTTAAGTAGTTGGAGCTTCCAATTTAACGCCTAACTCATCCAAAGCACCTACAGGACCCCCTACTGCTTCCAAAGGAAGAGTGGTGCCCCTTGCCTATAAAAGGGGTAGAGGGGATCAATGATTCCTACTATTTATCATTGTATTATGTAGTATCTAGATGCCTCATGAGTCATGATGATTAATTTCTTGAGAGACGTTTATTTTAATCATTTGATGTGATTTTCTATCATCCATCAAGAACATATTTCAATATTTTCAGTTTATAACTTTATAGCCGATATGTGATCATGATCCACCATTTGACATCTTATGGATCTTATATATTAGTTGTATTTTCATATTTATGTAGCAATGTGTTTATTTGATGTTGTTATTGCTTTAGATGTTAAAAAAAAAAATTAAAATGGTTATTTTTGTATTTTTTTTATGCTTTACGACATTTGCCGATATTTTCCGATATTTTCACTGTTGCTGCCGATAAGTTACATTCCAGACCCTCGGCAATATATTCGCCGACACAATATATGTAACTATGCTTCAAACAGCCCCACACTCCAAGGCAATTCAAGGAGAAAAGATACCATACAATGAGATAAGTTTCACCTCCAAACCAATTTATAAGCCAATCACCACATCTGAAAATGTACTTTTACAACAATAGAACAATAGTAAATTCAAACCCTTATCTTCTTCATTCAATGTTAATATACTTAACAATTTTCCCTTTTACGTAATTCAAATCAGCAACACATAAACAATTGTAAATACTAAATAGCAATGCAGAAAGAACATATATAGCTGAAATTCAAATCTGGAAACTGCACAAGATATGGACAGCTGGAAACTTCATATATAAGTTCAAGATGAAGCACAAGTATATAAACTAGTCTTCTCTCAAGACTAATACAAAACTCCAACTATCCAAAAATCCCTAGGTAGGGTAAATCAACAAACCCTAGTTCAACCAAGAAACTTTCCAACACAAGTGCAAGAATCTTTCCAACACAATCTACAAGGTAATATGTCCTCTTTGCTTCTCCACAAATCCACCATAGGGTTTATCACCAAACCATAATCTTGTTGCATTCATAGGGTAGAAAACATAACCGTAGAAATATCCAAGAAACCCTAAAGCTCAAAGATAAAAGAGACCAACTAAATAAGAAGATCCAAGAGAGAGAGAGCACAGTGATCATCACTATTACAATGCACCTGTACCCAACGCACCTTCAGGTGTAGCCCAGGGAGAGAGGGCCAATTTTTTCGACCAGGAGTGGTGTTATCGAGTAATGGTGGTCATGGCAGGGCCCTTTGGTCTTCCTTTAAGGATACTATGGCTTAATGGCACTGTTGACTGCCCTTTATTGAGGTTTTTAACCTCGGGGTTGGTGTCTGGGGCCCCTAAGGGTTGACCACTGGGTCACATGGCTCCATATCCTGTTTACGAACTTTGGTGACCTCTGCTTCAGCTATGAGACACTCATCTTCATTCGCAGGCACTTTGGACACCCTCTTGGCCCTTTAGTCAAGTGGACACCTGCTCTCCCTGGCCTTGTCTCCTCAGAGGAAAGACACCTTCCATGCCAGGCCTTTTCATGCTTTAAGGAGGGCGTTGAGGGATTTTACAACATTCTAGGGGTTAGATGGGGTATAAGTTATAACGCCCTCCCTCCAGCTCACTCTAGCCTTTCGTTCGGAATGATTCGCTTATTTGAGAGTGTTTTGGCACCTGGGGGTACAAATACCCCAGATAGCCTACCTTGAGCCTACCTTAGGCTATATTTTATGATAATTTTCTTTTAATTTTCAGTTGACATTTTATAATTTCAAATTGACTTATTTTAAGGCATGTAGGCCTGGATATTTTAAAAAGTGAGTGTGAGATCATATAAATAGATCTCCTCACTTTCATTTTAAAGACAGAACTTATGGGATAATACTCTATGCACTTGTTTTACCCCTGCTAGGGCTCTTTGGATGGATGCGCTCCTCTTGAGGAAGCTTTTTCTGGGTTAATGCAAGCTTTTTCTAGTAATTCTTTGGTGAAGTTCTTTGCTTTTGGTGATGCTTTGATTTGTTGGATGAACACGAGCACAAAGAGGTCAGGCTTCTCACATTTTTGTTTGAATGTTGGTGGATGTGCATGTTCAAGCCTTAGTGGTAGCCCTAGTGCTGCACTTTTCCCTAGGCTAGGCCATTACCTTCCTTCTTGTCACCTTAGCAAACCACAGCACGTCTCCTTGTGAGGGTGCCCTAGGGTTTCTCCTTAGTTTTCCTAGGCTAGTTGCTTGACCTAGGAAGCCTTCCTCACTAGGTTAGCCATCCTCCCTAGAAACCCTAGGCTAGGTAGGGCTTTTGCTAGGGTAGGGTTTCCCTTGGTTCTTACACTTTCTTCCACTCCAAACTAGGTTTAGTTAGTTTAGGTTAGGTTTAAGGTAGTTTGTGTTAGAGAAGACCTAACTTAAGGTTAGTTTTTAGGTTAGTCTGGTTAGTTTAGGTATCTCAAACCCTAACTAAACCCTCGTTGTTCATCAAGTTACCTTCGTTGCTCCCTTTTCTTCCCCCTAGCAGCCTCGCTGCTACCCCCCAGACCTTCATTGCCCTAGGCAGACCTCCTTTCTACCCTCACCAGCTCCTCATCTACCTCGTTGCTACCTTCCCCTTACCTTCTTCCCTCTCGCAGTCTCCTCCAAAGACGTGATGCACCCTCGGCCCTGCTCTCGGGAGTGTTTAAAGCAACCTTCGGGCTATGTCTCTACACTCGGCCCTCCTCCATATCCCAAAACCCTCGCTGGTCCCTTTTCCTTTTTCTCCTTCGTCGCCCTCTCTTCCTACTCCCTTCCTCCTTGGGCTGTTATTACAACAGCCCTACACCCTAACCTACAGCCCTTTCTACCACCCTAAACCCGTCCTAACCCTCGGTGCCTTCCCTAGGCTTCTACCCTACCTTCGTTGGGCCTCCCCTCTCTCTCGGCCGCCCTTTACACAGTACTACAAGCCTCGGGTCTGTTGTCCTCTGTCATACTTCGTGACAGTCCATTCAAGTATCATTTAAGGTTGCCCTTACAGTGGCAGCCCTCGCTTTTCTCCTCATACAACACTTGCACACAATTTGACCAATGAAGGGTTAGTATATTACACCTACTGCTTATGTTTGTCGCAATAGAAAGACCATCAGCATTCTTGTATTATCTTTCACACAGTTTGCCAATATTGTACAAGGTCAAGTTAATGCAATGGCTTGATTAGTGTTTAGTTATCTATTGGATGCAAGATTTTTGTTAATAAGTCACACTTACATTATTGTTAGCTAACGTTGTCTATGCAAATTTAATAAAGTTGCTATGAATAGATGACTAAATGCACATTGTTGTACATGTTGCATACACATATGAGAATCAGAGCTTAACACATGACAAATGATGTTTATTTCTTGTGATAATGATAATGATTATGCTATTATGACTTGTCCTAAAACTCATGTGGTAATGTTGCTACAAATGCTTGAGTAAATGACTGATAGGTACATGTTGTACTAACTACCTATGTTATTTATTAGTGCTCGTGGCATACACTATCGATACTTGTGGCTGATACAAATCTTATTGTTGTTGTCTTAATAAGTTAATATTAACATAATTGATGCATACTACATTACGAGTGTTTTACATTGATATCTGATGAAATACTGATGATTGTAAGTCACTCTTAAAGGATAACTCAAGAGTACCGGTAACATTTGCTTCATAACATTGCACACAGCAAGTAATTGGTTTGCTAGATTCTCCACGTAGTTAAGATATTATTATGAGACTCGTATTGGTCACTTATTCATCATTTGAGAGAATTTGGTGGATACACTTATATACCTTACGCATCACATAGTGCATTCCCCCCACTCGTTGACCTGAATCCATTAGGCACTGATCACTAACAACCTCAAAAGAGACTATCTTTGGTGTTTTAGTGTCTTTTCAGGGTCTTAATAGAGCTCTCTCCTAGGAGGCTTAGGCTTCCAAAGCAATGGGGAGAAGTCGACTAAGGTGACAGTGGTCACTCTTCCAACATATGCTTACCAGTGGCTAGACCTGCCATTTCAACCGGTAACATTTTGGCACCGTTGCCGAGGACCATTCCAAAATTTGAAGCGGTTGATCCCGAGTCATTCACACCCCTGGCAAGAACGACATTCGGTAAGAAAATTGAGGTAAGTTTTTCTTGGTATTTTGAAAATATTATTGTCAAAGACTAATATTGCAGATCTTACATGGTGACTCCACAAAGAAGAAGCCCAACAAGGCTTAACATTTTGGCGTCGTTATCGGGGACCTCAAACTTGTTGAGGTGATTTATCCAGGTAAGAAAAACATTTTGGCAAGTCTTGAAGTCCTTGATTGTATATGATTGCATATATTTTTCAAGAAAGGACTGATCTGCAGGCTTATCCGACGACTCCACAAAGAACTCAGCTCCACCCATCAATCATGTACGCCCTTGCTTTGTTTAGTACTTTGGTGAGATTTGTTTAACTAATCTAGCAGGTCTCTCCTAGCGACTCCAGTTGAAGAAAAATAAAAATAAGTACTCTATAAATATAGGGAAGCCTAACGATATGGCATCCAATTATGAATTGTGGATGGACATTTTGGACTTTTCATGAATTCCAGGAATTCCACATAAGTATGCCATTCAAGATGGTGGGGAGGCACTTTTCCCATTGTTCCAGCAGTATAAGTACCAAGCAGCAACACATGTGCAGGCCTTCATGCAATTCATCCGGGCAAGCAACATCGTGCACGAAGACATCAAGATGAGGTTATTTATGTTATCTCTTCACCTATAAGACAACTTATCTATCAGAAATTGGTATGAGGGTTTTCCTCGCAAAAGTTTTTCTTCACTCAGGCAGTTCATCAATGCATTCAGCATGGATTGGGATTGCAGTGTCGAAGAGCAAGAAAGAAAGGCCATGATCGACGGAATATGGGAAGAAACACTGGAAAGCAGCCAGACACAAGATGATTCAACCAACGGAATCAAAGATGATATTCCATTTGAATTCAAAGATCCTCATAATTCGACTACTACTGAAATGGAAATAGGTTTCGCTCTTCTTGATTTATCAGAATTCCTAGGATATTCAGATGAATTACCAGAGATATTCTGGCATGCCTTTAAGGGTGACCATGATAATGCCGCGCATCATGTGGAATGGTTTATGACTTTGGCTTCAGAATATGGTATTAAAGAAAAAGAAGATGTTTACATGCAATCATTTGTCCTTCACCTGGGAGGAAAGGCCCTTGCTTGGTTTGTGGGCCTAGATAAAGGAACGATATCATCCTTTGCAGAATTGGTGGAAACACTCTGTAGCCATTGGGATTCAGAGCAACGTGACAAATAGATACCTCATGTCAAGCATGCAAGGGACTTGTTCAGTAAGGAAGCCCAAAACAAGGATCAAGTCGAAGCAGCCATTGTCCAAGGCCTAATTGATGATACCTCAAGCACGATAAATGAAGCTCCCCAAGCAAGTGAATATGATGACAGTCCTATATACAAAGATCTAGAGGTCCTAGTTGAAGGAGTTGAAGAACAAAAAGATAGGATGAGTTCTCCCTCCCAAAATGCAAAAACTCCTTATGACCTATCAGATCTCTGGGAACATAATGACGAGAATTCTAAGGACGACGGTTATTGGACATTTATGGGTCCACCTTTCTATGATTCCTCGAGACCAAGTAGCGTTCTCTCCATAGTTGCAATGAGAAAGAATAGCTTGATGAAGCTACTCAAGTTGACCCAGAATTTGCTACTATTTGGGATGAAGAGCTTTCAATCACCTTAAGCAGGGATGATGAACACACGATTTATGAAGACCTTGTGGAACAAGATATGATTGTTCCTTCTCTTTATGAGGCTTATGATGAAGAATGGCTCAAACCCATTCGCCAATATAATTGAAGATGAAACATCGCCAGACCTTGTAGATAGTTGTCATATGCAAATGGTCCATTTTGATGAAAAGTTCATATTTATCCGACATCAAGGAAGCAAGTTATACAGAGGATTTTTTCGCAGAAATTCAGCCTATGGTGAGCCCAGATTGTCAGTCTTTGTTGGGTTCCTCAAGAAGTGTTGAAGAAGTTGTTCATCCCACTCTATCCGATACCGATAAGTCCCTAATGATGCATTTCAACAAGACCGAGGCAGGTAGGTGGACAGGTATGATTTTCATTCCTCAGCTCCATTATATTTATTGTTTATCTTTTCATTTGAAGCATGAAGGTATGAATTATATAGCTGACAATTTCAAAATTTCAAGAATTATTGGGGTTACTAACATGATTGTGAAAAGGATAAGCAATGTACTTGTATGCCCAAAGAAATGTTTGAGTAAATGCAGAGACAGGTTGCGGCTTACATATGAAGATTTGCGAGATCCAACTCTACAAATACCCTCCCAAGTTCAGGATTTATGGGCGAATTTCAAGAAGAATTTTTTCTTTGAAGACTTGTATGATGGAGGTGTCCCATACTTAAGTCCGCTAGAAGCATGGATCAACAAAGCTTGTCAAAGCGATGCTTCTCGATGGCTCCAATTTCAAGTATTCCAGGTTCTCAAGAAGGTTCAGTTTCCTGCATTCATCCAGATGAAGATCCTGGTACAAACTCAACATATCATCAATGAGGTATTGTCATGGATTACACTAAAGAACAAAGGTAAGATATCAGGTATGAATTGCTTACTCAAATGGTTACATTGGTGGTATGATTTCACCTAGCCTACTTTGACTTCCAGGTTTATGTAGGGTTAGTTGCATTAGGCATATTTCTGTGCATTGCATTTGATGTCTTTTCATTGTCTAGTTAGTTTTTATTATTCTTAGTTTGTTTCCCTCATTTTGCGAACAAGGCGAGACAGAGTGTCTGCCCTTAGATGCTTTTAATCCTCTCGGACATTTGATATGTGTGTAGGTCTACAGGTACCAATAGATTCACAGGTTCTGGAGCACTCCCGAGAAAAGCACTCATCCCGCAGTTGGAGCCAGTGTTATGCTGCACCTGTACCCAACGCACCTTCAGGTGTATCCCAGGGAAAGAGGGCCAATTTTTTCGACCAGGAGGGGTGTGAATGCAATATTTGACACCAACAACCAACAAGGTCTCATCCTAGACATAGTAACAAAGAAGCATAACTTACCCACAGTTGTGCAAACTAAACCCTACCCCTTGTGTTGACCAAGTAAGAACAAGGATTTGTGCATCCGACGAAAAAGCAAGATGAAGTTCGCCATCTTAGTAGACTACATAGATGGATTGAAGCTCAACGCCATTCCTTTGGATGTGTGTAGAGTAATTTTCATCAATCCATATTTGGGGGATCAAGATGTGATCTACCAACAATGCTCAAACTAGTACAAACTCGTCAAGGAAGGTCAAGCGTACTTGGTCATGGCACATAAATGATAAATATCCAACACCCTACGTGCTCGGCCTCGAGGCAATTTTACTTTGTCAATTCTACAACTACAAAAAGAGGACTAAGTCACACCCTCCAATCAACACTAGGGCACCTAGACTTTGTCATGCATATCTCTAGCTCGATGGGTGAAATTAGAAGAGCAAAAGTAGCTAGATAAGTTATTGCAGCACTATTATGTCTAGTTCCATTAATCAGGCATAGTGCCTCCAAGTCACATAATTGAGCACCCCATCAACCAGCAATGGGAAGTTGTGGTGCCAAATGAGCCATTGCGCAAGAGTTAGTAGTTAGAGAATAAAGAGATCAAGAGGTGAATTCAAGAGTTACTAGATAAGGACCACATTCGAACCAATTCCTCGCCTTGTTGATCCACTATTAATTTTGGTTTTGAAGAAGGATGGCATATGGAGAATGCACATAGAATATCAGCTCTTGAACAAAATCACAATCAAGAACTGGTATCCATTGTTGTGCATCAATGACATATTAGATCAGCTTCATAGAGCCAAATACTTCAATAAGATCAACTTAAAGTCCAATTATTATTAGATTCGTATCAAGCTAAAGGATACATAGAAGATAGCCTTCAAGATGCAACAAGGTTTGTTCAATTGGTTAGCAGTGTCGTTCGGTCTCATTAATGCCCCCAGAATGTTCATGAAAGTGCTAAGACTATATCTTGACTCGTTTATGAATGGGCCCCTAAACTACATACTTGATACTTGTTTTCAACAAGACCTAGGAAATCACTTCGATCGTTTGGACCAAGTGTTGGCAACAATGCAAGAAGAGAAGTTGCTTCTGAACAAGAAGAATTGTACATTGAAGCAAACAAAACTTTGTATCTAGAACTCCTCCTGAACCAAGATAGAGTTAGCATTGATCTAGCAAGGATTTCAGCCATTGTAGAGGGGCATTCATGAATTGCAAATTGTTATGAGAATGGAGAATTAACTTAGGAAGTTTAGTGCAGAATTTTCCCATGTCACGCACCCTCTTTCTCCCGCTGCTTCTTCGGGAGTTCACATCCTGATCAGTGCTGTAGCCGATATGTCTATGTAGGGAGGGTAATCAACATGTTCGTGCTTTAGCCCCGTGGATTTATTCTTTATATGCATTGATGAAATATAAAATGCATTTTTGTAACCAACCAAAAAACGTTCATGTCCTGGAATTTATCCTTTATTCCAGCTGGACAATGTAATAGGGAGTCAAAAAGGCCTTCATCCTTACTCGTATGACGTAAATCCCTCGGCATTTATGTTCCAGGCGGGGTAAATCGGCAGTCTATGTGCTGTGGAAATAACAATATGACCAGAAACCGCACTTTAAACATTGTTAGATTTTTATAAGGTACACATTATAAATAAAATAGGTTAAATTCTGAATCAGCTTCAGTCCTTTAAGAATGTGAAAAAAAAATCAGTAGTTTGTCCGAGGGCAGCTTCGCACTGCTTTGTAAAATAAACTTGAATTTAATCAATATTTTGCGTAAGGTGTTCCCTGCTATGCACAGGGGCTGAAAACTGGTTCTTTAAAACTTTGTTCGCAGTTTAACATAATTCATTTTGTAAGAAATTATATCGATCTGCGCCTTAGAAGATAATAGAGCACGCGAAGCAACCATTCGTTGCTTAGAGTAGTTATAGCATAAATCTTTAACAAAGTGCGTGAAAAACAGCGAACTTTGCCTGAAATTACAAGAGGAAAGGCAGGCAGCATTTGCCGTCCGACGGTCACGAGTTCAACCCCCTGTATGATCAAAGCAAATACAATTGAATAATTTAAACTTTGAAGGTATAAATATGCAAGAAAACTTGCCTTGGGCTCGTCTTCAATGGTAGATACAAGATCCGACAGGAGATCGAAGCAGAGCAGAGGATCAGGGGGCTGCTGCGGTGCAGAACTGACAATGGAATTCAACTGCGCCACCAAAACCCCGAATTTGGACAGTGGAGTCCCAGCTTCCGCCATTCTATCCGATTTCCTTGTCATTCCCTCCAGTTTATCAGAGCGAGCAGAGCCTCATTACTTTTGCTGGCCTAGCCCAGCTGCCTTCACCGCCAATGTGATGCAGATCTTTTGAACTTCGCTTCGATCAAATAGCTTATATGAATATCAGGTGATTGTGTGCCATTGTCATTTTATTTTCGAGATCTCTGCACGGAAAGCGGCTTCTTTCAATTTTATGTTCTAATGTTGCTGTGAGAAATTCGGTCCCCTTAGCTTTGCTGCCGTGTAAGGCGGTTTGTGGAAGTAGCAAAATAATTTAATCATTCTTGAATATGGTTAAAATAAGATTTTAAGATTTTCATTTTGAGAAGTGAGTCTTACATACGGCGATGTCGATGTTATCGTATGTGGGTTCCAACAATATCTATATATATATATATAAATTCATTTTAATCAGATTTTTTTGGTATAAGAAAATAAATCATTTTGAAAAGATCAAAGATAGGTTTAGTATAGAGTAATCTAAAGACTTTTTATTTAACTATCATCACTATAATTTAACTATAAAATTTGGGTGAATTGCAAAATTTTATTAGTTATATTGTTTTTTAATGCATAAATGTATTTATCTCTTTGAATACTCTTATTGCATCTAGATTATGCAATCTCAACCACTCAACAAGTGAGATTTGCAATTATCTAGTGAACAAGTGAGATTTGCAATTATAGTAACTTTTTTGAATTTTTTACCTGATCTAGGACAAAAATGAATATGTTTAGACTACTATTCAGCATACTAACAAATTGTTATGATCCCACACTAACTCTCGTGGATAGTAAAATATATTGTTACTTAACACATTAAGGATCTATATTAAATTAGCCCCCACAAGGTAGTGTGAAATTAAAAAATGTAAGTGGACTCGTTAAAGAAGGTCCACTAGTGAGCAGTTGAAGCCTCGTCCATGGAGGTCCACTAGGTAAGTAGTGTTTTTGTCAACTATAAACTATATATAGTAACAAAAATTATGTAATAAGTGGTCAAGTGAATATTATTGTATAAATTGACTAGAAAGAGCATTCATCGGATCGACCGGTGAAAAATCGCGAGCGCTCTGAACAAAAATTCGTGAGTGTTCTAGCTCGAGCTAAGGTGCCTGCAAGCAACAACCTAGGGTTTGGAAGCTCGGTTGGTGACCTGTGTGCATGGATCCTCCCCCGAAGGAGAGAAGACGCCTTTTGGATGACACCTTCAGGGCTTTGGTTGAATCCTCACCTCCTTCAGCCTCTAAGATACAAGCGTCCAGCTTTGTGAGATGAGCAGCAACTCCTTGCATTCAGATCATGTTGGTTGCTTCAAGAATGAAGGCCCTTTCCTTGAGTGAGAAGGGACTAATAGGTCAATTCACAGGGATTTGGACCTCACCGAAAACCATGGAGTATTATATCTCTAAGAACTGGATGCCTTTGATTTCCGGAGGCCTACAGCATTGCTTCTGTAGAAAAGGGTTTTTTGTTTTTTTGTTCGAGAACAAAGATGACAAAGATCTCATCTTTAGAAGTGGGCCTTACTTCATGGGGCCGAGAGGCCTGTATCTTAACCATTGGAGTTTATCTTTTGACTCGGAGAAAGACGTTCCCTCAGCAGTGTCGGTTTGGGTTCGTCCTCCTCATCCCCCTTTGCATTGTTGGAACGATGAGGCCCTTCAAGATATTGGAAATACCCTTGGAAAATATATTGACAAGGAAGAGCCAAACAGACCATTATTCTCATGCGCAAGGATATGTGTGGAAGTCGATTTAGAGAAAGGTTTACCTAAAGAAGTGAATATGTTCATGGATGGATGGGAACATCTGCAAAAGGTCAATTATGAGCAGCTTCCTTTCAAGTGTAGAAAGTGTCATGAATACGGTCACTTTGTCAAAAGTTGTCCTAAAGAAGCACTAGAGGATCCTCGAAGAAACCAAGAAGAAGGATGGCAGCAAGTTAAAAGAGGGAAAAAGGCGCCCTACATTCCTCCTAACGCTAATAACGGCTCACAACCAAAAAAAAACTAAGGAGCAGGCCCCAATCGCCAAGGGAACGACCACTAGCAATCAATACCTAGCTCTTCATATAGAAGAAGGAGAAATTCCTTTAACATATATCACTCCTGAGGGCAATGAAATAGAAGAATGTGGGGATCCAACACTAAGCACACTTACAAATGCAAGTGAAGATGGGACAGAGAAAACACTCATGGGATCTCCCTCCCCAGGCGGATCTTGGGCAACAATGGTAAAGAAAAGCATATCCAATCCGATGGTAGATTCCCCAAGCCATTCCTCTTTGCAAGGATCTCAAGAAATATCAAATCAAGCTCCACCACCATCCACAAGGGGAAGAAAAACTCACATGCACCACAGGGAACAGGAAGCAGAAAGAGAACTTGAACTCGAGAGGCAAATGAGCATTGAGGAAACTAAGCTTCTACAAAACACCAGAAGTGTGGAGGATCAAGAGTGGACAGGAGGTCTCGAGCAGGACCTCAAATAGTAAAGAAATAATGATAGTTGTCTCTTGGAACTACAGAGAGACCAAGCTATTAAAAGCTACAACTCATGCCTAGTTTGCATATGATACAATTCTGCTTGGGGGGGCTTCCACGATGATTGCAGAGAGATTTAGCGGAGTGATGTCCTCTTTCCTCAAAGCTTTAGATGTAAACATGAATCTTATAAAATCCAAGGTTTATGGCTGGAATTACCCACCCAGGACGCTGGCAAGGATAGCAAGGGTTCTAGGCTTTGAAGGAAAGCTAAATTGGAACTCCATCAACTGTATTGGGACCCTTATCTTTAAAGTTGAAAAAAAAATAGCAGATTGGAAAGGCATTGTCGATAAGATCAAAAAAAAATCTCATCGTGGGGAGTAAGGTGGCTCAACCCAACATGAAAGTACATCCTCATTAACTCTATCCTCTCCACCTATCCAATTTATACATGCTCGATCTCTTTAGCTCCAAAAACGTTATGCAGGAAATCACAAAGGAGATTAGAAAATTCCTTTGGCAAGGTGGTAAGTCAAATGGCTCAAAAAAATTTCTCCTTGTAAACTAGGATATTGTTTGCAGTCCAAAAAATTGTGGAGGGGATGGAATAAGAGATCCGACAATGATGAACCTCGCTCTAGGAGCGAAAATCCTTTGGAGAATTGTCTCTGGAGAG
This sequence comes from Pseudotsuga menziesii, assembly GCA_001517045.1. Lineage (NCBI taxonomy): Eukaryota > Viridiplantae > Streptophyta > Pinopsida > Pinales > Pinaceae > Pseudotsuga > Pseudotsuga menziesii. Next base: position 245,205 of record LPNX011119307.1, on the reverse strand, counting down.
AAGACGTGGTGGAAGAAGATTCTTAGGAAAAAATATATGAAGGGGGGAAGGAAAATATGTGTTGATGAGTACCCACTAACAAGGAATGGATCTTTGATTTGGAATCTTTACAAGAAGGTGGTCCATATCATCAAAAAATAACTTGCATTGGAACCCCTGAAATGGTAAATGGATTAGGATTTGGTATGACAGTCTGGGGCCTGTCTCTCCATCAAACCACTTGGTTTCCTTTGCAGATCTCAAGCAATGGCTAGACCATTTAAACATATCCACCCTTTTTTATCTATCCTCTTGGAATAATAGCGAAAGATGGGATGGATGGAAATATTTGGATATTCGAGAGCATCTCATGTTTGACTTTACTGCACTACTCTCTCTTCTTCAAAGGTAAGCACATGTCCCCCATCATCTTTCTAATGGTAGAGGTTGGGTAAAATCGGGGATCTATATTGTAAAAGAAGGATACCAATCACCTCCGGCAACAAAGAAAACAACATAACTGATATTAAATGGAATAAAATTTGGTGCAAAGATGGCCTCCAAAAATAAATGTCTTCTTCTAGATTTTAGCACACCACAAAACCCTGACAGCAGAGAATTTGAAAAAAAGAGGGATTGAAGGGCCTTCGTGTTGCGTCCTCTGCAAAAAGTCAGAAGAGACTCTATACCATCTCTTTCTGGATCGCTAGTTTTCCCAAGAAGTTTGGTCTCGGGCTCTACAAGAGTTGCATATAAATTTGATCCTTCCAACATATTGGAATGACCTCTTTTCCTGCTGCAAATATTATTACCAAGGTTCCCTTATCCAAAGACCAGATCTCACAAGGGCTTGGGCCGCCCTCCCAAAATACATCCGCTGGAAGATATGGGCAACTAGAAATAAAGAGCTTTTTGAAGGTGAAGCCTCGAGTCCAGGAAAAGTAATGTCTTCTGCAAAATCATTGTGGGTGGAAGCTTTTGTAACGAGGGGGGTGACCCATATCCATAAGGAACCTTTGAATTCTGAAGAAAGAGCATGGGCAATTGATTTTATGTCACCTGTTACCAATAATTGGCATACGGTTGTTCAAAGACCCAATTGTTTAAAATGGCAGTTGAGGATGAGCTCTGAAGATCTTGCTAAATGGTGGTTGAATCTTGGTTGTAACTCCCTTTTCTTTGGCGAGGCCTCCAAAGGAAATCTGGGGCTGACAGGGGCAGGAGGAGTCATTTTTTACTCTGATGGGAATAAGAAGAAGGATTATGCTTTGGACCTAGGTAAGAAATCCAACAATGGGGTTGAGTGGCTTGCTTTAATCAAGGTACTGGAGATAGCAAGCAACTGCGAAATGGAGTTAGCAATTTTTGGTGACTCTCTCATGGTTACAAGGGAAGCAAGAAAGCTGAATAAGAACTACAAGAATCCGAAAATCAAACTACATTACATCTGTAAATGCTTAGAAAGGGAGTTTAAATCTCTCAAGTTGTTTGATATTCTGAGAAAAAATAACAAGAAGGCATACTTAATGGCTAACAAAGGAGTTTCATTAGATTATGGAGAGCTATTTTACAATGAAGAAAGGAAAGGAAGAAGCTAGATCCCATGAACTAGGCTTTATCCCCAGAAAGGATGAGTCTTTATTTTGCATGAACTCGGATTTATCTCAATTGCCAGGTATGCACTGCATATTAAACAGTGGTTGGGAATTCTCAATGCTTTTTATTTGCACTTCAATGGCATTCCAATGTATGGAGAAGCAAAGCTCGAAACATGAGTCTTAGGAGGATGGATAGCAATAATGCTACCATTGGGATGCTCAGATCAACCATGAATCAATATAATTGCTATCTCGTTGGGTTGGCTCGTGATCTCGTTGGAGTACACCAAGCGATCCTGTGTAGAGGGCAACATCAAGCGATCTGGAGAGTAACATTCTCGGTCTTAGGAAATGAAGCTTGCATATAGGGAAAACATCAAGCGTTTTGGAGGGAAAACTTCATGGGATCTGGAGGGAAACATCATGCGAGCTAGAAGGAAGCTTACGTAGAAGGAAATATCAAAGGGAATAAAAATTGATGCTTGCGCGTTGATAGCACAATAAAAAATAATTAGTACCCAATAGATGTCAACAATAACAATCCTTTGAGCTCGGTGAGCACTCTTATCAACAGGAAGCGACTTGGCATTGGGATAAGATAAAGAGTAGGAAACCGAACAAAGTTTTGGAATTAGGTTGACAAGAATGAGACGTGTCAACCAGTTCCAATAAGAAAGCATTAAAAAATGCTAGCTCTTGGTTTCAATATGAACACAAGAAAAATTTATATGCATGATTTGATATTGACAGATGCTATTAGGAGTTTTTCTAAAATTGAAAGCAGCAAGGTGAACTTCAATGAAATCAGTTGCACAAACCTAGTGAATGATTTTAGTTTTTCATTTGCTCAGAATTAGTCTCTCATTTCAGCCTTTGCAATGCATTGTTTTTGTATACTACTTCTTGGACAATTTGTAAGGAGGTATAATCTCCATAGAGTAGGGAACTTTCAAGATAGCTATAAATATGTTAAAGATGGACAAGGAGTTTTGGACGTTGTCCTCCTTTGGGAACAATCCCTCCTCGACATGATGTAAACATTATTTATTTTTTATTTTTTTGTCCTTATTAATACAAAACTACGCAACCGTTTCTGTTAAAAAAAATTATTGTATTTTAAGCTCTACTCATGTTAGAGGTTGCCCCCTCAAAGAGGCAAGTAAACATCTCATTCAATTCTGAATAGTAAGAAAGGTTTGCTTACTACAATTACTTTCCAATTCTTGTATTGTTTATTTCTTTTCCACAACTATATTTTTGTCTGCCTTGCTATGTTCGTTTTCTTTCCACAACTATATTCCATATGTTTTTCATTGAATATTATGTTTCAACTAACAAAGAACACCACAAGTGGTATCGAAGCACTTTCATGTGCCAACATGAGCTTCAATTTTATATTTAAAAAATAGGCTAGAGACATGTTTCAATGTCTTTAAATAACAGAGAGACTTGTTGTTCAATGGATAAACATGAGGTTGGGGAAGAATACATGCAAAAATTACAAGAGGAGTCACCTAGTTGGACACCCTTGTAATCTCTATTGGTACCCCTTAGTAGTATCGCATCACACATAAATGATATACGGAATTGTCTTCCAAATACATCGAGGTATATCAAAATATCCTTAAGTGCACCTAAAACCAGCCTTACATGATCATTTGAGTGGTCATGTTGTGATAATACACCAAGAACAACACTTGGGGAGATCATTCTTACATACCAAGGAATTGGGTAGTACAACGAAAGGTACACTCTATTTTCCTTAGTTAGTATCGTGAAAGATTCAGTCAATTAATATTGTTGGAACCCTCTAGTATATCAAAAACCTATATCACCTGACATTACTCTATCTATAGGACCCTAAAAACCCTAGCCTCTTCTTGTGAGCCCCAAATTTTGTAGCACATGCAATGAAATTCCTACACAATTTGCAATATCAATAATTTGAAATTTTCATTTGTGCAGTAATGTTTAGAAGGAAGTAATAGTCCTATATTAAATATAAAAAAAGTCCAGGGTTTGTCAAAACCATTGTAGGACACCTAGCTCAAAACAATAGTTGCATTAGATTGATTAGTGTGGTGTACTCTATGATAAACCTTTAATGTATGGACCTGTTCAGTACCATTGCTTGTGACACCTCTCCATATATTCCTCTCAAGACACCAATTGTGTTGGGCTAGCTCTTGGATAACCTCTTTGGTGGACCTAGTGGTCCCATGAAAAACACTCGTAGCATATCAACAACAGATGAAGTAAAGTAAATGGTTAAGTCTCTCTCCCATAAAACGGAAACCAATATGCCTTCCCTCACTACACAAGTTAACCTTTGTATTGGTTAAATTGTAAAGTTAAAAGATAAGATTGGGGAGGGACATCATGTGTTTGATGAACACTTTTATAAGGACAAAAACATTAAAGGTGGGGAAGATCCGACTTGTGACTTACCATTGTTTGATCATTCCCACAATTTGATGCCTCGCTTCCCTAAACTTAACCAAAATAAGTTTTATGGGTTGGATCCAATAGGTTGCGTTGACCAAATGGAGCACTACTTTTCCCTCTCTGCCATAACAAATAACTTGTTGAAACCTTAAATAGGTGTCCTCTATCTAGATAAGTAATGTTGGTAGTGATGGCAATCACATGAGAAAGCATTTCTTGGGGTCACCACATGGAGGAAATTTGTGAAATCCTTGTTTGGTCACTTTATAAAAGACTAGTTTTTGGGGCCAACTTACCAAATTGTGCCAATACACATGGTGGAAGGCTATATTGATGCTTTTGAACCTTTGTTGTTATAATATAAAATTTAACTAGCAAATTTTATAAGAAATTATTTAGTAATCATCTTGAGAAGGAAATTAGATCCCAAGTTGAGATGAACCACCCTATTGCTTGGTTGGAAGTTACCAACTTGCTCGTCATGCCCCAATTGTATATTTTGCTCAATCCAAACTCCAAAACTTGCTCCATGTCCCCACCCAAATATGGTTGCTCCTCAGTAACTTCCTCCACCACTCAAGGTCCATAAGTTGACCTAGGTTGAAATGGTGAAACATCAACTCAAGGATCTTTGCGACAACTATGATGAAAAACATTATCTAGGACATAAATATATTGAGAAAACATTGTTTATGGCCTTTTTTAGGACTTTTTTAAGAAGAATTTGATGGTGAGATTCAAGAAAAAGTCATTTCCATGAGTAAGGGAGTTCCTCTTTTTGGTTAGTAAGGTGAAGAACCCCAAATCTCCCTTCATGTTTTGGTAGGTATTTCTTCTCTCAGACATTAAAAATGGTTGGCTATTCAAGAAATGGAAGTTCATTCTCTTAATTGATAATGTCAACACCCATAATTTCAATCATTATCGAGTTGCCTAAGAAACTCATTGTTATATCCATTTTGTTAATATTTTTTATATTATGATTACTAATGGGGGATCTATTAAATGTGGTGGTGGTGGTGGCTAGTGTGAAAATGTCAAGCTTTAAATAGGTGACTATTCCTTTAAAACTTGAGCGACATCATCCAGAAAATCCTTCAGTACCTGTTTGGTTGTGCAAAGGCTAGACTCATAAATTCAGTGGTGCATTTAAAGCTTCCCAACTACATCTAAGCATTGAAGAGGTTAAAATTCACTTCTACCATGTACTAGGGCATTTTTTAGCCCCATCTGTGTACTTAGAAGTCATTCATGAAGAGGAGTATTCACGTATTGAACTATTTCTTTGAAGACCTCCATTTTGGCTATAAATGGAAGCCATGGGAATGCATTCTATAATAAAAAATTAGAGCAAGTTTATGCTACAAGAATTTGTTTGGAATACATCTCTTTCATCCACATTCTTACCACTCACCGACATTCCAATCTCCCTTGTCTTGTTCCTCAAGAAGTAAGTGTATTCCTTCATCATTCCAAGTTAGTTTGAGAACAACTAAAAACATATCAAAGGACCTTTGCCAAAAGGAGTTATGGATGCCCCTTTAGAAGCTACATTCCTCAAAGTTATACATGTTTTTCCAATGGACATATGCAATTCGGTTTAAGACCATCTCCTGTATTTGTTTTCATAACATTTTGGAAAGTTTAATTCTCAAAAGAGTTCATATGTTTGTATTTATTTGATTCTTTTCTTCAACACTCTAGTATTTGTCACAATAACATTTAAAAATGGATTAAGTTTATAACTACATTTACATTATTAACTATAAACGTATTTAAAAATAGATTGATATCCAAAAATATATTAAATTAAGTTTATAAGTAAAAGCAATTTCATTTTATTGAAGTTTGTCATTTCCCGCTAGCTCATTCGGTTAAGGTGCGGGTCTCGTCCACAGGGTGACCTGGGTTCAATCACCTTAAGGGGTGAGTTAGTTGGGAGGAGACTCCCAAAATCCCATCCATGTTAAGGATTGGTGTGGCCCAGGTCGAGTGTGATCCCCGAGTAATTTTTATGGCTTAGATGTGTTAGGATTATTAAACCTCCCTTGTTCATACTTTCTATTAGATTAATTAGCCTAACTTAGGAACCTAAATTAATTAAATGGGTCCACTAGTGCAGTTGGGCCCACATGGCCCAATGGGGCCACATGTACCAGCCATTTAAGTGTAGGGGACAATAATAGAGGTTAATTGCCACTCACTACATGTGCATGCATCAGTGGGGCTGCCTCCTATACCAATTCCTACATTTTAGGAGCCATTGGGAGTCCCGACACCAACCTACTTCAGTTAGTTGGTGTTAGCACTAGTTAGTCTTAGTTACCCCTCAGTTACTTCACAGTTAGTTCATAGTCAGTTAGGCTAGCGCTACTAATGCATGGTTGCATGGGGAGAAGCGCTTTTCCTACCTACCTCACTCTCAATTGCACTGAGTTAACTAGTTGTTACTGCATGCTGGAGTTATTGGTCATCAGGGAGTTGTCTATTTGGACTCCGGTATTGATTGGGAGACCTTAAGTTAGAGATTCAATTAGATACAGTCTTATCCACTTAGACGATTCGAATTCGTTACTCATGCATTCGAATTCTACCTATTTGTAATCTATTGTACACCGGATATTATTATGATGAATATACTGTAAATTCCTAAGCAATACTTGTTTGTTTCTTGTGTGGTTTGTTTTTCTTAGTTTGTATGTTCATTCCCCATTCAATTGCTGCAACATAATTAGAACTCTCTGCCTAAATATCTAAATGGAATTCAAATTCTAACATGGTATTAGAGCCTTCTCAAGCAGGTTTCATGCTTGTTTCTCCTCATCGAACATCAGAAGCAGATGGGTTTCCACAGAAGTCCCCTATGAAAATTTGCTAGCTTTGGATTCATTCAGAGCAGCGGAGAGGGCATGATGGACCCTGAAAACATGTTCATGTATGGAGGAAAATCATGATTCTAACATTTCTTATGTTTTAGTGTTATTTGAAGTGAAATTGACAGGTGCTACGTAGCTTGAAAGAAGTATTTGCAGTCTCCATGTTAGAGCAATTACGAGTTCTCAAACTCCTGAGCCACGAATCCTCACAACTTCTAATTACCTTGATTGGAGGATTGATATGCAGCTGGCCTTGCGCAAGCATGGCTACCACATGATTATACATGGATGGGAGGCTGAACCTCATCAGCCGGTAGAGCGGAACAAGTTCCTAAATCGTTGTGATGAAGCATTCGGGTACTTATGTACTTATATTTCCAGAGATCTCCTATTTCATCTAGAAGGATTGAGGACTCCTAGAGAAGCTTGGGAGAAGCTTGATAGCTTGTTTAACAAACAAGGTGAGCTTTGGGGACACATTCTGGAGAATGAGTTGGTATCTTTACATCCCAACAATTTCGAGACTATTGAGCAATTCTTATCCAAATTCAATTCTCTAGTGCTATAATGCAGACAGTGTGGGATAGAGAGGAAGGACGAGCATAATGTGTTGATGTATTTGTAACTACAGAATGTATTCACTTGTATATCTTATGTATTATACCCCGATGCTTATTCTGGGAAGTATCTATAAAGTAATTGAGTCATGTCATGCCCCAATGTTCCGATTGGGAGATTCAATAATGTAAACAAGTCATGTAAAGTCATTGATGTTAACCCTCCATTGTAAGTCGGGGAAATGGTCCCCACAATTGTGTCAAGGTTAACCCTCCTTGTTGATCGGAGGGCAAAGTCCCCACAGTTGTGGGGCACTAGGGTTATTAGACTCTCCTAGAGATGTCGGCCCTAGTAAGTAATTGTTAAGTGGGGCCGACATGTTGAAGTGGACATTAAGTGAATGAAAGAATATAAATAGAGAGTGAGCCTCTATATTTATCACACACACACACTCACTCACTGGGGCGCATGAGCGAGAGAGGAGAAGCTCTCTCAAGTGAGAGAGAGAGAACAGCTGTGGAGATCATTTTTTTCTGTCTTTGGGTTTTTACTACTGCCATTGGTGATCATTCTATCTCTGAGGAAGTTGCGGGGTTTTCTCCTTTATGGTTTCCCCAAGGAAAATTCTTTGTGTCTCTTGTCTCTTGTGTTTATTGATGTGCATGTTATTCTCTCAGATAAGATCCTAAGATCATATTGCTTAAATGATAGAAATCTAACATGGTATCAGAGCTAACATGAGAAGAAGACATTGTGTAGCTGCAGAAGCTAGGGCTTCTTAATGTTTGGGTCTCTCTCCACAATCCATCAGCAAAAGAAGGCTAGGCTGACTCTCCATTGAAGGGCGCATCTTTCTGTCGAAGCAGAATTTGATTCCAGGCATTTTCAGTTTTTGGTGCTGGAAATTAGGGCTTTTTATAGAAGAGGAATTTTTGAGTGATCCCGGCATAGGATTGCTCTCCTCATCAAAATCGAAGTTTAGAGACATGGGTCGAGATTTTTGGTTGGGTGAAACTCCGAGAGAGTCAAAACTTAGTTTGACCTCGGGCCTGAAAAACCCTAAAATACTAAAGCTGATACGTTTTGGTACATTCACTATATATAGAGATTAGAAAAGGATCAGGTGTCGAAACTTTCACAAGTTGAACATAAATTCTTGATGTACACTATGTCCAAGTTTTAGCCTCAGATTTGCTATATTCTAGGAGATATTATTCTTCCAAGTTAGGGTTCCAACCTCTCCCGGGATTCCTCCCCAAACAGGACAACTGGGGAGAATTGCTATATCTCGGGCTATGAAGGTCCAAATAACATTTCTCAAGATGTTCCAAAAAGGGCACAGACTATACTTTCTGTGGTAAAAGTTCCAGACCCCGAAGAGGAAACAATGACACGTGGCAGTCTATACAACTTCGCTATGCTGAACAGTCCTGAAATAGGTCACCTTGGGAAAATGCTCGTAAGACCGAATTGGTGAGACCAATTCTGATGAAACCTATGGTGTTGGAACAAGGACAAAAGAGGCTACCTCAATACAAAATTGCAAACACAAAGGAGTAGTATTTTCGGAGATACCGCAGAAACAGTATCAGACATTTCTGCAAAAGAAATTGGTAAACTAGGGCTTCCTGTTTCCGGAGCTTCCCTCCACTATGTTAAAAAAAGGAGTACATTGGAATGCTCACCTTGAAGAGTTCTATATTTCTATTCAATTAGATCTAAAATACTCAAAGTTTTGAAAATTAGGGTTTCTCTGACAAACCCTAGATCAGCCAGCTCCGGAACTAGGACGGACACCTCAAATCAGTAAGATCTAATCTTTTGCTATTTACATTTGAGGTTCTTATTTCAAAATGTCTAATCACACCAGTTTGATGACAAGCTTGGTGAAACTGACAACCTCCAAACATGGAAGTATTGGATATCACTCGTTCTTGAAGAAAATGAATTGGACACCTACATAAGTGGAGAGGTTCCAGTTCCAGAGGGAGATGAGGATAAAAGCCTTACATAAGAAGAACTTGGTCCAGGCCAAGAAGATCATTGCTGACTCGATCAAGGATCACCTTATACCCCAAGTGTCTTCCCTAAAGACACCGAAAGAGATGTTTGATTCCTTGATCAAGCTATTTAAAGGGAAGAACATAAATCAAAAGATGACTTCGAGAAACCAGTTAAAGAATGTGAAGATCCATAATGTTGAGACCATACAGTCATACTTTACAAGGGTCTCTCAAATCAAAAAACAACCTAAAGCAGTAGAAGAAGAAGTGGAGAATGCAGAAGTTGTGATAACCACCTTGAATGGCCTCGCAGGATCATGGGATTCATTCATTCGAGGAATGTGTTCCAGAAGGAAGTGATTACTTTCAGCAGACTCTGGGAAGAGTGCACACAAGAAGAAGCTCAACTCATAATAAGAGAAGAGGAAATGGGAGCAACTGAAGATCAAGCTCTCACGATTCAAAGAAGATCCATCAAGTGATGAGGAATATGAAGGACTCAATTCTTGAAGAGCCTCTTATCCATCTTGAGAATTTGGATAAGAAATGATGATGTCATGAATGAAGAAGATGATGAAGCGGAAGGCTCAAGAAGGAGTCTACCCACGAAACAAATAAAGATAAGTATTTCATGATATTGTTTTGTTATGCATTTGTTTATATTCAATTGATGTATTATGCATGATAGAATGTTTCCATTAATGACAATATACTACTAATATGCATGTGATGGGTAAGTAGCTCATGGTGCTATACAACTCTCCATTGCTACTTATCTAGAATGAAACCTCTTTGCTGACATATTGGATTAGTGCACAATCTCAATGTTGTCCTGGTAGAGATGGAAGGCATTTAGAAAGTTTCCATGAGATATGGATAAATTTTGTATTGGTTAAAATAGTTGCATGATCATATATCTTGATGCAAAAGAATTTTTCATTATGAATATACCTTATGAAATGTTTCTAACCATACAATTAATGCATTTGACTTGTAGGAAAAATCACGTACAATCACCTACAAGAAGGACGAGACTTGTTCCGAAGAACAAGTGATGGCAGTTCAAGAAATAATCCAAGAATGAAGAATAATGAGATGAATGCAGTGACATAATTGATGCATAACCTTCCAGCTATGAAGAAGTAGCCAAGAAGAAAGGGAAGACCAATTCAAGAAGAATGATGTATAGGATGCAGTATTGAGACCTGAAGGGAAGTTCGTAATTCCATCATGCAGTAGATGGAAACATCGTGGGATACAAGTCAAGATTCATGGCACGAGGCATAGACCATGAAGGAATTGGATATGATGCAGTACTTTCTAGGCATGGAGGTGTGGACAAGGGAAGTATGCAATAAAGATCCTGAAGAGGCTCAGGATGATGGACTGCATGGCCATAACCACACATATGGCATCGAACCTAGAGCTGCTGAGTGTTGCTTCATTAGAGTCGGTTGATGCCACGATGTATCATCAAATGAGTTGTTCCTTGATGTACCTGATGAATACAAGACCAGATATTTGCTTTGTTGTGAACACATTGAGACATGTTCACCTAATGGTTGCAAAGCATGCAGTGAGGTACCTGAAGGGTACAGTTGAATATGAGCTAAAGTATGAGGCGAATCAGAACATTAACCTAGAGGGTTATGTGGATTCGGATTGGGTAGGCAGTGCCATTGATAGGAAGAGCACTTCTTGTTGTAGCAGGAAGTAGTCTTGCATGGCCTGAGTACAGCCGAGGCAAAAGATGTTGCCACTTGCTATTTGGGAGGTAGTATGTTTCCTTTGAAAACTACTATTTGATTTGGTTGATCTAAATTGCATTTTTGTATGATGCAGAGAGGAGCAATGATCTAGATCGAGATCTCTCAAAAGAGGGAGTTCTAGCATAGTCAGTGAGACAGGTTGTTTGAGCATAAATCCTGGCGAAGCTCGTAGGTTGCTCAAATGTAATCAGTCCTGTAGGTTGTCCTCGAATGTAATAGGTCCTAGAGAAGCTTGCATGTTATCCTTGGACGTAATCAGCCCTGATGTGATTCTATGCTAGAAATGGCCATAGTGAAGTTTGATTACTTCAGGGAGAAGCTTGGTGTTCTCCAGATCGAGGTTCGTTCCAATGGGAAGTGATGAGTTCGTGAGCCCTTCTGACATGGTGAGAGGATTGGTTCCTTCCATGGTCAGATGTAAGTGTTGTGGCCCTTCTAACATGGTGGAAGCCTGAGCTTCACATGGTCAAATATAAGTGCAGAGATGCTCTGATGTGATTGGGTTGTGTTACCACATGATCAGTGCAGAGCCATTCTGATGTGACTGAGGGATGTGTTCCCACATGATCAGATATAATTGTTAAAGGCCATTCTCTCGGAGAATGGAGACACCTAGTCAGTTACCAGGAATACTTAGCTTAGTGCTAAGAGGCCATTCTCTGGGAGAATGGAGGCACCTGGTCAGTTACCAGGAATACTCAGCTTATTGCTGAGAGGCCATTCTCTGGGAGAATGGAGGCACCTAGTCAGTTACCAGGAATACTCAGCTTAGTGCTGAGAGGCCATTCTCTGGGAGAATGGAGGCACTTGGTTAGTTACCAGGAATAATCAGCCTAGAGCTGAGAGCCTTTCTGACATGATGAGGTCGGATGTAAGTGCAGAGCGCCTTTCTGACATGATGAGGTCGGATGTAAGTGTAGAGCCCTTCTGACATGATGAGGTCGGATGTAAGTGCATAATGCCTTTCTGACATGATGAGGTCGGATGTAAGTGCAGAACACCTTTCTGACATGATGAGGTCGGATGTAAGTGCAGAGCCTTTCTGACATGATGAGGTTGGATGTGAGTGCTGGGCCTTTCTGACATGGGTTTTGGATGTGTTCCTCCCATGGTCAGATGTGAGTGTTGGGCGTGCCTTTTGGACATGGTTCATTCCATGGTCAGATGTAAGTGTTGGGCGGGCCTTTCTGACATGGTTCATTCCATGGTTAGATATAAGTGTTGAAGACGTTGAAGACCTGCTTGGAGGCTAGGCCTACAACCAACATGAAAAAGGGCTGGCTCTATATAACTTCCTATGACGAGAAGAATGAAGAGATAGCACCATTTTATTGAGATAGCGGAAGTAGTGATGATGATGATGATCCAGTGACGATCCAGATCAAGTGATGATCCAGACTTGATGATGATCCAGTGACGATCTAGATCAAGTGATGATCCAGACTTGATGATGATCCAGTGATGCTCCAGATCAAGTAATGATCCAGACTTGATGATGATCCAGTGATGATCCAGACTTGATGAAGATGACTTAACAATGAAGATGACTTGATGACGAAGATGACTTGAAGATGAAGATGACTTGATGATGATACAGAGAAGAAGACTTGTGCTAATAAATTGTGTCGAGAGAATACCTTCCTAGTTAAGAGGGAGTGTTGATGTATTTTTAACTTTGGAATGTATTCACTTGTATATCTTATGTATTGTACCCCGATGTTTATTTTGGGAAGTATCTATAATTTAATTGAGTCATGTCATGCCCCAATGTTCCGATCGAGAGATTAAATATTGTAAACAAGTCATGTAAAGTCATTGATATTAACCCTCCATTGTAAGTTGGGGAAATAGTCCCCACAATTGTGTCAAGGTTAACCCTCCTTGTTGATCGGAGGGCAAAGTCCCCATAGTTGTGGGGTACTAGGGCTATTAGACTCTCCTAGAGATGTCGGCCCTAGTAAGTAATTGTTAAGTGGGGCCGACATGTTGAAGTGGACATTAAGTGAATGAAAGAATATAAATAGAGAGTGAGCCTCTCTATTTATCACACACACACTCACTCATTGGGGCGCATGAGTGAGAGAGGAGAAGCTCTCTCAAGTGAGAGAGAGAGAACAACTATGGAGATCATCTTTTCTGTCTTTGGGTTTTTACTACTGCCATTGGTGCTCATTCTATCTCTGAGGAAGTTGTGGGGTTTTCTCCTTTATGGTTTCCCCAAGGAAAATTCTTTGTGTCTCTTGTCTCTTGTGTTTATTGATATGCATGTTATTCTCTCAGATAAGATCCTAAGATCATATTGCGTAAATGATAAAAATATAGCAGAATGTCTGTTCAATACTCAGCAAACTAGGTCCTGAGTACTCTGTCTATGTCTCTATGTTTCATTCCAAGTGGGAAAACTTTCCTGACTGGAAACTTCCTTCTTTAGATTCATTCTTCGAGTCCTTAATCAAGGAACAAAGCAAATTGATTCGAATGGGAGTCATTCAGACTTCCAAAGATCAAGCTCTTTTGATTACTAATTCTTCGAAAGCGCAAGCAAAGGGGAAATCAAAGAAGAGGAGCCAAAGGCAGCTGATTCGAAGCCTAAACAAAATCAACAAGCTTCTGAAAGGGCCTCCGGCTCTAAGAAGAAGAAATTTGGGAAAACAATGTGTCCCTACTATGAAAAAGGGTATCACCTTGAAGCTCATTGTATGAGGAAGGAACTTGATGAAATGTCTGCTCTTATCATGCAGTATAACATTCAAAGAGAAAAACAGTCTGATAATGGACATGAATGATGTCATGCTTTGATACCTCGGTCTATAGCCTATTTGATTGATTCTGGAGCTTCCAACCATATGGTTGCCTCCAAGGATCTCTTCTCCTCTCTCAGTGTCAAAGAAGGGCCCACTATTCACATTGGAGATGATTCTCAAATCCCAGCAGCAGGGAAGGGCACCATCAAAGTGAAACATGGTGTGTTCAGAGATGTCCTATATGTGCCCTCACTTGCAGCTAATCTGTTATCTGTTTATCAGATGACCCATACTGGCTTTCCAAAGCAAGTATTGTCAAGAATTGACTCAATAGAGATCACCAATATCTCAACTAGGGAGATTGTAGCGAAAGGGATTGCTGATCATGCCTCCAAGGAATACTATTTCTCTCACTTCATTCCATTCTCAGTTCCAACATCATCACAGCTTCCATTCGAAGCTGATGAAGGTATAAACATTCCTTCACTTCTTATTGTAGTTTCAGTTTTAAATCCTAACATTTCTGATTTAGATTCAGAAGAGGAGTCATCCCAGTTTGATCCAGACATTGAGCTTACAACTCAAAGGGATCTAGATCCAGATCCAGTATCTACCTCATTCCAGTAGCCCAAATGGGCCAAGCAGCTGGAGATGGTGTTGGGGATCTAGATGATAAAAGAAGAACGAGGTCCTAGTATCAGAAGGAGAGTGCAGCACTGTCTCACACATATCCTCTACTTGCTGAGAGGTGTTTCATGATACTTGGGTCAGATCCTCAATCCTTCAGGGAGGCTTGCCATGATCCTAGATGGCAGGAAGCCATGGATGGGGATTTTGATTCGCTACATGAAAACCAGACCTAGGAACTTGTCCCCTTACCTCCAGGGAAGAAGCTGGTACAGTGCAAATGAATCTACAAAACCAAAATAGCTGTTGATGGGACCACAACCAAGTACAGGGCTCAGTTGGTGGAAAAAGGGTATCCTTAGGTCCAAGGCTTGGACTACAACAAGACATTCACTCCAGTAGCTAGAATGGACTCCATCAGGCTGGTATTGGCCATTGCTACTTCCAAGAGATGGGAAGTACACCACATGGATGTGAAGAGTGCCTTCCTCCATGGAGATTTGGAGGAGGAGATCTATATGAAACAACCTGAGGGGTTTATTGATGATCCTTCCTTAGTCTGCATACTGAGGAAATCACTTTATGGGCTCAAACAAGCCCCAAGGGCATGGTACTCCAAGATGGATGCTTTCCTCATCTCTCAAAAGTTTGGAAGGTGCAAATATGATCATAATGTCTACATGAAGAAGAAGGAGGGGTTCTTGCTTCTAGTTGTATTATATGTGGATGACTTGCTCATTACTATTAGCTCTGTTGCTGGATTGAGCAACATCAAGTCTAATCTTAATAAGCATTTGCTATGACTGAATTAGGACTGTTAAGACATTTCATTGGTCTCGAAGTAAGTCAAAAGACTTCGGGAATCATGATCTCACAGTCCAAGTATTCATCAGACATGCTTAAGAGGTTCCACATGGAGGAATGCAAGGAAGCCCCCTGCCCTTTCTTATCAGGCATCAGGCTTGAAGAAGGTGGTTCCACACCTTTGGTAGACAACACTCTCTACAGACAGCTCATTGGAAGCCTTTTGTATCTCACTCATTCGAGACCAAACATATCCTATGCTGTGAGTGTTGTTGCCAGATATATGCAGGAGCCACATGAGCTGCACTGGAAGGAAACAAAGATGATCTTGCACTATGTGCAGGGTATTATTGATTATGGGATCCACTATGCTGTTGGATCACAACTAGATCTCATAGGCTTTACAGACTCAGACTGGGCAGGAGATGGAAATGATAGGAAATCCACCTCGGGTTTTGTGTTCATGATTGGATCTGGACCAATTTGTTGGTCCAACACAAAGCAAGAAGCCCTTACACTTTCTTCAGGAAAAGCAGAGTATCGGGGAGTCGTGAATGCAGCTATTCAGGCAGTTTTGCTGCATGGCATCTTGACAGAGTTTGGGATTCAGACTTCACCTACATTAGATCTTTATTGTGACAACCAGAGTACAATCAAGATCTCCAATGATCCTGTTCAGAAGCAGAGGACAAAGCACATAAAATTCACATGCACTACATTCAGGAACTGGTGCATGACAGAACCATCACACTGCAGTATTGTCCGATAGAAGATCAGATTGCAAATATTTTTACCAAGTCTTTTACTGAAAAGAGATTTTCCTTTCCTAGGTCTCTTTTGGGAACTAAGGCTTGATTCCCAATTCCTATCTTGAGGGGGTTTTTCCCAAGAGGTTTTCCTACCTCATTTGTATTATGTCTCTTAGATTGTATGTTGGGTGACCTATGGTCTCGTTACCAGGGCCCACAAGTTGTCCAAGTCAGGATTCAGTGGGGGTGTTAGGATTATTAATCCTCCCTTGTTCATACTTTCTATTAGATTAATTAGCCTAACTGAGGAACCTAAATTAATTAAATGGGTCCACTAGTACAATTGGGCCCACATGTCCCAATGGGGCCACATGTGCCAGTCATTGAAGTGTGGGGGATAATACTAGAGGTTAACTGCCACTTACTGCATGTGCATGCATCAGTGGGGGCGCCTCCTAGACCAATTCCTACATTTTAGGAGCCACTGGGAGTCCCGACACCAACCTACTTTAGTCAGTTGGTGTTAGCACTAGTTAGTCTTAGTTATCTCTCATTTACAATCAGTTACTTCACAACGAGTTAGGCTAGCGCTACTAATGCATGGATAATGCATGGTTACATGGGGAGGAGCGCTTTTCCTACCTATCTCACTCTCAGTTGCACTGAGTTAACTGGTTGTTACTGCATTTTGGAGTTATTGGTCATCGGGGAGTTGTCTATTTGGACTCCGATATTGATTGGGAGTGTTAAGTCATGAATTTGTTTTCTTCAGTCTTATATTTTGCTTGTGATTTTTTGTTTTAAGCTTGCTCATTTGCTTACTTTTAGGAAATTTTGGTTTAAAGTGAAATTTTGATTTTTGCCCTTAGGTTTTCATTTTTGTTTTTCTTATGATTATGAAGGGTTCTATAGGACATATGTTGATTTAAGGTTTCACAAATAAACACTAAGATCAAGGTTTACCATATAAACCTCATTTAAAATTGAATTAAGGATCAAAAAGCACCAAATTTGAGTTTAAAACTTTCTTGTAGCGCAACGGCTAAAAAGTTACACTAGGGCGCTACAAGAAAATCGTTTTTGCCAAAATAGTCATTTTTTAGTCCGATTTTTTGGGGGTTTCATCCCTAAGGTGTTAACTACATCATTTATCACATTTAATACATGTTTTGCCAAGTTTATCAGTGAAACAGGTGTCTAGTCTCATGTGAGGGAGATTCTGGCAACTGTATGCAAATTTATGGCAAAATCATGACAGACAGTGGAATGAGGTGAGATTAACGGGAAAGAGGTTCTAAATTAAACCTTTACGAAGCTGGTGGAGATGCTGGAATGAAGACACATTGCTAAAGAATTGGAATTGGCAGTTGAAGAAGGAAATTAGGGCTTTGTAGCATGATAGTTGGAGGTGAGCTGAAGACTTGAAGACACCTGTAGTGTTCAATTCTACATTTAGCTAGTCCAAGAAACAACTTTTAACACCTGCAGCAAGCTGGGAGTGAGGACATTGACGCAAATGGCATTTCAAAGAAGAAAGAAAAAGATATAATGGTTACGCTGGCTACGACATGCAGATACTTGTGTGACTTCGGGGATGATATTGAACATGAATCTGGATCAAATCACTGCATTGAAAATATTCATAATTTGACATTTTGCAGACATGAACAAAGTAAAACAGCTCGCAATTGTATGGAAATGGTTACTGAAACTTTGGTGGTTCTCCTGATAACGAAAAATGATTTTATCAGTCACCCAACTGGGAAAACACTGTTGGTTCTATCCAATTATTTTGTAGGATTGGTCTCAAAATGGACAATTTTTCTTCATTTGCTATGGACTTGTTTGAAAAGTGTTTGTTTTAACCTAGAGGTCCACCTATTATGTGCTATGGCAAACAACTTTGACTCACATGCAGTTGATCGGATATGCCCTACTACTGGTACTATTGATACAAAGGTTACTTATTATATTAGGTACTTGACGAAGGCAAATTGGTGTTCAAATTTGTCTGTTGGTTCAACTTGCTTGAAGAGAAGCTGTATTGCAGCTTCACGGTTAATGGAGCTTCTTCGCAACATTATAAAAACAGGCCAGTTTATATCTGACGAATGTGTAGATGTCTATTTAGATATTGCAGATACATACATTGTGGATGTGGCTTGGATTCTCTTACATAAACTTTCTTTGGGAGAAACTGTTTATACTTTGAATTCTTCCAGTGAGATTGATCCACTGTCTCTAAGAAACAAAGCTCCTCATTATGTGGAAAGGGAACTTGTTTTAGGGTCTTTACTTCAGATTCTTTGCTCCTTGGTCCATGTTATTGTTTCAAATAATGGTGAAGTGGAAGGAGGGAATCTTTTAAATCAATGGCCTATGGTAGCAAAAGTTAATGAACTAATTCCAACATTTTCAGTTCAAGTTCTTGCTCCACATAGTCACTCAGGCCATGATTGCATTTTAGATTTCCTGTGCCATAAGCTTTTGATGTTAATGATCAGGATTAGTGATTGCTTTCTACAGAAGCCTTGTACTTTCATCCTATGGTTGGACTTGCTTTGGAAACATGTTGCAGATCTACTTGGTTACTCATTACCTGACAGAGAAATCCACGAGATCTCTTTGGTGGGATCTCTGTTTTGGACTTCTTTACATCATTGCAACAAAGACTCTGTGACCTGGAAAAGTCATTTGCAGAGTCGTGCCATCTATTTTCTGTTTAAATGTTCTTTAATTCTTATAAGAAATGATTTGGAAAGTCCCAGAAGAATTGGTTCTGTTGATGGTATTCGTTTGGCATCGGAGTATGAAAAGACCGTTCTTCAACTGAGTCTTAAAGTTGAATCAGGTAGTCAAATGGATGTTGCAGCTCTAAAAAATTGGCTGCTGAGGCATATTTCCTGTGTATCATATTTTACTGGTGATGTTTTCAGAAACAGATGCAACAAATTATTGAGAATTCTGCTCTGTTTTTTCATGTTTTTGGTTACTGAAATGGAATGCAAACCACGAGATTATTGAGAGTAATTTTAGAAAATAAAAAGAAGTTTTTGTTCATAAGATACCCATTTACAAAAACCTCTCTCAGTTTTGCAACATCTATAAAGGTTTGAAAGATTCAGTTTAATCTTTGCAGCCTATTTTTCAGGGTTTTTTAAAATATTTAATATTTTCCTGTTTTAGTGTTCATCTTGCGGGGCATATTTTGAGTGATTGGAGATAAATTTTGAAGAACCAAGAGAGATTGTTGTCCATCACGGACCCATTCACAAAAACCTCTCTCAGTTTTTACACATGTGTCACGAATTGAGAGATATAGAAGCTTCTTTGACACCTATTTTTTAGAAATTCGCCATATTTGCCAGGAATCCGATTTTCCTATTTTTAGTCAATTAGTTGAAAGTTAGTTAATGTAACTGCTGGGTAGTTTCAATTTGAACCTAATGAAGGGAAGATAGAACTACTTCTTTGTAATTATAAAAGAGGGACAAGGGTACAGAAGAAGGGTTCTACTTTTTGGCTGGCTAGAGGAGGTCTCCTGACTTGTTGATAAGCTAAGTATATGACTCTCATGTGTATTTGATGAACTGATTATGAAATATATTCTCCATTTTACCCTTCAGTCTGTGTTTTGGCTTCATTTCTAGCTTGTTTAGCTACACAATTGGTAAATTCATTGCTAGTTTATGGTTTCTATGCTTGTAGTGCTTGCCTGTTGTGGATGAACTTCAATGTTATGTTCTGTTGGATACATGGTTATTATATTATGCATCTCTATTTTTCTTTACTTGTGATTTAGTTCCTATTTGGCTTATGAATGTATTCCCTTTGATCACCAAACTTTACAACCAGAAAAACCTTTCAAAAACCCTAAAAACCTAGTTTTGTTTGATTGAATATTTGAGATTGTGTTCGCTTGTTTCTTTGTAGTCTGAAAGCAATTTCTGGCACAAACAGGGAGATATTGAGTTAGAGATTCAGTTAGATACAGTCTTATCCATTTGGAGGATTCGAATACATTACTCATGCATTCGAATTCTACCTATTTGTAATCTATTGTACACCAGACATTATTATCATGAATATACTGTAAATTCCTAAGCAATACTTGTCAGTTTCCTGTGTGGTTTTTTGCTTAGTTTGTATGTTCATTCTCCATTCAATTGCTGCAACATAATCAAAACTCTCTGCCTGAAGATCTAAATGGCATTCAAATTCTAACAAGATGCCTCTGAGTTGGGGTTCTTAGCCAATGGTTGAAATGCATTGGCTTTGAGTGACGGGCATTTATAACAAAAACAAAAAAAAATATCATTTTATTGAAGTCACACATAAATTAAGTTTAAAGTTACATAAATTGAAGTTTATAACTAGGATAATTAGCATTTTATTGAAGTCACGTATAGATAAAGTTAAGTTCAAAGGCAGGTAAATTTATCTTTTATAAACACAAAGGAAAGTCAAGTTCATTACCAATCTTAAATACATATTTTTTTTTTATGTATTGCAATTAAAAGTTACTATAATTTTATTTAATACATTGTTAAACTATTAAATTGGTTAAGTATTATATAATGACATTAAATTATTGATGGAAAAAAGAGACGATAAATGATTTTAGCTAAAGTTAAACATTATATTCCATCTCTAATTTAGATCATTTACACACAATACATTGTTTAAATCAAACAACATAAACATCAGCATGATATGAAAAACACATAATATATATAAATGATAATAACAAAACCATAATATATGTCAAATATGCATCAACTAATTGGTCCACCATCAAAGCCAAGGACATATGTACCTCTCCGACTAGAGGCATGGGCATCAACACCTCCACCACCGAAGTCATAGGCATCGATAGCTTTGTTACATAATAATACAAGATGAAGAAGATCATGTATCTTTGGACTAAAATCTATAACACTTGATGAGACCATCACATCTATAGCTCTATCGAATGGATCAATGGGTATCATAGATGGTTAGTGGGATCAATCATGATGAGGAGGATGGTTGGCTTGGTCATGAGGAGGAGGATGGTCGATTGACCCGTGGAGGTGGATAGGGTGATTGGTTGGATTTATGAGGAGGGGAGGGTGGTTAGTCAAGTTATTAATTAAGAGATGGTGGTCAATCAACTCAGTGAGTAACAAAGTGTAATTGCTCAGCATGTGGAGGAAGAGTGGTCACTCAATGTGTGGAGGAAAGAGTGGAGGAGGACAAGGAGGAGGAGAGGGTGGAGGAGTACAAGGAGGAGGAGAGGATATATGAGGACAAGGACGAGGATATGGAAGAGGTGGATGACCTTCCATTGGAAATTAAGTTAGCCACACCAACAATACAATGCGTTGATAATGTCATATCATGAGGAAGGGTCACCCATATATCTAGGAGCATAGGGACATCTAGGATATGATCAACTCATATATGGTGCATTCTTGTTGAGCCATTAATATAGACAATTGATGGACAATATACTCATGGAATCTAATTTTTGGCTTGCATCACATGTCAAGTTTCTGTAACCGAGGAGGATCCTTAACCTCAATCATCTCCGAGTCATGTTGGGCATGAAGCTCCTAAACATTCATGCCAATATCTACAAATAAGTAAACAATACTAATTAATAATTAGACAATTTAAATAAAAATGTTACAATAGATCACATGTGCATTAAATAAATAAATAAATGAAACTAGATAATTAATTAAAACATGGCGTTAATATTATCTCTATCATCTAGTGGCTCATTATGGGTAAAATAGATGTTATGACATCCTATCTAGTCCATTATTATGCATGGGTACCACATAATATCCATGGTGTGATCACCCTCACTCACAAGCATCTCCAATACCCCTGAACTGGTCCTAATAGGGATGTCTATTTGGCCACACTTGGGCATCATCAACCCACACATATGCATACGTACCTCAGTTGTCAACCCAGGAGGGTGGTGATCAAATAACAGTCTAGTAGTTAGAAACCTCTCAAAAAATAAACAAAGTAACTATAATTAAAAAGGAAAACCCATCCTCCCATCAAACATAAAACGATAGCGATCCAAACCTAAACAAAACTATTGTAGAAAAATGGTAGACCACCTAGTCTGTGCACCAACAATATACATGGTATAATAAAGAGAAACTAATGTACTAACTATCTAGGGTGTAGTAGGACACTATCACAACCATATGAGAGAGGCACCTAACCTCCTCTACACCGAATGAAGCAATAAGCATCTATCCACCAACAACCTTGAAGTCACCTTGGGAAATAACATCGTCACTGACATGTCATTGAACATATGTTAGCTATCTCTCTCCAAAAACACCAAGTGCGAGATCTAAGAAATGGGGAAAATCCTCCATTCTCCCTGACAAACTAGTAATTAAATATAAGTCATACTTTGTGGGTTGGTACCACATATAAGGACCAACCCTAAATCAATGTCTTACAAGATCCCAACAATGAATCAACCACACCAACAAGCATGAGTTCCCCTATAGGATGTAGCCTCCTCATAAAACCTAAGGAAGCCATCATTCCTTAAAAGGGCACAAGTCTATTCTATAATAATTCAAGGGTACAAATTCTTGTGCCTCTTCGAGGCCTCACATGTGTCTTATACAAAGTTGTCTGTGTCGACTTGTTGGTACTACCATTGTTGTCACTGTTGTCTTTGATTGACATACAACTTTTTTTAGCTAGGCGTGTGCACACACACACACACACACATTTCATAAAATTCTATTAAACAACAACTTTCATTTGTCAACAATTGAAATTAATTTGTTTTTGAACCATCTAACATAACTAGTGCTCCTTGAAAAATAGAATGCATCATTGCAGTGCCCCAATATATGAAGTGCATTGTTAACTGTGCAATGTAAATAACTATACGACATTGTTATTGTGGTGTGAAAGTTGACAATGTTCATTGGTGCTCCTATTCTAAGGCACACTAATAAGATTAATGCACGACTATATGATATTTCATTTTCCAACTCACTACTTGTAAGTTGAGCTCCTATATATTTTCCTTCAATTTTTCTAAGCCTGAGTCATTCCCTCCTAAATTGATAACAGTGGGGGGGACCTCCTCTCTCCTTCTCATATTGAGTTCTAACTAGTTTTAATGGAAGTTCTCTTGTTAGTATAGTGATGGATCTTTTGTAATGTTGGTGCAAGCATACTTGAGCAGGGAAGATGAAATGTAGTTGTGGATTTTAAGGTAGATATAAAGGTAATGACCATGATATCTATTATCATGGTCCCAATTAGGCATGGAAATCAAATTTCAGTCCTCAAAGTACCCATAATAGTAGTTATACTTTGTTGTATTTCCCTCCTATGGTTTGTAACTGTGGAATATAGATGATTCTTGTTCTCCATCTTTGGGAAGACAATGATTCTTGATATTGACTAGAATGGCATCCCTTGCTTCTGATTGTGAAATAACTATATATACGACAATGGAGTAGAAGCACTAGTCTCCTTCAATAAAGTGCTTATGCCTATTGTTACTTACCATAGGACCTTCGTCCCAGGATAGGGAGGAGTAGGAACAACAATTATTGATTATCCATGTTCTCCTCCGAGTAGTTAGCCTTACCTAAAATGCCCTACCTCAATAAGGCCCTCCCTATTTCCTTGTGAAAGCAGTTGATTTCATTGTACGTGGCCATCCACAATCGAGAAGGGGTCTGGTGACTTGGATATAAACAATGGGAGGGAGGGGGGAAGGCCCTCCCCTCATTAGAAGAACTGCTAGGAGAGAATCCATTCTCATTTATAACCTCGGTCAAGCAGGGACCACTTGCAGTGCTTTGAGGATTCCTGAGTAAGGTGCCTCAACTTCCTCTTTTCTACAAATGGGTCCTGTGAACAGGTCTTTTTTCTTGGCTCATCATCTTTGGAAAATAATTACTCTATAACACAATGACAATGCCCATGTGTTAGTTCAATAAAATATGGTAGTTTTATGCTTAAAATATCATAGCATCATAAATCACGATTAAACTGAATTACAAGGATTTAAGAGAAAAAATAAATAATTGAAATTGGACTTTATTTAAGGTGTTTGGACGTTTACATGTTTAAATGATGCAATTGCAATACAATACACACCATTAACGATGCCTATCTATATTACAAACACACCATCATGGTTGATTTATATTAATAAAAAATGCACTCCAAACATATGGCCATTTTTTAAAACTTTTGTGATGCATTTGTAACATGATCAAGCATCATTATTAGTGCTTCATTGTATTTTTTTGTGAATTTAGAAGCTAATCTATTGAAGTAAAATAATGATACATGTGATAGTACAAAACTATGAATCTGTCCTATAGATAGGAAGAACCAAAAAGAAAAGACCAGTTTACCCAAGTAGGGAAATCAGACCATGACAGTCAGAAAGATCCTCCCTCTGAGAGGAAAACCAGATCCTAGCAAGATGTAGCCTATAATGTTTACAAAAAATCTTCAAGAAGAGAATAGTAATCATAGACTTGGGAAACCAAATTCTGAAAAGCTTTGACAAAAAGAGGAGAGCCTGGAACATAAAAACATGTCCTATAATTTTGTATAGGGCTCCTCAATGATGGGAGTCCCAAAACCAGAACTTAGATACTTGCCTAGAGGGTCACCCTTGTTGCTCTAGTCGTCATCCTTACTTACTGAATCCTCTTCGTCACTCCCTAAATCATCTTTGCCACTGGAATCCTCATTTTTGCACGAAGCATCCTCGTTGCTGGAGGGGGCTTGCTTGACCGGAAGAGGTTCAGACTTCCTATAGGCCGCCACGTTGGAAGTGGATTTTCCAACGGTGGTGCTGGCCAATCTTCACTGCGGTGGATGTGGCGAGAGATCAATGTCCATGGGTGCAGGGGTATGGTTGGTAGGAGGGATGGCAGCTGGGGAGGCCGAGGGGGCCAAGGTGACGGAGGGAGCGGGAGGAATAGAAGGAGAAGGGAAGTCAGAGGAAACATGAATGGAAACGGGGCAAGGGATGGAAGTTGAAGGGTGGTGGAATGGAGGAGGAGGCAAACTAGCAAATTCTTCACTACCCAGTAATTCCTCCTGCGCTCAGTAGTTCGGTTGGAAGCTGAAAGAGAGTCGGTTAGCTCATCTTCCTAGTCATCAAATAGAAGATGCAGAGGGGTAGGAATTTCCAGGTTGTGGCCTTTCGAGCTAGCTTGGACGTTGAAGGGGATAACTCACTGGCTGGAGGTACCCTTGCCAGCACGTCCTCGTCTAGGCGTTCCCCTTTGCCTGGGCATCATGGTACAAGCCGTGGGCAAAGAAACAGGAGGTAGGGTGATTGCAAGAAACTGTACCAAGGAAGTTGCAATTGGATGCCGAGGGAAATGACGGAGAAGAACAAGTGTGAACAGGAAGGAAAATGTCAGGTTGCCTATGGACTTAATGTGGCAGCGCAATTCCAAATGCCCATTAATAGAAGCCATTAGCGAGCTGACGTAGTCGTACCACACTTTAGTTGCAGGGATGAGGTTGGAGGAGTTAAGGAGCGCAACCGTCGGTGAGGGAGGTGAACAGTGCATTGAGTGCAGAAGCATGACATCAAGGAGATGATGACGAGGCACGGTTATGTGCCTCGCCAGCTGAGCCTTGAGTGCTGGATATCACGGTGTCACCCGCATCCAGGGAGACATATTTTGCAGCAACTTGAATGCATTTACGCTTGAAGTTGGAGGGGGGAAGGCCCTCCCCTCATCAGAAGAACTGCTAGGAGAGAATCCATTCTCATTTATAGCCTCGGTCAAGCAGGGACCACTTGCAGTGCTTTGAGGATTCCTGAGTAAGGTGCCTCAACTTCCTCTTTTCTACAAATGGGTCTTGTGAACAGGTCTTTTTTCTTGGCTCATCGTCTTTGGAAAATAATTAATCTATAACACAATGACAATGCCCATGTGTTAGTTCAATAAAATATGGTAGTTTTATGCTTAAAATATCATAGCATCATAAATCATGATTAAATTGAATTACAACGATTTAAGAGAAAAAATAAATAATTAAAATTGGATTTTATTTAAGGTGTTTGCACGTTTACATGTTTAAATGATGCAATTGCAATACAATACACACCATTAACGATGCTTATCTATATTACAAACACACCATCATGGTTGATTTATATTAATAAAAAATGCACTCGAAACATATGGCCATTTTTTAAAACTTTTGTGATGCATTTGTAACATGATCAAGCATCATTATTAGTGCTTCATTGTATTTTTTTGTGAATTTAGAAGCTAATCTATTGAAGCAAAATAATGATACATGTGATAGTACAAAACTATGCCAATTTACCCAAGTAGGGAAATCAGACCATGACAGTCAGAAAGATCCTCCCTCTGAGAGGGAAACCAGATCCTAGCAAGATGTAGCCTATAATGTTTACAAAAAATCTTCAGGAAGAGAATAGTAATCATAGACTTGGGAAACCAAATTCCTAAAAGCTTTGACAAAAAGAGGAGAGCCTGGAACATAAAAACATGTCCTATAATTTTGTATAGGGCTCCTCAATGATGGGAGTCCCAAAACCAGAACTTAGATACTTGCCTAGAGGGTCGCCCTTATTGCTCTAGTCGTCATCCTTACTTACTGAATCCTCTTCGTCACTCCCTAAATCATCTTCGCCACTAGAATCCTCGTTTTTGCACGAAGAATCCTCATTGCTGGAGGGGGCTTGCTTGACCGGAAGAGGTTCAGACTTCCTGTAGGCCGCCACGTTGGAAGTGGATTTGCCAACGGTGGTGCTGGCCAATCTTCACTGCGGTGGATGTGGCGAGAGAGCAATGTCCATGGGTGCAGGGGTATGGTCGGCAGGAGGGATGGTAGCTGGGGAGGCTGAGGGGGCCGAGGTGACGGAGGGAGCGGGAGGAATAGAAGGAGAAGGGAAGTCAAAGGCAACATGAATGGAATCAAGGACAAGGGATGGAAGTTGAAGGGTGGTGGAATGGAGGAGGAGGCAAACTAGCAAATTCTTCACTACCCAGTAATTCCTCCTGCGCTCAGTCGTTCGGTTGGAAGCCGAAAGAGAGACGGTTAGCTCATCTTCCTAGTCATCAAATAGAAGATGCAGAGGGGCAGGAATTTCTAGGTTGTGGCCTTTCGAGCTAGCTTGGACGTTGAAGGGGATAACTCACTGGTTGGAGGCACCCTTGCTAGCATGTCCTCATCTAGGCGTTCCTCTTTGCCTCGGCATCATGGTACAAGCTGTGGGCAGAGAAACAGGAGGTAGGGTGATTGCAAGAAACTGCACCAAGGAAGTTGCAGCCGGATGCTGAGCGAAATGACGGAGAAGAACAAGCATGAACAGGAAGGAAAATGCTGGGTTTCCTATGGACTTAATGTGGCAGCGCAATTCCAAATTCCCATTAATACAAGCCATTAGCGAGCTGACGTAGTCGTACCACATTTTAGTTGCAAGGATGAGGTTGGAGGAATTAAGGAGCGTAACTGTCAGTGAGGGAGGTGAACAGTGCATTGAGTGTGGAAGCATGACATCAAGGAGAGGACAATGAGGCACGGTTATGTGCCTTGTCAGTTGAGCCTTGAGTGCTAGATATCACGATGTCACCCGCATCCGGGGAGAAATATTTTGCAGCAACTTGAATGAATTTACGCTTGAAGTTAGAGTTTGAGATCTCTTCAAGGGTACTATGCTGAAGAAAGGAAGTTGAAAGAACTCCCCAATTGGAAATTTTGTTTGCGAGAGAATTGGCTTCTTGTCGAGCATGCTGAAAGGTGATGGATGCAAGCTGAGAGAGGAGGATTTCTAATTGTTGGAGGTCGTGATCTAGTCTCCAATAGGAAGAAACCTTGGCACTGCTAGAGCCATGTTGGAGTTGGATGGCCATGTTCAGTATGAGCTATGAGTCGCCCTCAGCCGCAAGTGGGAAAAGTGCATGAGTGAAGGTGACGCAGATAGCCTAGAGTAGACCCGTCAGCTTGGCTGCATTGTTGCTCTCAATCCCTAATTTTCCATAGAATATTCGAAGAATTTAACCAGAATCAAATATGAAAACTCCTCCATTTCCAACTTTTCTGGGATTTCCTTTGGAATCCCCATCAAAGTTGGGTTTGAATAATCCTTGGGGTGGGGTTTTCCTGGTGGGGTGAGTGGAGGGGTGGAGAGAATGAGGTTTTGGAGTAATGAGGTTGTGAGGGGAGTGGGTGAACTAGTTCTCCAAGATGGATTTTTCCATGGGGTTGGCTTGTAGATCCTTTTTCTGCCAACTGATGAGCATTGTGGTCACCTTGATGTTATGCTGACATTGGATCCGAACCTTTTCCACTGGATTAGCTTTGCCTTCAAAAATCCTAAGGTTGTGTTCCTTCCAGATGTTCCAGATGAGAAATGCAGGTATGAGCTGCCATATTCGATTGAGGAGGGGGTTTTTATAGGGATGGGCATGCCAATGCTTGATGGTCTCTGAGATGTTACCCTTGCAGCGATTCGTTCTCTTGCTGATAAAAGCTATCTTGTACCGAAGTTCATTGGAGAAGGAGCATTGATCGAGAAGATGATCCAAATTTTCCTGTTGTTCTTTACATAACAACCATTGTGAAGGTCCAATGAAGCCTCGCTTGAGGAGAATGTCCCAAGTGAGGATGCACCTATGTGATACGAGACAAAGAAAGGTCGTGACTTTGGGCCAGGTTTTCGTCCCCTATATTTTGGTCCAACAGGTGTCTGATTGTTCATTGGAGCGATCAAGGAGTTGATAAGCTTCTTTTATGGTGAACATGCCTTTGGGATTATAACCCCATCGAAGGATCTCATTGCCTGGTCTGTTTATAATGCACCGTTGTTGAATTTCCTCCCACAATGAATCTAAATAAGCCTGTTGTTGAAGTGGATGCCATTTGTCCCGAGTGGCCCATTTTCAAAAATATTGCTGCGCATTTTCAACCCAAAAGGCGTGGAATTTTTTGTGAGAGGAGATCAGGAGGAGATCATGTAAGGGATGGAGATTAAAAGTGATCTCAAGTGGGGGAAGCTGGTTCCAGGAGTCTGTCTAGAAATTAGATAAGGAACCATCATGGATTTCCCAAAAACTATGTTGTTGGATGAGTGGTCTTTGAGAGTTGTCTGCATTCCAGATGAGGGAGCCTTTGATATCTTGAGAGTACTTGATTAGATTCCGAGCTTCCCAATCAGCTGCATATTTTTTATTCTAGAGTTGTGCCCATTGGATGCTATTTTTGGTGATCCAATTCCACTAGATTTTAGCACTTAGAATTTCATTGCTCCGCACTAGATTCTGAAGGCCTAGTC
Organism: Pseudotsuga menziesii; assembly: GCA_001517045.1. Taxonomy (NCBI): domain Eukaryota; kingdom Viridiplantae; phylum Streptophyta; class Pinopsida; order Pinales; family Pinaceae; genus Pseudotsuga; species Pseudotsuga menziesii. Next base: position 215,723 of record LPNX011119307.1, on the reverse strand, counting down.
CTCCATCAATTTGGTACGACAGACAGTATCCCATTTGACAGGGGCCCAATGATGTGCATTTGTGACCCCTTTCCAGAGAAAGGTTTGCTGTAGCGATCAGATGGATTTGAGGACCCATTTGGGGGCAACAAGGACGAAAAAAAGGTAGAGAGGCATTGCTTGAAGAACAGATTTGATGAGAACAAGGCATCCGGCTAGGTTGAGCATGTGTAAGGTCCACTGAGAGAGACGAAGTTCTAGTTTGGTGAGAAGTTCCCTCCAAGGGGAGTGCTTGAGAGTGGAGTCAGTGAGAGGGGCACCGAGATATTTCGAGGGGAGTTTTGCAGCTTTGAAGCCTAAAATTCTAAATATATTTCTCTGGGTAGGTAAGGGTGTGTTAAAGAAGAATATCTCAGATTTTTCAAAATTGACGGTCATGCCCGATGCTTTGGAAAAACTATATAGTATAGTGTTGAAAGATCTGGCTTCTTGGACTGAAGGATGCCCCATTAACAAGTTGTCATCCACAAACTATTGATGGGTGAGAGGAGTGTGCTCGTGGAGTGAGAGACCTTTGAGAGTTCCCAATGCTGTAGCATGTGTAAGCATTCACCCGAAACCTTCAGTCATAAGGATGAAGATGAAAGGGGAGAGTGGATCTCCTTACCTTATACCACATGAGGGGTTGAAGGTTTTAGAGGGGACACCATTGATAAGAACAGAGAAGAAGGTAGTGGAAATGAGACAGAGGATCCAACGTGTCCAGGAGAGATCGAAACCAAAATCAATTAAGGTCCAGTTTAGTTTGTCAATAGCTTTGGAGAGATCAAGTTTGAGGAGCATTGCGGGATTTTTGGAGAGCTTGAGGGAGTGTGTGACTTCATGGGCTAGAATGATTTCATCAAGGATTTGACACCCTTCTACATAGCTTTTTTTATTTCGAAGATATGAGAGAAGGAACAAGGGGCTTGAGGCGATTTGCAATGACTTTGGTGATAATTTTATAAAGAACGTTGTAGAGAGTTATTGGCTTGTACTTACCAGTGGTGGAAGCTTTGTTCTCTTTAGGACTAAGCATGAGAAAAGTGGAGTTGATGGCTGATAGAATCTTTTAGTTGTTGCGTGATTGTTCCACCATCTCCCAGATCTCGTATTTGAGCAGGTCCTAGCATGAGTGGAAAAAATTGATGGTGAAGCCATCTAGTCCGGGGGATTTGTCTTCCTTCATTTGTCTGATGGTTGTTTCCACTATCTGAAGTGTGGTGGGCCACATGAGCATGTAATTTTGTTCAACCATGACCAGTGTAGGAATGTGAGAGGTTACCTATTGCATGGAAACTTCTCGGTCCTGATCATTTTCTGTAAGGAGATATTCATAGAAAGAGACAAGCTTAGTTTCTATATCTTTGTAGGTTTCCAGTCTGGCACCCTCATTGTTCTTTAGATGTGTAATGTGATTGTGCATACGGTGCTGAATAGTGGAGTGATGAAAGAAAGTGGTGTTGTGTTCTCCTTCTTAAAGCCATTTAATTCTGGATTTTTTATTCTAGAGGATCTCTTCCTGTTTGGATCCCTCCCCTATATTGGAGTGAAGATGATGCTCCTGCTTATTTGTTTCCTCTATTCTACAAGTTGAAATAATCTGTTGTTGTAGATGTTCCATTTCTTGTTCTGGAAGGGACTTACTGGTCAAGATGTTTTTGAAGGTACATCGATTCCAATGCTTGAGATGTTTCTTTAAAAGTTTTAGTTTAGTTTGTAGTCTGAACATATAGGAGGAGCCAGTAACATGAGTGTTCAGCCACCAATCCTTGATCATCTTAGATAAATTAGGTTGAGTGAGCCAAAAAATTTCAAAGCGAAAGGGCTTCCTCTGGGCAACTTCATCCAACTGCCAATTGAAGCATATAGGCTAGTGGTCAGAGCCGATAGCAGGGAGAATAGAGGCAGTGAGTTCTTCATTTATGAGCATAAGATGTTCAGTGATGAGGAAGCGATCAAGCTTGGTCGCAATCTGAGCAGTCACTCCTCTATGATTATTCCAAGTGTGGATCCCATTATTTTTGTTTAGATCAATCAGATTGTTGTTACCAATGAAATCTTTGAAGAGCTTATCTTCCTGTGAGAGTAAGCGTCTCCCCCCTCATTTGTCATTGAGAGAAGTGATGAGATTGAAGTCTCCTCTAAGAATGTCGATGGGAAAGTGCAGATCTTGAGTAAGCCAATGGAGAAAGTCCAAGAAGGAGATTTTATAATCAGGAAGTTGCGGGCCGTAAACATTGGTAATCTTGCCATAAAGATTGGTGCTGAGAGGGTGGAAATGAGCAGAGATGGAGTGGCATGAGGATAGGAAATTGTATAGCTCTACTTCCTCAGGATTCTAGGAGATGGTTAGACCATTGGAGGCTCTTGAGCAATCAACAGAGATGGATCTGCTACCTCGCCATAGTCTGGCCATCAGGGTATCAAGGTCACTACTAGATTTGGTTTCTTGTAACATTAGGATGGTGGGTTTTTATTGTTGAATATTTTTTTTTATCATTATGTGTTTGTTGGGGCTGTTGATTCCTCTTATATTCCAGTCATTGGTTAACAATGGAATTAGAGGGGAAGAATGATGTAAGATGGGAATATTGTCCTGATTCCACCAGCCTGATTCCAAGAGTGCCTAGTCTCTGTTTGTCTGTTTTCTGCCCTCTCTTTTTGGCCTCCTTGATGCTTTTCTTTGTTTCCTTGGTATTACTAATGATGATTCCCAGTTTGGTTTGGGTACTAGACGATTGTAATATGTCAGTGAGTAGTTGAATTTGCTTGGGAGCAATTGTGTGAAGGGTATTGTTTTTGCAGGCATCTTCCAGTCCTAAAAGATCCATATCTCCCATGTCCTCATCCATTAAGACATCAATATGTTGAGTGGAGATTGAATTTTCCTACTCATGGATCCTTTCCTTTGATTGCTGAGACTGCTTGATTGCATCATCCTTTACAAACCGGCTGGGTTCATCTATTTGCTTTCCCTTTTGGCATTCTTGATGAGGACACTTCGATGAGGGGGGAGTCCCTTCCTGTCCTTTTGCTAGTTTATTGTAATGAGATCCTAGAACCCCAAAGTTGTTGGTGGTGGAAGGAATTGAGGATTTGCTAACCGTGGGGTTCTTTTTTCCCTATTTCCTTCTGCTGGTGACATTCTTGAAACCTTCTTCATCAGTGGAAGGGTTTTGTTTGTGTTCCATGGGAATTTTTTTTGGGACAATCTCAATATAAGTGACCATGCTCATGACATTTCCTACATCTGAAGGGCACGTGTTCATAATCTAGAGGCTGCACCCATTCTGTGTCCTCATGAGCAAGTGTGATGGAGTCCGGAAGGGTTTTAGCAATATGCATATATACACAGATTCGAGCATTAGAGGTATACCTTTGTTGTTTGGTTTGATCTGCTACATTGACAAAGTCCTAGAGCGTTGCCGATGTCTTTAAGGGTTTATCCATCCCAGTAATCTTGGGGAAGCGAGTATAGCCGAACCTAGATTGGTGCCCAGAAGAAAATTTTCGTGTCTGGGTTGAAGCGTTCGAACCGGTTCTTAAGAAAGAGACCCATCGAGTTAAAGAAATAGGGCCCTCCTTCCAACACACGATCCTCATCCTCCAGCAGGGAAAAGATGATGGTGAAGAATCCTTTTGAGCCAAGTTGTCGATCGAAGTGCTCTTTTGGCCTCCATTTGACCACGATTCAGTTAAGCAGAGCTTTTTTAGTGGGCCAAATTCCTATAAATTTCCCAATGAAAGCATACTTCTTCATGTATTCAACTTTGGCATTTATTCTGGAGGGAGGGAGATTGATTCTAAGTTTTTCTGTGGACATGGCTATACATTTTTGAGTTATGGGTTTGTCTGTGGCCATGGATAGAGTCGGCGGTTCCTTAGTCGGCTTGACATTGTTAGTTTGCAGGATGTCAATGGGCAGAGGGCCGCCAGAAGGTAGGGTATTGTCCTGAAGCTCCATGGGGCAGGAAGAATCTAACGCCGGCTTGGAGGGACATTGCGCCCCCCCCCCGTGCAGGTGATCATGAAGGGAATCCAAGGAGGCTAAAAGTGCAGACCAAAAGAGTAGGAGGGGCAGGCGCAGGGTGAAACCAGGTTACAAGGAGGCCATTAGGCAGCTGGAAGAAACCCTAGCTCTCAAACCATCACATCCGAACTTCAACTCAAGTTCTTCTAGTGCTTCATTGTATTACAAATCACATCGACTATCTTTGTTTTTTAATTTTTTATGGTGCATTTATGACACAATAATGCACTACAATTAATGCTTAAGTTCTATAGGACTCACCACAAACCTAAATGTTAGGTTGGAGATATTACAAATGCATCATCATTAATGCATTTTATTTATAAAAGGCACACTGCAAACTTACAACCATTTTTTAAAACTTTTATGATGTGTTTGTAACACTAAGACGCATTGTTACAAGCAGGGTTGGAATTTCAAATGGCGGACACCCGTCAAAATTGTCGGTAACAATCAAAATCTGAAACGTTTTATGTATTCTAAGCCAGATTTTGACGATCTCCCTAAAATATTAGCTGTATTTGACGTGTAAATTGACCCATGACGGGCATTTACCCGTCAAATTCCATCCCTGGTTATGAGTGCTTCATTGTATTGTAAAGCACATCGATTGTATATTTTTTTATGGTGTGTTTTTAGTTATAATAAGTATTGTACACCGTGTTTATTTTTAATATGCCATACATCAATTAACTAAGTCTTAATAACCTCTTTTAACTTGTGCAATTTCAATAAATAGAAGCACATTTACCGATGCTTCTAATGTTTTAAAGTGCATTGGTTATGCGATAATGAAATTTTGTTGTGCCATTAATGATGCGCTTCTTGAAAACATCATAAGCATCGTTGATGGTGCTTTTAGGTAGTAAAACCACATTGGTAAGCAAGAATGCAATATGTTTTTGAGATTAATGGTGCCTTTATTATAGAGATGCACCATTTATGGGACATATATTTCACCTTAAAACACACTTCTAATGATGCTCTTTATAATAAAATGAAGAGCATTTTCTTCGTGTGAGTTGATGACTTGAATGCACTGCACAATTTTTTTTTTTGAAAAAAATAAATTATTACTAAATTTTTGATTTGAATTTGCCAAAATTTTAAATAAGTAAGAAACAATTTACCTAGTGTCTTGTTGGCTCAAGAGGAATGGTTACCACACACACAAGAAATTATTTTTCCAATTTTTTTTTGCAATTGGAAAATATGTCCAATAAAACAAAAAATTGAAGTGAAAGGGTATGTGACAACTAAACAACAGTGAAGATGGTACACTCATACACAAATGTCTCGCACTAGTCCTCTTTCTTCTCACAAAAATGAATGTAAAAATTAAATTACGGGGTGGTTTCTTATTTATTTATTTACCCTACCTTGGTGCGTTTCATAATATGTCGCATTGGTGTGCATGTGTCCATTAAGTGCACCAACGGTTGACATGTTGTGGAATTTAAGCTATCCACAATTGCTTACAACACACTGGTGTGCTTATTCAATGTTACCACACCAAGGAGTTTGTGAAGATTTTAAAAAATACCAAACTATATTTTAACTCCACCTGTGAAGATTTTGGTGATGAAATATTAATTTAATTATTTAACACACATCATTTGATTAAAAAATTATATTCTTAACTAGTTTATCATGTGTCAGTGCTCTATTTATTATGGAGCATTCGTGCTATGTAGGAATTATACTACAATGGAGCGTTTCCATGTATCTAATGCACCATCATATATGTATATATTTTTACAATAAAAAACATGTATTTATCCATAAAAAAAATTGATAAGATTCGATGCATTTCATGACGTTGTACCCTAGTGTCTTCGGTCATATTAAATGACTTGGAAAAATCAGGCATTAAAATAAAATAAAATAAAAACATTTTCACTCAATATCGAGGTATTTTGTCGGTGGTGCTTGATGCACCAATGCATAATATAATGTGATGCATTGGCGTGTTATTTCCCATGTAAGCACAACGTTAATAAAACCTCCACTAAAACCTTCAACCACCTACCTTTGCTAGCAACCTCCACAATTAATGGACAAATGGGACATTTTTTATAGAGGTTCTAAAAAAACCTTCGCCAGAAGGTGTTTTCCTTGTAGTGCCATATGTAAGGATGGACTGGTGGGTGTATGCTAACAACTTATTTAGTTGGGACAAGCCAACATTCTTGAGAAGTAATATTATCATGATCTTTTAATTAACCTACTTACACATTTTTTTATCTTGTTTAATGCACATGTAGTTGATTGCTAGATTTCATTCAAATTATCTAATTATTGTTGTATACTATTTTGCCCCATGTTGTAATCATGTTTATATTGATGTAAAGGCTATAAGCCAAAAAAAATGGTCCAAGATAATCAAGATATTGTAAATATGTACATTTTGATATCAATATAAAAATCCCTGACGCTTGCAGATGAAGAAGGAAAAAGAAGAAATGGGGGGTTATGATTTCACAAGTGGGGAAGTGATAGTGGGCTAAGGGAAATGACCCTAGTGGGATTTAGGTTATTTCCTTATCCTTAGAAATTTAACCCAAAGTTCCTAAACAATGATTAAGAGGCATGCTTTGAGTAAGTATTAGTAAATCATCTTAAGAGGGGGAAAGTGGTCTCATGTGGAGAAGCCACATGGAAATCTAAATCCATGTATATAAAAAGTGTGAATTTAGTTTGAGATTCATCTATTCCTCCTCATTCATGCCATCACCTTGGAATTTTCATGAGATTGGTACCTGAGAGAACGAGGACCAGAGAGACCATATGTGAACTATTCATACCATTGACCCCTGGAAGAAATTGGTGCTAAGGGAGTGTCCCTTGTGAGAGGAACCTGACCGAAAACCTGTGCCATGTAGTCCCAATTCAAAATATTTCTTGTACAACCTCTGCTGGGGCATTGGAAGTGGAACATAAAGATGTATGAGGTATTGTTAGCTCAAAGAAGGGAGATCCTTCCTAACATTGTGCAGGTTGATATGTGAATGAGAATTGAGGAACATGGACAACTTTGGAGGGGGGTTTCTGTACCAAGGGGTTGCATGTGTGTTAGGTTGTGTAGAAGCCTTGGGAAACGCTTATCCCTTGTGGATCGGTATCCAAAACTCAAGGGTGACATATGTCAAATAAATAATTGGCTTGATAGAGAGCCTACAAGTGGGAGGAACATCCTTCGTTTGCAACTAGTTGGAGGGCATTAAGATAAGTACCTTATTGTGTATGAAATGCCATGGTTAAATATTTTTTTTTTATTGCTTAGTTTACTGTTTTGTGATTATATGATTTCATGGAATTGTTTGGCATGGTATGAATGTTTCATGTTATAATTTGCTTGTGATGTTTAGTATTCATATATGTTAATTTGCACAACTATACATTTGTTTTCTACTATAAAATGATAATGAAATTTATGAAAAATGAATTTGGGTGTCTGTGATGAATTATGTATGCTATTTGAGAACCATGTGGGTTCCATGGTTGAAATAGGCTACTGGGTACATGACAGATTAGTATCAAAGCACAAGGTTGCAGCACTAGGATTGTATGGGCCAAAATTTGATTCTATAGGGGAAATTAGAGGTTGCACAGAAAGTGTTTAACATAATGTGTGCGAGGGAAATTTCATTTAGAAAGCATGCACATGTTTAAATTGGGTGTTGATATAACTAGAAGAACCACATAGGAGATGATTAGGGGTGGATATGGATTTGTAGCTAAAGTAAAATTTCAAAGTTCCAGAGTTGATTTGTGTAATTGAGAGAAAAAATAAAGTTTGCATGCTAATTGTTTGACCAAATACCCCTTTGGAATTCATGGTACTGAATGCCAAATGTGCATTTCATGTTCGCCACTTGTTGGATTTGAAAATTAAGTGTTTATGAAAAATCTGGAATTCCAAGAAAGTTTTGATGTGGGAGCCATTAGTGCCATGTGGATAGAGGGGTGACGTGGAGGTGCCACATGGACAAGGGAGTGTGATGTGGACTATCCATGTGGAAATTTGTGTACAAGTGGCGACAACATAGTAGGTCAACTGCATGGGTGGAAACAAAGTCAAATGCACTAGGATTTAAGTTCAACCAAAAAAGTGTAGGAATCTGTTGATTCTAGCAATATCTGTAGTGGGATCTTGGGTATCTTGGTGATTCATAGATACTTCGATGAATCCTAAATACTCTGATGAATCCTAGATACTTTGGTGAATCCCAAGAATCTAATTTTGTAATGGAGAAAACCTCTAGCGAAATGGTTGAGATTTAATCGCGCAAGTTCCATCCTAAGATCCTGACCATTCGCGCGTGAAGAGTTGATCACAATTTATCCAAGGGGGTTGTTGCATGAATGGCTGAGATTAGATCTTGTAAATTTGATCGTGACCCTCCATGCTAAAGTAGATGAGTGCACTTTATTCCAAGGTGCATGTGCGTGAATGGAAGATATTACATTGCACATGTTTCAATTTTTAATCCTTACCATTTGTGCAAAGGGAGATTAATGTGGCTTTTTTTAGAAGAAAAAATCCTGTCCTTGGTTTCATGATGAATCAAAGGGCATATTACATAACTAGTGTAAGACCATACAAACGTCAGCATATGAAAAAATACTGATCCGAACAAACTGAAAAATACTAGCCTGACCATGAATGGTCAAAAAATCACCATGCAAAGAGTGAGAACATAGGAGTTCTCCAAATAGACATCCAGACATTCATCCAGAGAGCACAAAGAGAGACCAGATGGCTCCTCTAGAGAGTTCCTCAATCCATGTCCAAAAGAAAAATCCAATGGATCTTCCCCATAATCACAGTGCCCAAAAAAAGAAAAGGAGACCAAGCTCTAGAACATAGCTCACACGAGCTTAAACTCCCCAAACTCAGTAACATAATCGTAAAAAATCTTAGAGATATGACAAAGGCCTGAGTCTAAAACCAAGGCCTCTTTGGAGAAGCCATATGCACTCCAATTGTGATCTCTATATACATGTTGCAAGTCTAGGCTGAGAAAACTAGGCATCATTTGTTTGATGGCCTCACACCAGCTATCTAATGCAAGGAAAGCCAAAGTAGCCTTGCCAATTGCCTAGTTGATGACCACTGAGGAATCTCCAAAGATGTGCACGGAGAGAAGCCCCAGAGCTTTTGCCCAATACAGAAGTGCCCACAAGGCCAACAATTTAGGCCTTGTGTTGCTACTCGAACCACACCCTAGCTTGATATGGAAAGAATGAATACTGTTGATAGCTAAAAACACCCCAGCCCCTCCCTTCCCCTCTGTGGTAGCACCATAAAAAAAACCAATTAGATATACCAGTACAGGTTCAAGGCCAATATTCTGAACTTTTTTTTTTAATTTTTATTCGGTACTGGGAAGCTATGTATAAAAAAGTCCACCTTACTAGTAAGAGCATAGGGATTGGTTCTTTTTTCCTTGAAAATGCCCTTGTTACGTGCATTCCAAATGCACTAGAACACAAAATAAGGAGTGTAGCAGTGAGTGCAATTGTGCATCTCCCAAAATTCTAGAAACTCTACGATGGAGCCATCAGAGACATGCATCTTGTAATGATAGATGTTGCCCAGAGCTGCAAAAATAATTTTTGTAAAAGAACAATCCACAAATAAATGTTGAACAGATTCCCCTCCCGAGTGACATAACCCACATCTACCAGGTCCATGCCATCCTTTGCCAACCAAGTTGTCCAATGTCAATATTCCATTTTTTAATGCTAGCCAAACAAAGCATTTGATCTTCAGAGGGAAGCAATGGCGCCATAATCCATCCATGATCTTATCCTCACTCGGAACCAGATGAGATTTTACAATCAAGTCATAGACAAGGGCTGTTGTGACCCTCCCATCCTTTTTGTTATGAGACCAAATCAAAGAGTCTGAAGCCTCAACCAATCGAATACTACCATACCGCAGACCCAAAATGTAAGAGTCCCATACTGACCTCCATTCACCCCCCATCTCCAAATCATCGACAGATAACCAATACGACTGAGAATCCTCAAAGGGGTTCCGTGCATGATGAAGAGTCAAAATCCCATAGTCATAGAGATAAATCCTTAAATCCTGAGTGAAATAGTGGCACGCACTTGAACCAATGACTAGATCTATGCCAATAATAATATCCTGTCCATTACCCACCTTCCAGCTCAGGCATCTTCCAAGCCAAGCGAGGGTTTTTAAAAACCCATTCCAGGTAATAAAGGTTTCTCTAATCACAAAATTCTTATTTCTAATCCAAACGTCGAAAGGTCGCTCTTTTAGGTACTTTGCAGTGATGACATGATGCCAAATACCAGAACCCTTAAGGGCCATGCAAAGACTTCTGAGTCTTAAGGAGATGCTGAACTAGAATAAATTTTTTATGCCCCAACCCCCAAAATCAAGTGGCCTGGCCAAGGTCTGCCAATCCACTAGATGAAAACGAAATATGTTCTCACTAGAACCCCACAGAAAAGAGAAGATCATTTGTCTCATCTTATTAAGAATTGAAACCGGTATCAGAGCCAAGGCAAACTAATAGACATGTAAGCTCGAAAGAACAGCGTAGATGAGAACAAGCCTTCCTCCCTGTGAAAGGAGCTTGAAAGCCCAGTTTCCAATTCTTTTCTCAAACCTATTCAACAACTAGAGCCAGTCCTTCACCTCATAGCCCAACGGTTTGATAAAATACCCCAGATACTTAAACCCCATATGAATGGGTTTTGCATTATAAGGCAAGAAGAGGCAAATGCTATTTAAAACACCCTCCACTAGCTCATTGAAGAGAAACCTAGACTTGTCAATGCTGATACTCATGCCTGAAGAAAAACAGAAGGTCTCAAGAATTACCTCAAAATCCATCCACTACTGCAATGTACCGAGACCAAATATCACAACATCATCAACGAAGAGAAAGTGAGTAAGGACTAGGTAGGCTGAAATTTTTATGCCCTTGATTTTTCCACCCGCCTTGGAATCTTTTATAAGCAAGATTATACCTTCAATGACCAATATAAACAGTAAGGGAGACATAGGACAATCCTGCTTGATACCTCTCGAAGCAGTGGAGAAACCCGAGGGTGAGCCATTGATGAGCAGAGCAAATTTTGTTGAAGAGATACAACCCATAATCCAGTTCACCCCCATCAGAGAGATTACAATCTGAAGCAGTATTAGTCTCAAATATGTCCAATTGACCTGATCAAAAGCTTTTACCAGATCAAGCTTGAGAACCAGGGCACATATTTTTTTGTCTTAATAGAATGCAGAGCTTCCTATGCGATTCCCACTGGTTCAATAATCTGCCTATTTTTCAGGAAGCCAAACTGTTTAGGCGAGATGTACTTATCTAGGTAGGGCTTTAATCTGAGAGCAATAATCTTAGAGATTAGCTTATAGGCCAGGTTGCAGAGGGAGATGGGTATAAAGTCTGCAAAGGTGATAGGTTTTTCTTTTTTAGGTATTAAAGAGATAAAGGTAGAATTTAGGGAGAAGACCACCTTCCCAGATGTCCGTGAGGATTCCACAGCAGCCAGGAGATCCCCACCTACCAAGTCAAAAAAGCCCAAGAAAAATTCCACAGGCCATCCATCTGGGCCTGGGATTTTGTCCTTCTTGAAGGAGTTCAGGGCCCCCTCCACCTCACCGAGAGATATATCTGAAGAAAAGATATCGACCTCTTCATTGGATAAAAAGGCAGGGAAAAGTTTGACAACCTTTAGCTGATCCACAATATTATTCTGATAATCATCCTTAAAATTTTTAGAGAAATGCTTAACACCCAACACTTTTAACTGATCATCGCATTCTACCCAATCCAATTCTTCATTCTGTAGAGCCCAGATGGAGTTGGAGTGTCTGCGAGCCGAGGCAATAGAATGAAAAAACTTTGTGTTGGCATCCCCCAGTGCATCCCACTTAACTCTTCTCTTTAATTGCCAAGTTAGCAGCTCGTGAGCAAGTATGTTTTTCTTCCTGACTCCGAGGGACTTAAGCAACCTTGAATTTTCCAACGAAAGTATGCCTGAAGGGTTATTTGCAAGAAGACCACTAATTTTATCATCAATCCTCGAAGATTCCATTTTCATAAGCAGAGATCTATCCTTCATCCAGCTCTTTACCTTTGTTTTTAAACATCGCAGCTTGTGAGCCAAGCTATTCATACCATCCTGAACATGAGAAGTCTTCAAGGAGGACCAATAGTCCAATACCAACTTAGAGAAGCCCTCCTCCAAGAGCCAGGCCCGGTTAAATTTGAAAGGGTAAGTGTGAGCTGCAACTAGGGCATTCCATTCAAAACAGATGGGATAGTGATCAGAAACATCAGTAATGGTCGACCATACTCTGTACCAATGCAGAGAGGGAATAAGGGATGCATAGAAGAAGAATTTGTTGAGCCTCTTACTAATACCATCATCCCCAGCCCTACCATTTTTCCAAGTAGGACCTGCACAAGGAGGAGTGAGGTCTACCAGATTATAGTCAGAAAGAAGTTGAGTGAAAAAGGGGTCAAAAGGGTCCAGTCGGGCATATTTTCCCCAAATATCACCCGCACTGAGGGTAAAATTAAGGTCACCAGCTAGGATAAGACTAGGTAGTGACAGAAGGCCACCCGCCATTACCCTACTCCAGTAAGCATCATGATTAGAGTAAGGCCTGTAACAGTTTAGAATTGAGAAGGTAGTAGGGGATCCCCGAAACCTAGCTTTTACCAAAATCCTTGCTACTATCTCAATGGCCTTACAACCCACAAAGAGTGGATTCCAGCCTGTCAAAAGACCTCCCGAAAGGCCAATAGCATCAAGCGCACAAAACTTCCAACCGGTTCGGAGCTTGGAAAAAGCAAGGAGTGCAGGAAAGAGACTGCACATAGTTTCCTGGATCAAAATCATATCCAGAGGAAGGGAAAGGAAGAGAGCATAGAGAGTTTTTGTTTGGCTAACCCCCCGAAGCCACAAATATTGAGAGAGATGATCTTCATCACACACCACCCTGGGTGGGTGACATTGGTCTAAGAACCCTTGGGAGAGAATTTGCTCGACCTCTAGTAGCATCTTTAATTCTAAAAGACAACGCTGTGTAGGAGGGCACGTCGAAATCCAAGCTAGAGTCTGGTGGAGAATTTTTTCTTGGCTTACAGATGGTAACATTTTCAAAGCGGATTGATTCAAGTGGGAGGGTAAACTGAGAAAGAGGAGACGTTGCCAAGAAAATGGAGAGTGACTTCATGAGTACTAGGTCCAAGAAGGCTAGGGAAGAGCAAGGACTGACAAGAGGACGCATAGGAGGGGCAATAAGACCATCCCCAACTAAGGGTGGGAACTCCTTTAGTGAGAAGAGGGGTGCTTCGTCCCCCCACAAGGGACCCTCAGGAGGTGAATAAGAGAGTACTACCGTCTCCACAGACATAGGAGGCAGAGAGGCCTGACGTGGCAAGGAAACAAAAGGGCAAACAACCAAAGGCTTCAAAATAGAAGCACAATCCTCAACATCCTGGATAAACATCAATTCACCCTTAGTAATATCATAAACAATAGAGGGAGAATGTGATTATACATACTGTCTGGGATAATCACTGGGATACCAGGAGCAGGTAGTGGAGATCCTTCTTGGGACAGATCAACGCAACTTGGTGACCTAGACCCATCAGATGTGGCCGAGGAGCTTTAACCATGACGAAGAACCGGACATGAGCATTTGAGATGGCCAACAACATGACAACGATTGCATCTAAATGGAACATTGAGATAGTCAAGTATTTGACAGATGGGAATCTTGTTACACAAGATCTCGATCTCTGCCAGAAGCCCCCTAGACATGTCCATTTCGACCAAAACCTGCACCACACGTTTGTCGAAAATCAAATTAAACTCATCATAAACCGTGACAAAGTGACCAATGGTGTTTGCCAAACCCTCCAGAAATTCCATGCTCCAGAGTGGAAAGGGAAATGCAGGAAGCAACACCCATAGATGTCTTTTTACAACCCACTCCCTCAGAGGGTCAAAGGTCGAGTGCCACTGATTTAATACAAGAGAACCCCTCCCAATCTTCCAAAGAGAGTTTAAGATTAATAAAGCATGCAAATCTTCCAAGATTAATGTGGCTTATCTCGAGGGTAGTAGCGCAAATTGTTGAGATTTAATTTGGGTCCATGGGGAAGCATATCAGAACTGTTGATATGAAGGATTGTTCGCACATGTGAAGACCTCAAAAGAGGAGGAATATTTGGCCAAAAATGGTTTATGGTAAAGGAAAAGTGTCACAGAAGGGGGTAAACCTCATCAGTGAACATGATAGGTCAGAAGCATCGTGATTGATGATTATGGTTAAAAATGCACCCAAGAATTTCACATTGGATATCGCTTGGAGAGCAAGCCTTTGGGAAGATACTAACTATTTACATGTATGGTTTTAATTGACAATGATTCTAATAACAACCTCCCTAAAACTGTTTCCTCGGCTACCACTTCTAGTAATGGAATATTGTTGAAGCATTTTCGCCCAAGGGCAAGTGGTATAGTGACCTGAAGGCTAGTGGAGGGTGATATGGTTACATCAAGAGGGACACATGGGACCCATATAACACATCAGTAGATATGTGTCATGACACGTCATCTCCCTACCACGTCAACAAAAAGTTACAAAGGTTAAAAAAACATTTGGAGCCAAAAACTTGTTTCGTCCATAATAGGAGTTGTTTAACTCAAAATTTCATGAGACCTTTGTTATTTCAACACCTTTTACACAAACTACATGATTTATAGTGGTGGGCATGGACCCATTCAGCTCCATTTTTATAGAAATTTCAATTTAATAGGTTTTAAAGGTCAATATCCAAATTATGAACGGTGGCTTGGTTGAGGCCCATATTGTTATGGTGTAGTTGTGATCAAGAAACACAAATAAATCTAGATCCTTGAGTCCAAATTCAGAAAGGTGTGGAGTTGGGATGCAAAATGAGGATGGAACCCATTATTTGGGCACACAAAAGGTTGATTTTTAAAAACTTGGAGGAGGCAAAAATGATCCAAGAAATCATAACTAGAAAATTTTATGATTTCGACAATTTTGTCTACCCATAGAGTAGAACAACTTTGCTTAGAGGCGATTTTTCTTAAAATGCTTAGTTTGTGAGACAACAATTTCCAATTAAAATTCGTTTGGAAGAATTGTAGAAATTAAAAGTTGGTGATTGTAGAATTTTATAAAATTTGATGTTAACATTAGATTTAAATGATGAAAGAGTCTAGGTACTCAGAATCGTATGGGCTATCAGTGCCTAATATAAAAAAAATTCTGGTTCCTTATATATTTTCTTCCACAGATTTCAGAAGTTGGTTATTTATAATAAATGTAGTTACACGAACATGGTAAAATTGGGAAAATTTGTGATTTCTAAGAGATGTGACTTTTAGCTGTGAAATTAGAAATGAACATGGGTATAGTCATTTGAAAACTTATCAAAAGGAGGATAAATATGACCAATTTATTCATAAGAGGGTATTATAGATCCTTCTAGGAATTAAATATAAAAGGGTCATGCGGGTCTTATTGACAAAAATATCAAATGGTTGTTTTCCAGAATTAAAAAATAAAAATACATATATACATGGAATTCTTTTATTGAATTTTGGAATTAAAGTTTATCTAACAAATGTAACGACATGAACACATTGCATATACACTTTGGTACTAGACACAGTCATAGGTTAGGTTTCTAGAGAATTATATTTGTGTAAAATGGAAGAAGGGGACCTTCCATACAACCAGGAAAAAGATGTCAAAGGTCAACATATTAGTGCTAGAATTGCAGAAACATAAAAAAATGGTGATGCAGGGATTTTTGAAGGCTGGAATAAAAAAGAAGAAGAAAAAACAAGCGAACAAAACGCAAAAAAAAAAAATGATGGAGGGACTTCCCAGTGTCATAACTTTTGACTTGGTTATACGTTTGGGCTCAAATTTAACGATAATTTGCATTTTGAAGTGGTCACTGCATTGTGCAATCAAATCCTAGTGATCTAAGTTCTTTTTGACACTTTTATGGGGCCAAATTCCTTCACATAATGCCTCAAATTGAGGTTTTTATTGTTTTTGTGATATTTTTTTAAATTGTAATTATTATTTATCTCTTAGTTTATGCACCTAGTTAGAAAACCGAGTTGAAAACTAGTTTAGCTTTAGTTATCTCTTAGTTAGTGGTCAATTTTAGAGTCATACACAAATTTCCTAAAATTAACAATTTTAAAAAATGTAAGATTTCAAAAATCTCATAAAGTAGTTATAAACGGTTGGACCTTCATTATAATAGTTAGGATGGAGAGTGAATAAAAAATAGTTATACTAGTTATCACTTAGTCCTGAACAATTTGAACAACTATTGCCAAAATGTATTGAGAAACCTGTTGTCTAAATCACTAACTATGTACCTCGAAAGACCATGTCGCCTAAACGCCTCTCTAAAGAATATATATTCCACATGATATGTGTTGTAATATGTAGTAATGACAAAGAAGTGTGTAAAATTGGTTAATAATTCTGCCACCACAAAGATGTAATCCCTTCCTTGTACCTTTGGCAATCCTATAATAAAATCCATGGAGATGCTCTTCCATTTCTGCTCTGGTATGGGTAATGGCCATAACAATATTGTAGGATGTGTAGCCAAATACTGTAATACATGCACTTTCTCACATACCATAATACATCCTCCTTGAGATCCTTCCAAGAGAATATCTCTTGCACCTACATGTAAGTCTTCAGATATCTCAAGGGACCTGCTAATGGTGCGTCGTGAACTGCTCTCAGTATCTTGTCCTTGAGTGTGGACTCAAGAACAAGGTAAAGCCTACCATTGTAGTAGATGATGTCATCCACTACTTTGTACTTATCATCCTAAATGGTGCACTCCATATTCTCACAGGTGAATACATTATTGGAGTATTCCACCAAGAGAATGGACTTCCAATTTGCTGAGATCTTTGTCATGGAGAAGGTTGCAAAAGTTTTTGAAAGGGTATCAACAGCTACGTCCTTCTTTCCCTTGACATACTCTATGTAAAATCATATGCCTACACCTTGCTAAGCCACTTTTATTTTTGCTTGCTCAAATATATCTACTCCAAAAAGTACCTCAATTATTGTGGTCAATCCTCACCACAAAGTGTCCTCCAACCAAATACTTCCTAGACTTGGCCAAGGCATGCATGATATCCAACATCTCCTTGTCATAGATGGGGTGGAGCCTCTCTAGCTCCCTTAGATTTTGACTCTTGAAATATATGGGATGTTGATTTTGCATCAACATCACTCCTATCCCCTCTCTAAATGCATCACACTCTAACAAAAATGCCTATGAGAAGTATGTAAATTCTAGCATTGGGAAAGTGCTCATCACCCCTGTAACTTGATGAATTATCTCTACACATCCTCTGACCATCGAAATGCTCCCTTCCTGGTGAGTTATGTCAGTGGCACACTAAGTTGTGAAAATCCTTTCACAGACCTCCTATAATAGCTACATAATTCAAAAAATGCTTGCATCTTTGTAAGTGATATCAGTATGCGCCAATTTACTATCACCTAGATCTTCTCATGATGAACCTATACCCCTTGAGAACTAGTCACATGTCCTATACAAATAATCTATGTCAAACCAAACTCACACTTTGCCTCGTTGGAAAATAGCTATTGCTCCTCCACGATGTTGAGAATTTCCTCCACATGCTTCAAATGCTCCTCCACGATGTTGAGAATTTCCTCCACATGCTTCAAATGCTCCTCCAAAGCCCTACTGTAAATCAAGAGATTGTCAAAGAATATCAATAAGACATTCCATAGCTATTTGTTGAAGATATTGTTCGTACATAATTGAAAGGTGGCTGGTGCGTTAGTCAAATCGAAAGGAATGACTAAGAACTCATAATGTTAATAGTGACATCTGAATCTTATCTTGTGGATGTTCTCCTCTCTGACCTAGATTTGATGGCACCCCAATCAAATATCAATCTTTGAGAAGTACACTACCCCATGTAGCTCTTCTATCAACTCATCGATCCTAGGTATTTGGTATTGGTTCTTGATGATAATCTTATTTAGGGCCCTATAATCCATGCATATCCTCATCACGCCATCCTTCTTCACCAATATTGCAAAAGGACTAGAGCTAGGTCGAATGAATCCCATATCTAGTAACTCTTGTATGGCCTTCTCTATCTCATCCTTAAACTTATTCAAATGCCTATATGGTGTAGTAATAAAGGGATTCCCCCCTCCTCAAGCTCAATGACATGCTCAAATCCCTTATGAGGTGGTCTCCTTATCAGTAATGGCCTTAAAACCTTCTCATGCTTCCCAAGCACATTTCATATGTCCACATCATAAGGCTGGTTGTCCTGTGAGTCCCCCTATGTGGTGATCATACACTTCACAACCCACACTATGTCACCCTATCTGAATATAGCCTCCATCCATTTATTGGACATGATCTTGGGGACTCTCTCATAACAACCCACTACACCCCTTTGTCCAAAAAGTCCATCCTTGTGATATGGTCATTCATCTCGAAGCCTCCTAGTGAGTATAACCATTGTACTCCTAATACCGTATTGGTATTTTCCAAATCCACCACATAGAATTCATTGGTCAGTGTATATTTTCCCATGGTCACACTTAATATTATGATCCATTGAGTACAAGTCATGTTGTACCCATCTACTACTACGTTGAACCCCTTAAACTCCTTTGTGGGAATGCATCTCCTAGAGACCAATGTTGCATCTATCAAGTTGTGGGTAGCCCCACCATCGATCGATGCCATCACTCTCTACCCCTATAAAATGACCCTAATCCTGAAAGTATAGTACAAGGGAACTCTTGAAAACATAGTGATGGTTATCTTATTGACACCATCTTGTAACTATGCCAACTTTGTAATATCAAGGCCCCTGCTCTGGTCACCCTCCCTATGATAAGCGTCTTATCCTCACCACTATCCTCATTCTCAGAAAGCACCTCAATATATTGCACCTTACCCTTGCCCATACATCTATGGCCTAGGTCTTGAGGTTCTTTACAGCTAGAGCAAATCTTCTTCCACTATAACTCTCTAGTAAGTCTTCTCATCCTTCCTGTCTTTCCCTGTCCATCTCCTTCCCCTTATGTGAGATAAAGGTTCTCGTTAGTGCCTTCTTGGACATGGAATCCTCCATGTCCCGGATCCTCATAATGGAATTCTATAATGTGGTTTGCCAAAGGGCCTTCACCCAGCTACTTAATGCTTCAGTCAACCCCTCTGCAAAAGTCCATCCTTGTGATATGGTCATTCATCTCGAAGCCTCCTAGTGAGTATAACCATTTTACTCCTAATACCGTATTGGTATTTTCCAAATCCACCACATAGAATTCATTAGTCAGTGTATATTTTCCCATTGTCACACTTAATACTATGATCCATTTAGTACAAGTCATGTTGTACCCATCTACTACTACTACGTTGAACCCCTCAAACTCCTTTGTGGGAATGCACCTCCTAGAGACCAATGTTGCATCTATCAAGTTGTGGGTAGCCCCACCATCGATCGATGCCATCACTCTCTACCACTATAAAATGACCCTAATCCTGAAAGTATAGTACAAGGGAACTCTTGAAAATGTAGTGATGGTTATCTTATTGACACCATCCTGTAACTATGCCAACTCTGTAATCTCAAGGCCCCTGCTATGGTCACTCTCCCTATGATAAGTGTCTTATCCTCACCACTATCCTCATTCTCAGAAAGCACCTCAATGTATTGCACCTTACCCTTGCCCATACATCTATGGCCTAGCTCCTAAGGTTCTTTACAGCTAGAGCAAATCTTCTTCCACTATAACTCTCTAGTAAGTCTTCTCATCCTTCCTATCTTTCCTTGTCCATCTCCTCTAGAGAGGATTCATCTCCTTACCCTTATGTGAGATAAAGGTTCTCGTTAGTGCCTTCTTGGACATGGAATCCTCCATGTCCCGGATCCTCACAATGGTATTCTATAATGTGGTTTGCCTAAATGCCTTCACCCAACTACTTAATGCTTCAGTCAACTCCTCTATAAATAGAAATACCATTCTTTGCTAAAAAATATCGGTCACCATTGCAGTCCCCCGAAACTCTATAATGTATGTCTCATATGTCTCAATTGGGAAAACTCTCAGAAGTGGATCTCAAGATCCTTCTTGTGAAATCAGTCCATCAACCTCTGGGTGAAATATGTGATACTAGCATGATCTAGTGTTACTAGCCCATGGTACCACCACTCATGAGATTCTCCATCCAAGTGCAACATGGAAAATTTAATTACCTTAGCCTCTGTCACAGGATTAAGTTGGAAGTAAGTTTCCAACTTGTTTACCCATGCTCTAGTTGTGTTTTGAGCATAACCATCAAAAATTGGGATAGACAAACTCCCCAACTTGTGCATTAAGTCAAAATTCTATTGGTACAATGGTGTTCTTTTCCTAGGCATGAAGGTTTCTCCTCAAGGAATGTTAACATTAATGGCCTAGGTGTCATCCCTCTCCTTGATTGTGGAGAACTCTATGCTGGAATATGGGTATTGTTGCCCTCCATGTGATCTATGTCAGCTCCTTGAGATCTACTAGATCCAACATGTCTTGTATCCATATGATTCCCTTGTGATCCCAATAACTGCTTGAGCACCTCAAGGATCTACTGGTGGCAACTAATCATCACTTCCTTGGTATGATTTTTCCTATTAGCCAAG
Organism: Pseudotsuga menziesii; assembly: GCA_001517045.1. NCBI lineage: Eukaryota > Viridiplantae > Streptophyta > Pinopsida > Pinales > Pinaceae > Pseudotsuga > Pseudotsuga menziesii. The sequence goes on along the minus strand of LPNX011119307.1, from coordinate 194,899 downwards.
TCGCCTAGTATGCAAAGCACACTATCTAATGAAGGATCATGCTCATCATCCATATCCATCTCTTATATTGATGAATCTAATCATGCCAGGGGAACATCCTTCACATCCCTTGACCATCAATATCTCTAGCAATCACGGGATAGTAATATTACCAGTTTTGATACCACTGTAATATTCCTAATACAATTATAGAAAAAAAATTGTTTGGTTGTGAGATTTCGTCAAAAAATTGCATACTACACATTTAGGGAATTTCTTCAAACATTTTACATGTAATATCAAATAGACATTATATCAAGCAATTCACCACTACTTGAGCATACATAAAATAAGAGAGTTACACTAGAATTTTTATTATGAATGAAACACCATAAGTCTTTATGGCTACTGTAACAACTAGAACAAAATACCAAAAACCAAATACTAGGAATATGTCACGTCTCTTACACAGATGATGTATCCACCTCAAGAAATCTTTAATCCACGAACCCTCCCCAAGATTGATGATGCCTTGCTCTACCTCCTCTAGATGAATTTGATCCTCTTCAGTAAATTCAACTCGTGCCAGTGATTTCAACCCTATCCTAGTGAATTTCATCTTGTTTATGAAATTTGACCCAGTCCTAATTATTTTGGCTCTGTCCCAGTGAAGTTTGGCCTTGTCCTAGTGAAGTTCAACCTATCAGTGAAATTCGACCCAATCCTAGTGATTTCGTCCCTTTCTCAATGAAGTTTGGCTTGCTAGTGAAATTTGGCCAAGTCCCAATGAATTTTTTCCCCTCTAGTGAAAATCATCCTCTCCAGTGAGCTCATCCCTCGCTAAGAAAAATTATCGAGGCAAGATAATGAAAAAATAGAAGATGAATCACTAAATGAAACTCAAACGAAAACTTTAGGTGGATTCCTCTCTCGTCTATCTAGGGTGTATCTTGGACCACTGAAACCAAACAATGATGGAAGGGTTTTGCGAAACCCCAACGAAAAATTTGGTTCATCAAACTTACAACAAAATATCAAATCCATAACATCATCTTTATGTGAGGTATTTCCCCTCTTTTATTTTCCTCTAAAGATCCATGTCATGGGAAATACAATGAAACACCCAATACTTCCTAAGCACTTTTTAGAAGTAATACACATTTTCTAAGCTAAGTGGCATAAAAATGGCTCCCAAATTTATTGACTATAGCATGTGGGAGTCAAATAGGCTACTTAGTCACCTTGTCGGAAACATCAAGCGGAAGGGGACATCACACTCCCCCTTGGAATTCTATTCGTAGCACTCCACGATGTCCTCTCCCCGGACTTCTATGAAATTATTCTCCATTGCACCCGTAGTCACTTCTTAGAATCTTCCCACAAGATTCTCTTTGTGGCACCCCACGATATTATCCGTGGAGTTATTATCCATTGTTCCCATGATCCCTTCTTCGTGGCTTCCCTAAGAGATTCTCTTCATGGCCTTTGTTGTCTCCTCTCTATGTACTTTTGCAGACTTATTCTCCACTGTGCCTGTAATCCCTTCTTCATGGTGCATGTGGATTTTATACATTGGCTACCTACACATCCTTCTAGTGTGGTTGGTTCACATCATACCCCTTTTTTGCAAATGTCATAGGTGGGGTCCACCTTAATTTCCCCAATTTTTTTACAAATGAATGAAATTTCAAATTTCCTCTAGTTCGAGATATCGTTGTTGTGTAATAGAGTGGAAATTCATTCCACTAATGGCTCTACATAAATGAATTTTCCCAAATTTACTCAACCCAATATACCATTCCAACTGATAAACCAAAGGTTAAATTCATGGGCTTTGTTAAAATGCCATTTGTAACTTAAAACCACAATTTTTAGCACTTCATGTGCATCTCTGATGTTGTGTCCATGAGTGTGGATTTTGGACCAAACAACCTTAGTGTTGCAACCATTATCTCTGATACCTCTCTATCATATCCCCTCTCATCAATCCGAACAATGAAGGGGATGTTAATGATTTGGGGGGTTTCTAATTTTCACCTCATGGGCATAATGCGATTTTCTTAAACATTTAAATGCATGTGCAGATGCATAAATATAAACACATTAGGAATAAATATATCCACACACACATCATACATATACTACCATAGTCATAATAGGCATAATAATGAAAATCATGCACAAAAATATACTATTTTTCATGCCACTCACAGGAATCCAATTCAATAATTCAAACTAGTCCATTATGTTTCTTACTACAGAGGTTTGATTAAAATTCATAACACACAAATTTGGCATATTAAGGAACACAAGTAAGCACTTATCTTTTAACTGAAGTTGTCCAAGAAACCAACTATAGGAGAGCATTGTTCCACCCAACCGTAGGAACTCTATCCAACACTTTATCTTGTTGTTGAGATTCCACTGCCAAGCTGGGCTATGTATCCACCAAGGAGGAACCACACATGCTCTCCCACAACCATAGACACACACACTCATGCTAATCCAACGCACAAATGTGTTTATTAATCCTGCATAAAGACAAGGAAGGAGAATGCTAAGCCAATGAGCTCAACCATAGGGATGCATCAATCTCAATTGGCTCTAGCCATCCTTGTAACCCACATTACCGGCCACACCCATCACAAGGAAGGTTCCCTTCTTGCCTCCAGTGCTATTCAGGGAGGGCATAAAAAGGTCTCTCATGCATTTCTTCTCTAGTGATATTCAAGGTGGGCATAGAAAGTTCCAAACTACTAAATTTTCAGATATCTCTTGTCTTCATTGGGTTTATAAAGAAATTTGATCCTCTGTCTTTGTCCCTCTTTTTATCCTCAATTTTATCTTGAATTATCTTATCTATGCACACACTAATATTCAACCACAAAATTCAATTTCTAGGATTCGAAATCTTGGTTTTACCATGGATTTTTGTGTCTTTAACACTTTTAGATTAACCCCATGGTTTATATCTATGAACCCTGAAATGTATTTCCCAACCTACATGAATTTATGGGTGTTGTTTACACTCTAAAACGTGGATTTTCTTTTGGTTACGATTTATGTTCCCCCCACTATTGGGAATGCATAACCTACTAAAACTGGAATTTGATTCCTCAACAATGGGATGGGAATAAAGGGAAACGAATCCCCATCAAGGAAATTGATTTATGGGTACCAAAAACTGAGCCCATACTCAGGCATACAAATTTTTGAGTTCATTCCATGCTCAATTAAGTTCATGAGTTCATATCTTGACATTCTTCTTACAACATAACCAATTAAGGGAGTCCACTTGGATAGTTACTTACCATTTATAACACATAGGTTCTCCAGATGACACTTGGAAACAAAGGATTTAATCCCAAACTCCCCTCACCTTTCCCTAGTGGATAAACATAGCCTCTCATTTTAGTTTCTTCCATAGCCAGCTTTTAGACTTCTTTTTTGCAGGAAAAATACTCACACTATTTTTACATTTGTTTCACGGCTTACTAGCACATATCCACAAAATATGAAATACTTGCCTTTATAAGTTGAGCATTAACTAGTGGGGCCTTGGCCTTGAGCTCCACACAAGGAATAATACATCTCATTTTTACAATATTTACATATTGAGTCGATACATTCTAGGGTCAAAAAGGGGGTATTATAGAGCTCAAATACAATCACCAAATCTTAAACAACCTCTTCACTTAAAGGGATCTAAATGCTAGATAGAGGGATGGAGTGAATTTATGGGAGAGTATGGATGTGGGATTTCATTCATTAAAGGGAAGGATAGTGTGGTGGCCAACTCCCTAATCAGGAAACCAATAATTTTCTCCTTAGTCCCATTACAAGTTTATTTGAGGGATAAAGTATTAAGACAATTTCTCAAAGACATTTGGTACCTAAAGGTTACATCAACTCTCCAAAATGGGAGGTTGCTGGGACCTAAGTTAAAAGGGTATGACCTGGAGGAATATGGATGGTTGCAATACTAAGGGAAGCTGTATATTCTTGAGGGAGGGGATATTAGAGGCACTATCCTCAAGGAATCCCACAAAGCAGTCTAGTGTGCACATCCTGGTGTGAAAAAGAAGAATGTAGAGATGAAAAAGCTATTCTTCTCGATATGCATGAATAGTGGTGTAGTCAAGTTCGTTGCTAAGTGCCTAGAGTGCCAATAGGTAAATTTGGACCATCACCACTTGGAAGGACTCTTGCAACCACAAGACATTCCCATGTCGAAATGGGAGGTCATTTCCATGGATTTTGTGATGGGATTGTCACTTACCTCTCAAAGGCAAGATGCCATTATGGTCATAGTTGATTAATTGACCAAAAACACTCACTTTATTCTAGTCAAGGGAGCTTATGACATAACTAATGTAATGTGAGCATTCAAAAATGAAATTGTTCAGATTCATGGGTTTCCAAAGAATATCATCTTTGATAGAAACACTAGGTTTACATTTTGGTTTTGGATAAGTTTGTAGTCCTCCTTAGGGACTCAATTGAACTTAAGCATAACTTATCATCTAGAGACAAATGGTCAGGTAAAAAGAGTGAATTGTATGATAAAGGACATGCTTAGGAGGTATGTTATGGATCGATAGACCCATTGGGAAAAGCACCTACCCTTGGTAGCATTTACTTACAATAATAATTACCACAACTAAATCGAAATGCCACCTTATCAAGCTTTGTATGGGGAGTTGTGCATAACACCGTTGAGTTGAGAAAATTATAAGATAGATTGATTATAGGATCTTAGTTGATATAGGAAATGGAAGAGTAGGTGATTCATATTAGACAATGGTTGAAGCAATCCCAGGATAGACAAAAAAGATATGTCGATGCACATAGGATCAACATAAGTTATAACGTAGGAGATGGGGTTTTAAATCAGATAAGACCTAATAAGAGTACCATTCGGTTTGGAAACAAGACTAAGTTGTCACCTCAATATATAGATTACCATTCGGTTTGAAATTTTGGAGAAAGTGGGACCTATCCTATATCATCTTGCACTACCACCCCATTTGTATAAAACTCATATTGTTCTTCATTTATATGTTTTACAACATTATATTGTTGACAAGTCTCATAAACTAAACTGGAAGGAATTGTAGGTTTCAAACAAGGGTACCATCAGGTTCAAACCACTATATATATTGGATTGTAGGGTTTAATAGCTTAGGTATCATTTGGTGGACCAAGTTAAGGTCTAGTGGTACAAGTATAGCCCAGGTTCTGTAACCTAGGAAGACGTTGAAACCATGCGTAATGATTTTCCTACACTATTTTGAGCGTAACTTCGAGATGAAGTCTTGTAACTTCGAGATGAAGTTTACCAAAGGGTGGGTGTATGCAACACCCTGTTTTGACTTTAATTACTAAAATAAATTATAACCTACTTTGTATTTTGTTTATTATTGGTGAAAGTCAATTAGAGTGACAATCTTACGTTGTAGGGCCATATGGACCTAGTATTATTGAAGATATGTATAAGTTATGTTTATGTTGTTAATGTTTATATTGTAAATGTTTATACTGATTGATTTACTTCCAACATGCAAATTTAAATGGAATCTTGGTATGTGGATGTGTACCAATTTAAATTAAATGTTGAATGAATGGATAAAATACTAAGTGCATGCTACATGGATAAACTTGTTTACATTCAATGTCCATTAGTAACATAGAATGTACATGTAAATGATTATAAGTTTTGCATGATCTTTTGTTGGTAAACTAACATACATGTTAAATGGACTAAGTCATAGCTGAGTAAATAAGACACCGAAGTGACGTTGAGGACATGGACCTCGAAAGAGGAATGGTATGCTTATGAAGCATTCCATTTATGATTATTATTGATTTGAGTACTAAGATGTGTCGATAGGTGCATCATTTCAGGAAGCACAGTTGCCCAAACTAGTTATCAATCATGAATCCCCAAGAACAACAATAGTGATGCAGTATGCCAGTGTAGGGTGTTGACACTATTTCTATCAAGATGGGTGGAGGTGTTACCCACCATTTATGCTTCAAAACTTGGAGTCATGGGAGGGTTGTGTTTAATGACGCTCCCCAAGGTGTAATGACGACTAGCAGTTTCTTGCTGGGGAATTAGCTTAGTCGATGTAATCATACACTTTCACTTGCGGGTTCTATTGGGCGTTAGGTCAATATAGTTGATGCTCCCAGATGTTCCAACAAAGGAAGGATAACATGTGGAAGATAATCATGAATTAAAAGGATAAAACATGTTGTAAAGATGTTGAGGAAGTTAGCTATAATAGTTGTATTACTTTTGCATGTGTTAAAACTCTTGCTTTACCCTTTTCATGATAAACTTAGGTACTATGTAAGTTGTATTATATTAATGTGAACTAGTTGGTGAACTTAATGGCATAGATTACTGAATTACCATATGGGTACTACCTAGTAACTAAAACGACTAAAATTTGGAGATAAACGACAAAATTTAAGGCTGTGACCACTGGTAACAAATTAACAGTCCCTTATCACTCAATCAAATTATCTGTTTACCACTCAGTTGTTAATTTCTTGAATTGCTTCATCATTTGGTAATAAATTAGTCGTTTATTTGGTAATTTGTTGTCATTATTTGGTAGTACATTTATTCATTTATTTTTAGTTGCCACCATTTTAGTAGTACATTTGCTAGTTTAATTAGTCATTAATTGTTGTAATTTTGTAGTACATTTAGTAGTTTATTTAGTCAATATTTTTTTGATCATTTTACTCGTATATTTAGTCGCATTGTAAAGCACAATGCAAGTAGCATATTTTGAATTCGTATTTGTTTTACATTCATTTAGTTTTGTTCTTCATTATTATTCAATATAACTATATATATGATGTGAGTAATTTTAAAATGTTATGAAATTGTATAGTTGTGTCATTGTTCAATATTGATGCAAACATAATATAAAGAGATAAAATTTATATAAAAACACAAAATCAAGTATAAACATATAATATACTTTAAACAATATAAATATTATTGATATATAAAATTGATAAACGTAAAATAGTACAATATATTTAAGTTTCGAACTAAACATCCACCAATACATGATCATTGACCCATTAGTCCATGCCAAAATTTGTCTCTGCAATCTCGGCAACACCAAGCTTTCAAACACCAAGTACTCAAAAATATTCTACATGGATGATTTTTCCCAATATTTCAATGGTCACTGAGTGAAGTTTCCTTCCGTTTTTAAATGCTTGCATCCATCTAGTTTATCTTTAAAAATGAACCAAATTTATATCCTTTCTAATTAATATATATATATTAAAAACAAAAAACATAAATATTATTTTATTACTATTATAAATAATTCTAAAAATGTACATAACTATAGCTACATGGTGGCATGTCTTAATAAAAAAACCTAAGAAATAGTCTTTTATTGTTCATCATTGGAGTTTGAATTATTTTTAGTTCCTCCAAAAAAAAACGTTTTGTTACAATTACTTTTAAATGGTATTTGGAAGGCTTTACAATAATTGTGAATAATTGTGCTATTTTTTTAAAAGTTCACGTTCTACAAGATCTAAATCCAGAATAAAAACCTTGGGTGTCACTTTACCAATAAAACCAAAAAAATGTCATAATAATCTTCACCACGTGCTCCTGCAACGATACACAACATAATATATGTTTTAAATATTGTAAAGAAAGGAAATTAGCTGCAAATATAGTCTATAACATGATTAGGATGGTAAGACTCTTAATAATTAAAAAACAAAATATTCCACAATTTTATTGCTTTAAACGTGTCAAGTTCCCTTTAGGTAGAGGATTAAAATATGCATTATATAAAAGAAGCATACCCATTGTCTAATTGCAACACAAGAAGGTAGATTAGCAAGTTAGGTAACCATGTTGTGTTGTATGTTTGTAATATTCTGTTTTTTCAGAGTTCGGTTGTGATTCTTGAATGTTTGACAAAGACGGATGTAGTATTCCAATTTCCAATTTTCTAGCATGGCATGGTATGTGTTTAGATTTTTGTGAAGAACAATTAGTTGCTTTATGGATGTCTAAAAAAGGAATATAGGGAAACTTTATTAACATCTTTGCTATGTAACATCTTTGTTATGTATGTTATTATTTATAAGTAACGTTTTATAAACAAACGAAAAAAAAAATATATGTTTAAAAAAAAGAACACACATATTAAATGAACGTAGGAAATAATGCAAAATCACAAATAAAACTTGATTAACAGAATTTTAATTACTTTGATAACCTAAAAGATAAATGCACAGATGAATTTTATGTGTAATCATATAGCACGGCAAAGACCATATACAATCGGTTAATCCAAACTAAACCATTTTCTCTACAAGTTTATCATAACTAGTAGGGTTAGAAATACAACTTCATCATGTGTATATGACATGATTGATGAATCTCATCCCAAAATGCAACCAAAATGGGACAACATGCTTTGAAACTACTTCTAAGCTAGCTTAACAAGGAAGATGAAGTAGAAAATGATAACCAACATGGACTCCAAAACTTGGAGATCAAATCATTGAAAATTGAACATATTCCCTATGACTATAGAAACATATACAATAACAAGATAAATGGCCACACAACACACTGCATAAACCTTGAACTGGTGGATCAATACACTCGCAAAGAGGGATTTGATCAATTCACACACACACACACACACAAAACCTACGACACATAAAAGTATCAAACCAATCCCACGTGATGCAAGGGCATCTTGTTAAAAGACAAATTTGGGCATCTAGAAGGTCAAAGAATTTTACTAAAGGGAGCGAGATCCCTTAAATCAAATTTATATTTGATTCTAGAAGGATAAAATAGAAGATAGAGTTTGATTGCTTAATTGAGCATATAGTTAGATAATAAGATTTATCATATTTTCCCTAGAAATTGGGCAAATTGTCTTCTCTAGTATTTGCTTTAATCTCCTTTGTTGAATGTATAAAAAACTAGTCAAAGTATGTATGAGGGGGTTGGTATAGAACTACATCTCGATTATGTAACATAAATGTGGAGTAATAATTAAGAAGAGTTCCAGTTAACCTTCCTTAAAGGCAATTTTGAGTTCGTCATGTGTGGGCATGATGCCAAAGCATGTGGACTACATATCGTGTAGCATAACGCTCTAGGTAAGCAAATCATTTGAAACTCAAATGAAAATCCAGAAACAATAATTCCATAATTACATATCTACCTTTTATTTTAACGCAGCCCCTTGGGCCAAGCTTGTGTTGGTCGTGCTTCTCCAGTCTGGCTTGTGTAGCCTTCAAGGCGTCCTTGAGCCTACACGAGCGGTAACATACGTGTTTATGCAATTAAAGAATCGTGGTCAAATGCGACATACAAATTATAAATTCATTGTTTGATACACTACTTTATCTACCTTGGTGCTTCTGTTGCACTTGGAGGCAAGTATCCTTCTTTTCTCATCTTCTTCTCCTTAGCATCCTCTATTAACGCAACCCACTCCCATATTGGAACTAATCTAGGACGCTCATAACTGGCATATCGACCAATATTAGTGTGGCAATTGTCCCACATGAATTTCAAGTATTTCCCTACCATGACTTGCACCAAATTCTGATTGAATATGAGACCAAACGATGTGGTAATGTGCTCCATAAACTCCTTCAAGTCATTGCTATGATATTTAAAACTTGTTCTAATCGTTCGTGCAAACAAAGAAAATGCCTTTTCTTGTAACTTGTCATAGAAAATGTTATTTCCTACATTGCAACCAAATATTCTGATTAGATATATATTGTTGGTACCAAAATCTGCGCTATTTAATTTTTCCAACTTCCGATAGCAAAATGGTTAGATTTCATAAAGCATTTGCCGCAGAAATTTTAGACTTTGGATAAGATGCTATATATCTCATGTTATTTTTCCCTAGACTTTCATCCACTCACATATATCCCTACTCATCAATGAGAATGAGTTTAGCTTATGATCGCTCTAGTTTTAAATGTTGAGCTTTCCCTTGCCTTATTCTTTCAGAGCCCATTGCCCAAATTTCAATGGAAAAACAATATCCATATTAAGTTGTTGAATGCCAAGCTTACCCTTGCCAAATTTTTCCCAAAATGTAAATATTTAAAATTTTATTATTATTTATTAATGTTTTATATTTAAATAATAATATTTTATATTTTTTACAAAATTCATAAGCCTTTTATACCATCTCTTATATGAACCTAATCTCTAAGCCTAAATCCAATCTCAAGTCATATTAAACCAAGTGCTAAGCACCAAAGTCCAAATGTCAAGTATGCCAAGCATCAAAGCTTGTATATGTGGTTCCGTGGAAACAGAAAGTGGTTTTGATGGAAATTTCAAATATAATTGCATATTTGAGGGAAGATACGAAATGACACAAAACTAGATATTGTTTTGTAGGAATGGGATTGATAATCAAAACCTTGTTGTTTTTTTTGTTTTTTGTTTATATATATATATATATATATATATATATTAAGAAGAAATAGTTTATGGTTTTGGGAAATTTATTCATAAATGAATTTTGTATTTTTACTGGAAATTGTAAAGGGTTCAGAGTGAGGTTAAAAATGGCAAATGCAAAGAAGCTTCTCATAAAGATTACATAGATTAATATATTGGCAATATTTGTTTATGATTTTTGGGATTTGAGTAAACATTATATGCTGGAATACTTCTCGCTTAAGTTTTGTTGAAGAGATTAGTTAAATTGCTAATTCGAGCCTAGGTGTCAAGGTAAACTCACTGGTGTCTAGAGTGACAGAGCATTTCATGGTTTTTAAATTACAATGGCAATTCTATAGAGGCAACATCAATAAATACCAATGGTATTTTTAGGAAACATATTTAGGAGGATTTTAAAGATTCTCTCAAGATTTTACCATTGTATTAATTTGCAGAATAATCTATTTCAATCAAAATGGTTGTAGAACAAACCAGGCATAATTCAAAGTTTGGATATATAATTTATGGGTGAACCATTGGTCATGCTTTGTGGAGGGCGCTAACACTAAAAGGATTGAAAATTCAAATGTCGTGCTTTTTACTTAGTAAATATGCAAGGACTTGATTCTGGGAGTGTTAACTATTTGTTTGTTCAAGATGATATGGAAGCAGAGCATTCTAATAGACAACAAACGAGTGGTAGAGAATCTAAAGACAGAGGATTATTTGCAGATTTAATGCAATTTAAAGCTCAACTATTTCCATATTTTTAGGATAGAGATCAAATTATCCAGATTCGAGGTTACCTTCCTAGGCATATGATTGGAGTAAACTCCATATTGAAAGGAAGCATCCTCATTTGTCTCATATTTCTTGCAACATATCATAGTTATATTTATTTTTAGTTTATTGACTAAATATGTTCCAAAAGCTTGTAAAAGTCTACATTGAATGTCTTCTAATAAATTCTTTGATTCTCAATGTAAAGAGGGTTCAGTCCGAGGGGGTTGGGAATTGGATTATGAGACTTAACAACCTCCTTTTGTATTTAGAGCTCTGTTTTTAGATGTATGTATTTCATGAATGAAGACTCCAATAAATGTGATGTTTAGTATGTATCATCTTATATGTGTTTATCTTCTTCTTGTACTAGGAGGCAATGGTTATGGTGTAGTATACTCTGTAGTTATCAACTGTAAAATCCATAAATGGTGAAGGATTCATTGTGGATGGATTATTTCTATGTGTTGTATTCGAATATTTTTGTTCTTAGTTGGAAAGGGTTTCTAATTAGGAGCACTATGCCTTTGTGGATTCGTTGTTCAATCATGATGAGTGAGTGATAGGTTTACATATCTTTTTCATTATTCTTCCATCCATGTTCCAAGTATTTGAGCATTGCATTTAGTGACCTTCAATTTATGGATATGATATATGAATCAAAGATCTGTTTATGAGATAGTAATACAGACCCATTTTAACTAATCCACCATACAGTCAACCAAGTCTATACATAATTTAGATGCCTAAGTTTTGTCCTCTTGTAGTCAAGTGTAGATTTTATGTCCAACATCTTCTGGCACCTGTTGTAATCTACGGGATTACATGAAACATAACAACATAAAATATAGAAGATGAGGCATTCACATTATTATATACAAGAATACACCAAAATAAAGGGAACAACATCAACAATTGTATTATATCAGAGCCAGAATATGTACAAAAGTAATGGAGAACTATTTGAATAATGACTCACCAATCTGTGCCTGCATGGGTGTGGCTCATTGGTGGTTCAGTCGTTATGAAGTCACAGTTGTAAATGGAGGTCATGAGTTCAAATCACACTCGACTTTACCTGTGCCCCATGCTTGCGAGGTGTGTGGAGCACCTAGGGGTATAGTGATAGCAGGATTGGATCCCTGGACCCCGTGTCGCGCGAGTACCATCCCAGTCTCCAGTTGCCAATTCCCCTAGCAAAAAGAAAAAAACGGCTCACCAGCCTGTATATATTGTGTTACATTTAGTTATTCAGTTACAAAGTAGTTCCATCAGCTTAACCGACCAACTGGATCGACCTAACGGTTGGATGGAGGACCTAGTCGACTAGGCTCCTCCAACATCTCCCCCACCAACAATTTTTTTCTTCATCCCAAAGAGAATGAGGAGATGTTGAAAATACTAGATCAAAATGTTGTACTGCTGCTAATTAAGGTTGCTGACTAGTTGATGTAGGAGAGGGAGAAATGAAGGCTTCGACAATGGCTCGAGCTGAAATAGCAAGTCATCGTTTGAAGTATTCCCATCATGTGTGTGAGTCATTCTGCATGTCCACACTGTTATAGCTCAAAATGACACATCTCTGCCCATGACCACTTTCCATGATTTCGTCGCATGTCGACACTTCATGAAAGTTAGTGAAAAAACACCTAACTTGGAGGACCCATATCCGAAGTTCTATAACTCTGTTTGACCTCTTCTCTGCACTGTTGGAAAGGTACTTCAGTTAGATAAAACTTTCCAGAAGACACCAAAGTTTGAAAATTCTCAGAAGTACCCTGAAAATGATATTTTTTGATGTATACACGAGTTTCCTTAAGGAAACCCGCATATTGTACTTGACTTGTTATATATAATACTCGCGTATGCCCTAAATACGTCACTATTTACATTGCAACTTGCGTGTACCTCCTGCATACATGACTGTTGTCTCTGAAACCCGTGTATATCTCCTGTAGATGTCAAAAAAAGACATTTTTCGAAATTCGGCTAGTTTGGGTAGTTATGCAACTGACTCCTTCAATCGTAACTACTTTGTCTTCGACCCTATCTCTTCATAAAGCATATATATAGAGGTAGGGAGGTCTATGAGAGGAGACTGGAATCTTTGCATTGTTATGCTGGAGGAATTGGAGCTCTCTTTGCCCACACCTTTTCGCTAGAAGCTTTCTCCTTGTGTTGCAGAGCTTGGAGGCTGAGTTCCTTGGACAAGAGAAGCAACAGAACCAGATCAAGGTTTCGTGAGGTGCCCAACTTGAAGAAAAGGTATATTTGTACTTGTTTTCAAGATTAATAAAGATGTGATGTCCTTCTTTTTCCCAAATTATTGTTCGATGTGTGATTGAATCTTTGTTTATGATCATATGATGATGTTAGTTAGATAATTATTTCATGTTTATTTGATTATCATTTCTTTATATGTGGGTATAATTCATTTTGCAGGTCTCTTGGAGCAAGAGGAGCGAGAGGAGCAAGAAGAGGATTCAAGGGCTGCTTGTATCAACCTTCGTTTGCCTAAGGTATGAACCATTCTAATCTCCAAATCTTGTTTATATTTACTTGCAAAACCATTTGCATCTACCTTTTAACCCCAGTACGTTGATGGCCTCTTAAACCCTAGCCATAGGAAACTTTCCTCTACAATAGAACTTGTGATTCCACTGGGGAGAGCCTTGTTTGTTTGGGGTTTATCTGTATTTCTTTCATCCTTTTGTAAAGTTTTAGGTCCTTCTTGCCACTTAGGAACACCTTCTCTGTCTTATAGTACACTTCCCCTGCCTTCCTAAGGCAGTTTTTGACCTTTTTTGGGATTTTTTCCACCCATACGTGAGTTGCGGTCTGAAAAGTCGCACGTCTGGTTTGTACACATGACCTACTATACTGTAAACCCGTGTATGACACACGACCTATCAGTAGTAAAACACGTGTGTGCCCCTAAAAGAATGTTTTTCCTCATTTTTGTGGTTTTTTCTATTGTTGTGGGTTGTTTGGTAGGTCTTTTGGGGTCCTTTGCAGGTGCATGACTCCAGGGAGTTAGTGTCATCAATTTTGTTTGTTATTGATCTATGTGGTAAGTATTTTTATAGCATTAGGGTTTTCTCTTTGCTCATGCCCCCCACCCCCTTTGCTTGGTATGATTTTTGGCTTATGTTTCTGGTCAGCCTTTGTTAGTGATTTGTCTAAACTTAGAAGCTTATTGGTATTTGTTTCCTTCTTCTTTTGTTGGTTCACTTCACTGTGCCAAAATAGTTGACTTGTCTTTTATGCAAGCCTACTTTCCAAGTAAGGTTTATACTGACTTTAGGGTATTCTAGAGTCTTTTGGGTGGTTGTATAGCAGAGTTCCTTTTGCTTTGTTCTTGTCATCTGCGTACTTTTGTTTGTAGGTAGTTTTTCATTTGCATTTATAAAAGAAAAAGAACATATAGTTGTTTAATATGCATGTAGATTAGGGTTTTGTTTTTAAAGCACTGCATATCATTATTTTTGAAAAAAATAAAAAGAAATTATTCTTTTGTGGTTTTCAAGTTTCTATTTGAAAAAGAAAGAGAATAGTTTTTGCTTTTTGCATTTCATTTCTCTTTGCTTAGTCATTTTGTTTCAACTTTGAGTCAAAACACCATACAAGTTTCATGCCATTACATCTGAATAAAAACATCCTATTAAAATGAACGATATAATTTAAAATTTATTAGTAAGTTTTATTTTATAGGCTCCTACACCAACTAGCTTAGGCTAGACTTGTGGATTAGGGAGTTTCAAATCTCCACAAGTGTTTAATTTCAGATGTAGTTCGCCAATCAATAGGTAAATCCTCTTCTATGTTGATTGTATCTTGGAAGCTCCTCTCAAACGGGAGTTAAGCATGAGGCCGCGTGGAGGCTTGGACTGAGGAGATAACCCTCCGATTCCTTGCCAAAGCATAGAACAAGGTTTTTGCGCATATGGGGACTTCTGTCAATACCACCCTTTAGGCCCCGTGCAGTGCCGGTGTTGACAGGGTTTCAGGATTTTCTATCCTGCCCATGCATACAAACCAAGCTTGCAACTATCCCCCTAGAATGTTAGTATAGTTGTGGTAGCATTTAGTCTCTTTGACATCTAAGGTTCATACACATGTACACCGAAAGGCTATTTCTGGTTGACCTTGGACGTGCTTGGAAGGTAACCCCGGTAGAAGGTGTGGGAGGGCGGTGGGTGATTCCCTCAATTGTGCCTAAGAACATCTACAGGGACGCCACTTAACTGTCTCTTAGCTTTCTTTTGGAAAGCATATATTATACCTGTTTGTCTGTTTGGCTTTAGGAATTTTTTTTTGTGAGTGTTGTGTGGTTTGTCTGTACTTAGTTTGCCTTCAGGTGTATGCTTTGTACTTTTGGTTTCCTGTTGACCTTAGAATTTGTATTATTGTTTGAAACTATGGCTAACGCCCCTTTGAACACCAACCAAGAGATCCCCATGCTAGGAACTCCTTGTACTATTCCCCTCATAGGGAATGTTGGTGTTCCTTTGATGGCCACCTTGAATCTGCCTGGATTCACCCTAGGGCTACCAGTGTGGTTGTTTTTCACTCCAACTGTCCTAAATGCCCCTGATGCTTCTCAAGTAAGATCCTTATATCAAGGGCATCAAAACACTACTTCCCCTTCACCTGTAGCTAGTTCTCCTCCTCCTTCTAGCTCATGTGGTGAAAGTACTGATACTAGTAACCGACAGTCTAAAAGGAGTAAAAGAAGGAGGAATAGGAAGAAGACACATAATAAAGGGGGAAACCATTCAACCTCTGCAAGTCAAGTTGAACCTCACCACCCAGCCTCTGTAGTTCATGCTGGGGGCACCTATCCAACTTCTGTAGGTCAAATTGGATCTAACCATTCAACCTCTGCAAGTCAAGTTGAACCTCACCACCCAGCCTCTACAGTTCATGCTGGGGGCACCTAACCAACCTTTGCAGGTCATGTTGGATCTAAGAATTCAACCTCTGTAAGTCAAGTTGAACCTCATGACCCAGCCTCTGCAGTTCATGCTGGGGGCACCTATCCAACCTCTGCAGGTCATGTTGGATCTAAGCACTCAACCTCTGCAAGTCAAGTTGATCTTCACCATCCAGCCTCTGTTGATCATGCTGGTGGGATCCTTCCAACCTTTCCAGGTCATGTTGGATCCAGTCACTCAGCCTCTACAGTTCATGATGAGGGCACCCATTCAACCTCTGATGTTCAAGTTGAACCTCCCCATCCAACCTCTGCAAGTCATGTTGGATCCATCCACTTGGGCTTTGAAGCTCATGATGGGGGCACACACTCAACTGCTGCAAAGCATGTTGATTCTAACCATTTAGCCTCTGCTGTTCATGATGGTGGTGCCTGTCCAACCTCTGCAAGTCATGTTGGACCCAGTCTCTCAGCGTCTGCAAGTCATGCTGGGCAGTCTCTTAGCCTCTGTGGTTCATGCTAAAGACAATTCGTCAGCCACTGCGAGTCATGTTGAAAATGTTGAAAAGACTAACCGTTCAAAACACAAGACCAAGTTTCCTTGTAAGATTTGTGAGGGAGACCACCTTACTTATAAATTCCCTTCCATCGCAGAGGTGCGAAGAGTTTGGTTTCATGGTCATCCTATTTTTGAACATCCTGAAGTTTTTCAACAACCAACCTCTCTTAGTCAAGTTGTACCTAGTCACCCAACCTCTGATGGTCATGCTGGGGGAAAACTCTCAACCTCTGTAGGTCATGTTGAGAGTAAACAGTCATCCAATGGTAGTCATATTGACATCGTTGAAAAAACTGGTCGTTCAAAGTGCAAACTTAAGTTCCCTTGTAATCTATGCGAGGGAGATCATCTTACTCACCAGTGCCCTGCTATCGCAGAGGTACGAAGAATGTGGTCCGAGACTCAAGAATTTCCTTCTCCTGAACAACCTATAGTTTCTCAACAACCTACTCATCCTTTGGTTGATCTAGTGGTCAAACCAACCTCATCTTTGGTTGATCCCACTCTTCTTTCGGATAGTGACCCTTATGTGATTAAACCAATGTCATCTTTGGTCAATCCCACTCTCCCTTCAGAGAGTGACTTTCCCAAAGCAATTGAATTGATTTCATTGTCAATCAATTCCACTCTTCATTTGGAGAGTGAAGTGTATGCTAGTCAGATTTTCTTCACTACCAGTTCAGAACTTACTGAACAAGGGGGCACTGAACTCACTTCGGATCAACCCCCACCAAGATCTCATATTGCTTCCTTTGATTGGGATAGCCTAGTTGAGCTGTGCCTTCCTTCTGATGCACCTTTCTAGATAAATGTCAAAGTTGAACAATACACGATTGCTCATTGTATTGTTGATGAAGGAGCCTCAGTTAGTATCTTGTCTGCTTGCTTGGCGAGGCATGGGATCTCCCAGCCTTGTGTCGACATCTAGTCAGTTACTGGTGTTTGATAGAAGAAATAGTATAGCCTTGGGAATTATTTCTCAAGCACTTGTTACTTTGGGTGGGAAGACCATCTTAGTTGACTTCATGGTGATAGAAGACCCCTTGGACTTCAATATGCTCCTCGAACATGATTTTGAATATGCCATGCAAGTTGTGGTGTCAAAATTATTTCATGTGATGTATTTTAATCACGACGAAGAAATTGTCACTATCAATCAGTTGGATTTTCTTGATCCATCTCTTGAACCAAATAGAGACCAGATTTTTCCTTTATTGATTCCCAGTGTTTCTATAGACACTACCTCACCACGGGTGAGCTATGTGGCCTCATGTACTTTGCATTCAATTGCTACTGAGAATCATCCTCTGTTTTCATGCTTACCTTCTCAGGACTTGGTCCCAAAAATTGACTAGATGAGTCATCTTATATAGACTGTGGAATCTGCTCTCCACTCTGTTGAACCATTTGAAAGTTTAGACAAGTGTCCTATCTCGGAGGATCTCCTTCCTTCAGATGAAGTATTCCTAGAGTCTTTAATACTGTTTGACCTTGTTTTGGATGTTGGTTCAATTATGACTAAGTCTAACCCTGATTTTCTTAGTAAGCTTGATCTTCCCATGGATTGATCTTCTTATGTTGATCTTGTTGCGTCTTTTGACTCTTCCTTTGAAAAGCAAGTCAGTGATCCTGATGAGTTTAATTTTTCTTATGAATTTTTCAACTTCTGTGATATGGAGTTTGTTCCTACAGACTCTACCTCCCTTGTTGATCTTTGCTTTTCTTCTAAGGTTGATCTTACAGATTGTGAACCCTCAGGCCTTTGCACTATAGAGTCCTCTTTCATTGATTCTGCCTTGACTACACCTTTTGTAGAAGATAACAAAGCCACATGTGTTTCTGCCAAAGTGACCAACATCAGATCTTTTCTTCTGAATGTGATTTTGATGTTGTTGTTTCTTGGAGACATGATTTTTAGTTGGATTCCAACTTTTTACTGGCCTTGCATTGTTGTTCAAGCTGTAACTGCATTTGCATGTATCCTGCTCGCGCTTTTGAGCTTAATGCCGGCTTCCACGCTTTTAGATCGTTATATAAGCCCTCCTCTTTGTTCTCATCATCGATCAGCCTTGTATCATTTTTCCTTTGTAACTTGAAACATTTTTCTTTGAGGAGATGTTCTCCGAGTGTCCTTATCTTGCTCGCTTTCCTTGCATTATGCATAGGTTTGTTCCTTGCGCTTGGAACTAGTTTCGCCTGTCTATGACACTCGTCTCCTCACATTTAGAGCATTCTTTCTGCTCTCCTTCGAGCTCATTAAAAACCATAAGGAGGCCGCGAGTTGACTTTTCTGGACTCGTTAAAACTTCATGGGAAATATATGGAGTTTCTTTCCTCTACAACACACACTCATGTCAGTGAGATCAGAGAGCTTATTGATTTTTTTAGGAATGTAAATATGCTTGATGTTGTGGATATTAGATCCCAAGAGCAGGTGTTGATTATCATCGGTAAGGAGGAGGTGGTTGATATAGGAAGTGATCAGTTTGACTTCTGCCTTTGCAAGTTGTGCTTATGCATCCCATTGTTCCTATTTATTTCGAAGTTCAGATAGACAATTATGCTCCATTTGAAATTGTTGCTCAAGATTCCGAAGGGTGGTAGGGTCCGCGATAGCCTTCTGTTGGAATATTTTAGCTAAATTCGTCTGGACCTTTCCCACATTAGTGTTTTTCCATAAAAATTGCATGAATTGTTAAGAATTGATGTGGTTGTTGGGATTCTACACCATACCCTGTTAATTGCTTGTGCCGATTGAGGAAGAGATGGTACTGGTTTGTAAGAAGTGAGAATGTTTGCTTAACATCTTAATGATTTCTTTATCAAATGACCTCCTGGTACAATGAAGCAAGGGACCTAACTAAGCTGGTGATTTGATCTAAAGGGATCTTGGTTAAAGGTTCGTGAAGAGTCGGTTCCACTTGAAAAATTATGTATTTGCCAAGATTGTAATGCTTTGTTATGTTCTTCTTTAATTTGGTCAACTTTACACTTGTCAGTTTCCCATTGTTTGTTATTTTCATTATGAATTACATCCAGGAGGGCATCCATCTCATGATCTTTTGGAATTGTAGGGACAAATGTATCTAGTGCTTCTGCGGGGTCCTTTGTGAGATTTAAGGTCACCTTCAACAACTTCTTTTTTTTCTTCTTCTTTTAAGAAGTGTCTACTAGGGTTGTTGTAGTCGAAGAAGGAAGAAGAGGAGTTGACGTTGTAGTAGAAAGAGGAGGGCTGGTCGACGGAAATGGAATAGTCGATACAGGCGAAGCGACCGATACTAAAGGAGTAGTTGATACTAGAGGATTGATCGATTTTGGGGAATTATCAACTTCAAAGGAACAATCGACGACAATGGCATAATCGATGGAAAAGGCATGGTCAATGGAAAAGGCTCAGTCGAGAGAGAGGCACTTGTGGTTTTTGCTAAAGGCACCCTGCTAGGAATAACTATGGAACTGGTGGACCGAGTGATCATTGGGATATGTGGAATTTCTGGTATATTTTTGAAAGTGGTCTGATAAAATAGAAGAGGTGGAGGTGCAGAAGTGGGAAGAATCGGTATGTCAAATCTCGGTGGTGGAACAACTAGAATATCTGGTTAAGTGGTTGCTTCCTGAACCTGTCACATTGTAACTATTGACTTCTATTAGGGAAGAGGATAGATAGGTTGGCTATAAATTGGTGGAAGTCTGGATCTGCAGATTGTCAGAAATAACTGATTGTTTCTCCTCAATGGGTTTCGACGACAGGGTTGGTGAGTTGTTGGGGGAAGTAAAATGATCTCCCACTTGTGATTGTATGCATACTTTTAGTTTCTTGAGAGGGGTTAAATTTACCTGTACAATAGCCTCTCAATTGGTGAGGATTTTGTCGATTTTCTTGTCGACTAAGATGTGACTGGCGATTGCATTTGTAATGACTTGCTCGGATTCTTGGTGTAGCTCCTGAATTCTATCTTCAGTGGGTTCCTGGAGTATCATTTTGCATTTACATGACCCTTTTGTTTTGAAGGTTTGTTGCTTGGTAAATGTCTAATTTGCAACAATGTCCAATTTTTATTTCAACATGTGAGGCTCTGATTGCTGGTCATCTTGCAATTTGTCATCCTTTGTAGTCTCTGCAGTCGGGTCTTCCACTTCCATCTATTTAGTCGGTTTAGGCGTGAGTATTATAGCAAAAGGGTTTTCTTCTTTTGGAGAAGGCCCAAAAATTTCTAAGAACATCCATACTCCATAGACTTCCTCTCTTTCTCTGTCGATCAGGGGTTCTTCTATCTCTTTCAGTTCTATCCATGCAATTTTAGGAATGTGATGTACAGTTTGTGATTTGGCATTGATATCCAAGAAGATAGCTTGGATAGATGGACAAAAGTCGAGCTTGCTTGCATTTCCAGTGACTACTTGTATGTACCAAACTTTAATGTAGTCGAGCTCCAGCTGTATGTGGACAGTCGAAGGTAGATTTCGACGAACCTATTGAGGGACCCTCAATTTGGAACATGTGGTTTTGAGGAATTGAAACCAGATTTCAAGCCACTTTTTTTCAATAGCAGGGCCTTTAGGAACCCCTGAGTCTGGAATACTTTAAAATTGTACATGGCTAATGATAATTTTGCAGTAAAGAATGGGTCGCTGACAAGTGTGATCTTGTACATCGCTAAACAAATAAGGAGGGATGGGTAGTGAATTGTCGACCTAGTCTCTTAGAATTTTTCACAGGTTGACTAGACTATCCCAGCCAGATAATCGTCCCAATTGAATAATTCCCTTCTGTGGCGATGGATTTTACTACTTCCAAAATGTCGAGTCGTATGTCTGATGGTCGGTCAGTGCTGGTTAAATAGACAAAGATGATTATAACAACATATTTATACGCGGTATATTGAATCTTGCTTACCACTAGTCCTTTTGAGTTCTTTCCTTGCATTGAGCTCGTGAATTATTTAACTAGCTTGGGGTTTGATCTAACCAAGAGGGGAGTTCCTTTGTTTGATAACCTTGTCACAACTGCAATAACTTGGGCATTGATGTCTAACTATTGGTCCGTATACAATTTTCCACTGCGATATTTGTTCACAACGAATTTGGCGATCAAATCTCTCTGGCCACTGAAGCTATCGAGCAGGAGAGTTGAAATAGTTGTGGATCTTTTCAGTGGAAAATTTCTCAGCAAATTCATATGATTTTTCGTTATGAATACCCCATTCTTGCAACTCTTTCTAATACCTCCTCCATTGATGTTACTCTGTACATGAATTACATATTCTCAGCAGTTGGGATCGCAATGGTGACATTGAGATATCTTCTAGGTCAGGAAAATTTTTCTCGGTGACCTTCATCGATTTGTTTGTAGTAGAGCCTCTTTTTGGATCCATTGTGTGCAAGGATTCAAATGTATGATATGGGTTGAAATATTTTGATGGAGTTGGATCCAAATGCACTTGTTCGATATCGCGACATTGGTGATCCCAATATTTCTCAAGTTCTGTATTTATAGGTGAACTGGTTAACGATCAGTTTTAGTGTGTAGGTGAATGTATTAATTTAATATTTGACACTTGCCAGCTGCTTCACACATGCGAAGTGTCTCCTCGATCAAGATTTTTTAAATGGTCTCTGTAGATTCGTCGACAGGGTCGGTCATAGGGTTGTGCTGCAGGCGAAGTTTGCTTCGATGGTCGTCTTGGTTGGTGTTGTGCCGACTGGTCGGTTGTAGGACAACTAGACGACACTTCTTGTCGGTGAGGCCCAGGTGAAGCTTGATGGGAGTTCATCATAATTTACTATAACTAGTTCTTTGCTTTCCAGTCTACAATCATTGCATAACAATCTCCTACCATCAACCATGGCTAAGAGTCCCTTGTTATAGTAGAAGTCGTTATTTAATAGTTATTTTTTTCAAAATTTACGAAATAAAAAAGAGTCATGCACAAACTTATGGATGCGATGTTCAACCAAATAGAAAAAAAACTATTGGTCAGCGTCGTACCCGTTCTATACTCTGTATATTTTTAGTTAGACACCATTAACAAGTTTTGAGAAAGCTCATCCTTGTAGATTCCTAATTTGAACCGACCCATTACTACTTAGTTCTTGAATAATATATAGGCCCAACCACATAGTGTGCAAGTTTTTGGGTTTCCCTTTTATCCTACTATCACAGACTATAAAATAATTCTTTCATAAATGTCGACTGTGTTAGGATTTTTACTGTTGCTTTTGTACCTCTTAATGGTGAATTTCCATTTGTTGGTGCTCTTCGAGTTTCTTAAGTTCAAAATTTTAATCCTCTTCGCTCTTGCAATTCCAAGTGAAGGACTTCTACTATAAATGGTGCTTGTTCTTTAAAATGTAGGGGAAATAATGCTTCTTGTCCATATACTAGTTTGAAATGTGTTTGTCCTATCGATATTTTATATGTTGTCCAATGTACTCATAGAATGGCAGATATTTTGTTGTCCCAGTTGTCTTTCTCAACACTATAGATTTTTGTCAGTCCCTTAGTCAGAGTTTTGTTGAATATTTCAATTGCTCCATTTGATTGTGGGTGATAGGTTGTGCTGTTCGGGTGGTTATCATAAGTTCATTTACTAGCACTTTTATAGTTTTGTTAACGAAGTGTGTGCCTTGGTCACTTATTATAGTGAGAGGATATGCAAATCTTGTGATGATGTTTTCATAAATGAACTTAGCTGCTGCCTCACTTGATAATGTTTTTATTGGTTTAGCTTGATCCCATGTAGTGACATATTTGATGACTGTAATGATGTAGTGTGTTCTTGTCTGATGACCTAGGACAGGAAAAGGATCGACAAAGTCGATATCCCTTTCAAAAGTAGGAGTTGGATTGACAGATAGTAAGGGATTTCATTCCTGGGCAATGATCTTCCCATCCTTTGACATTTTTCGCATTTACGTACATGTGTTCAACAATATTTGTGAAGCGTCGACCACTATAATACAAATTGCAAAATTTTTCTTTCTATCGTGTTAGCGTGAAAGTGTCCTCCTGCAGGTCCACTATGTTCTTTGTCGATGATATCCTATCGCTCATGCTGTAGCACAAATATTTGAAGAATGGAATTTCGTCCCAACTTGTATAAGAATCCATTTATTAAAATATAATGCACAACTTTCATTGCTAAGTCCTTATTTTTCTTTTCTAACATTCATTTTAATGCTCGACCCTCTTGTAGAAAGTGTTCAATGTCTTCTAGTTTTGTTGGTACTACTTCAACTTGAAATAAATGAACGTTAGGTAAGTCGTTGTCGACCCCGTCAGGTTCTTCCCCTGTTTTAATTTTGAATAAATGGTCAGGACTGATGTTTGTCTTCCATGGTTGAAAAATTATTTCAAATTCAAACTCCCGGAACAGGAGGATTCATCGACATATCCGACCATGCTGGAGAGGTTTGTTCTCTGTATATTCAGAGCTTTATGGTCTGTGTATAAATTGAATGGGTTAGTAAATAGACAGTGCATGTACTTTTGTAATGCAAATATCATGCTGAGGGCCTCACGTTCTGTGGTCGAATAATTCTTTTCAGCTTTGTTAAGATTTCTACTAGCATAGGCATTTGGATAATCAATTACATCATCTCTTGGATGAATGAGGATCGCATCGACTGCTACTCTAGAAACATTGATATGGATGTGAAACTTGATTGACCAGTTTGGGAACCGTAAAATAAGACCTTTGACTAGTTTTCTCTTAAGCAATTCAAAGGATGCCTCACATTCTTGCAACCATTGGAATTCTTGATTTTCTCTTAACAATACTTCAAAGGGGTACGTGGTATCCTAATAGTGTCTAATGATTTTTTTATAATATCTTGTGTCCAAGAAGTATTCATACATGCTTTGGATTTATGGAAGGATTCAAGTCGAGAATAATTTTGATCTTTGCAAAATCAACTTTCATTCCTTCTTTGCAGATGATGTAGCCTAGGAGTATTCAAATTGGTGTTGCAAATATACACTTTTTGATATTCAATGAGAGTTGTATCTTTCGACACCGTTCTATCATGAGTC
>LPNX011119307.1:31795-169908 GCA_001517045.1 Pseudotsuga menziesii | reverse complement strand
ATATGTATATATATATATATACATATGTATATATATATATATATATATATATGTTCTTTAAATACTTTGACGACGATTCTTTAAAAGGCTATTGGTGCATTCTTTATCCCAAAAGGCATTGCTTTATAAGAAAATGAACCAAATTCTTAGACAAATGTGGTCTTGTGCTGATCTTCCTTAGGAATAGGGGCTTGATTGTATCCAGAAAATCCATCTATGAAGGAATAACATTCATGACCGATGACTTCATTAATAATATAGTCGACAAAGGGCATAATAAATGGGTCAGGAAACATGACTTTATTAAAGCCTTGGAAGTCGACATAGATACACAGTTTTGTCATATCATTTTTCTTTCCCTGCAAAACCATAAGGCTATCCCATTCTGATTGGTCTATAGGATAGATGATTCTGGCTGCCATCATGTTTTCTATTTCCTTCTTGACTATATCTTTATACTTGTGTGCTAATTTGTACGATGTTTTTAAACTTGTTTAGCATCTGGTTTGATGTTGATCTTCAATTTTTCCATGTCTTGCACTAAGCCCTTCAAATGTTTATAATATCTGGCGAAAAAATCTTAATATATTCTTTCAACAGGCTAGTTATGTCGGTTGTTTGCTGTTAAGCCCAATAATCCCCGATATTTTCCATTTTTGGTCGGTCGTCATTTTAGATATATAATTCTTTAATATTGATTTGTGCATCCATCCACTATGGTGCCCTCGCTTTAGTGATTGGTCGATCTCCTTCTTTAAAATCCATGAAAGTAGGAGGGAATTCTTTTTCCTGTAAGTCTTTATGGATCATTTTTCTCTTTTGTGACAAGTTTTAATATAGATTTTGATAGGTTTCATGCCAATGAATGATTTGATTTCCAATAGAAGATTTTATCAATAGTTTTTTTGTTTTCCAATTCTAGTTGTGTTGACATCTGAATTTCCTTGATTTAAATATTATTACATGTCGGCTCAGGTCGTTGGTCCTTCGTTGATTGTCACTATTCTTTGGCTCTATGAACTTTTGATTTCTTCAATTTCCTTCTTGATGCATTCTTCCACTGGGGAGAACGGTACATTTTTTATATAATTTTCTTTTAATATTTACCAGTTGAAAGTTCCACCCCTTGATTCTTCCATCTGATACCATTTCTCTAGGAGACATTCTAATGTATTAGGGAAAAAATGCAGCCAACATTTATCATCTTTATAGCCGAGAGTCCTCCACTTTTTCTAGCATTTATCGATGTGGGTATATGGGTCCATGCCTTGAACAAATTTTGGGATTTGTACTTCTGCTGTTAGATTCTTCCCACCAAACCTTTCAACAAAGTAAGTCAAGGTAGTCGTACACATGGGCATTTGCGACTAATGTGTCTCTCACTGTCTAGACACTTTCCCAGTGAAGGAATCTAGCAGAATTTGTAATCTTCCTTGTTCTCCAACATTTCAAGATACTTGTTCGGTGTGCATTATAGGAGAATCACGTTCTTTATATCTTGGTGGTGGAAAAACAGTCGGTTCAATTTTTTGTCAATGCTAGCGTCAAATACTGTCTTGTCTTTTTCTCAAATATTTTTGGTATTATAGAAATTGCGAAACACTGTTTCTCTCTACGAAGAGGAATGGCTTGTATCAACCAAAAATCCCTTGCATGCATTTTGTAAGTCTATAAATACCAATCGTATAAGTTGACATCAGAATTATGATTGATTAGGGGATCCCAGATTAATTCTCCATATTCATTTGGTTCTATAAAGTCTTCATTATTGCCAATTATTTGTTATAATCGTTATATATCTCCTTCTTAGTTAGCTAGTTCCTCCCATGCCTTTTCCCTTGATGGATAGATATGAACAATTACTTTCTTTCCATCACATTTGAGCTTTATTCGGTCTTTTTCAAGTGAGATAGATGCTTTCATTTTTCTTCCCCATGGCCGAATGACTAAAGCTAGAAAGGATGTTGCTCCATCTTGTGGGTCAATGATTTCAAAGTTTACTTGTGCTTGGATGTCCATAATTCCTATATTCACAAATTTCCAAACACCAATGGGTTTGATGAGGCCTTGGTTAGCAAGTTTGACATACCTGATTTTGATAGGTGGGGTTGACCAATTCTTTCCCACGTTGCTCTTGTCATGATGTTTGCTTGTGATCCAAACTCAAGAATGACTTATGGGATAAGATACCTGTCGATGTCGATATCGGCTAGAGGATCAATATCTATTTTCTCCTTTTATCTTAGACTGCATAAGTTTTTGGGAATTTTTTCATTGCTAGTGTCCTTCTTTATGGTATACATAAGATCGATGAGGTGTGAAACAACTTCCTCTTTTGTAAGTAATTTCAATAACTCATTCAGTATTTTGTTTCTACATTCTTGAGTGTCATCTTCTTGTGCTAATTCTTCAAATATTCTTGAAGAGACTAAATACAATATTTTTTGATTAATCTGAGGTTAATTGCAATCCTTACTTGGCAATTTTGTTACTTGTGTGCTATCATACCCAATTTTTGTTCCTTGTATTGTAACAATTTGTAAATTATTATGTTTATTTACATCATTCTTGGGAACACCAGACAAAGGATTAAGATTCTTTTTATTGAGAAGTTTTTTAAGCATGACGAGGAAATCCTCTAGGGAATACTCTTTGACACCACATTTAGTACAAAATTTGAGATCCGTCTTATCTTTCCAAGGACATCCGAGACTCAAATATTCTTCACTATAGCAAATAAAGCATCTCGATCTACCACGATTGCGGTTGTAATTGTTGCATCCTCAACCATGATATTCACCATGACCTCTATATCCTCCGTTGTTGCGCTGCTCATTGTGCCGATTATCTTCGTGTCGTTTGTGATTATTTTACTCCCTTATCTGTGTCTGGTAGAGTGTATGTTGATTGTGTTTGTTCTTAAAATTTTTTGATACAATCGGCGGTGGTATGTTGTGTATTCCAATAGATTCTACACCACTAGATTTTGATCACATCGTCGTTATATGGACATTCAACTGTTGGATGCAGTTCAAATCTTTTGTAGATATCACAGAAGTATGAGAAGGTCTAAATTTTTTTAGCCACCTTTCTTTAAGAAAAATTTGGGGTTCTTCCTGCATATATCTTCTTTCTTTCAGAAAATATCCTCTGTTTTCATAGAGAGGTATCTGGTTTTATTGACAAGAGTCTTTTGTGTGGCCTTCAGTTGAACAGTTGTCGCACCATAAATTGTTATACCTCAATTCCAGTTGTTGCAATGACTGCTGCATATGTCCTAGCTTTTCTTTGACCCGTCGATCAAACAAACCGCCTAAGTGGTCAGTGTTTGATTCAAAATTTTGTGCCTATTTTAGAGCATCATCATATGTATTGAATTTGTACATGGTCAATTTCGTCCTTATTCGTGGTAGTAGAGCATCCACAAACAATTCAATAAGGATGTATTCTTCCACCTTAACTGGCATCTAATTGAGGAGGTATTTAAATCTTTTATCATATTCACAAACAATTTCTCCAACTCTGTGCTATAGCTTTGAGCTTCTGTACCAAGTGTCTGTTATCTTGAATTCAGAAGAATTCCAAGAAGTTCTTCTTGATTTCTTGTTTTGTTTTTGCTCCATTTTCAATAAAATTAATGTACCAATATAGTGCTCTATCACGTAGACATCCTATAAATGTTGTTATTTTTCTATTTTTGTCTACAACAATATTAGCTTCCCAAACTGGTTCACATATAAACTACTGTTTTCGAGGATCTCCATCCCCATCATATATAAAGCAATTTATTTAAGTTGTGAAAGCCACATTGGGAATATTAATATTCTTACCTGGGCTATTATTTGGAATGTTTCTTGATGAAGTCGATGGTGACGATGATGCTCACGTCGTACTAAATGAATACCGAGCTACTATATGGAGCGACTACGACCCCTAGGACAACTTAACTTCTTCTATAGACTCTTCACCAATAGGTTGGGCTTTTTTTGACTGATCAAACACTTAAATAAAGTGTATTTCTAGTAAGGGGTACCTCCACATGTTTAGAGCATAAGAGATTGAAACAATTATGTTCTTATTCAGGCATAAAAGTGATATAATTCCCACATTCAGGTTTTGAGATCATCAATCAATCCAAAATTTTTCCATACTCATCGAGACGAATGTAAATGATATTTGCAATTAGTCCAAGACCCAAGTCACGTTCGATGATTTCTCTAACAATTGGTCCATTCGATATAAGTCAAGGTATAGCAGAAAAAGGATTCAGTATTTCAGGGATTACAATCTTCAATTGCGAGGCCAACTCCATCAATCGAGGACCCCCTATCGGTGTCGACTCCTCATTGTCTCCATTCACTGGTCTACTTTCCCTTGACTTAGGAAGGAATTTTGGAATCTTGACTTTTCTTTTTGGTTTCTTCATAACTCTTTTCCCTCTCAATGGACTCCTAATATCTCTAATTTCCCTGCATGTTTTAAATCTTTTATCTCTTTCAATATTTTGAATGTCTGCAGATGGATTCTGAGTGGCTATATTTCTATTCCGTCGAGGCAGACTGGTCTTCTTAGCAAGCTTTATATTTTTATTTCTCATGGTTGACTATGGTCATCTCTTTATCTAATCATTTTCATATGGTCGATGCCCCCCCATTGCCGACCTGACTACTACAAAGCGACGAAGACAGTTTCAACTAGTCAGCTCATTGCCTAAGGAAGTATTCCCACTGGCATTCTTGGATAAAACATTCCCAGTCTCTATGTTTTTGCTCCCTATTTGAAGTTGTTCCAATCTCCAACGTTGGCTCTGCTTCAATTATGTGCCTGACTTTGTGTTTGATCAAGAATTTAAATAACAATTTTGGTATAGTAACGAAGAACAATTTGTGAAGATCGTCATAAGATCTTTGCTTAACATCATAGAGAGAGGTTCTTTCCTCAATATCTTGTTCTTCGCATATGTTCTTTAGTCACTCATACAAATTCGTTTTTCCACCATTATTGAGTTTGTGCATTAAGAGCCATTCATTGGATGGGTCTATTTTTTTCATTAATGTGGTTGATTTACTTTCTCAATTCTTGTGGGACAACTTCGATAAACTTCTGGTGCATTTCAGTAAAGAATATTTCTCTGGTTTGCACTAAGGACAATTTATTTCTTTTGGCACCGTTCTGGATATAATTTGTCACCTTCCGATTCCACCATTCTTTGCTATCTTCTTCACTTATCATTTATGTAGACACACTCATCTTCTAAATCTAGTAGTACAATCATCAACGGAACCAATGTTGTAATCTACAGGATTACATGCAACATAATAGCATAAAATATAGAATATGATGCATTCACATTATTATATACACGAAGACACCAAAATAAAGGGAACAATATGAACACTTGTATTATATCAGATCCAGAATATGTACAAAAGTAATGGAGAACTATATGAATCATGACTCACTAGCCTATATATATATATTGTGTTACATTTAGTTATTCAGTTATAAAGTAGTTTTTTCAGCTTAACTGACTGATTGGATCGAATCGATGGTCGGTCGGAGGACCCAATAGTTGACTAGTCGACTAGGATATTCTAACAACACCATTGCTGGGGAGTGGAGGAATGAAGTCATCTTCCCTGGGGTATGAAATTGTATAGTTCTATATTTTGATGGTGAATAAGAGATGGACACATGACATTGACTAAATCATTCACCTGGAGGCTCCACGATCATAAGACTCAATTGGAGGGAGAATCCTGCTAACAAAGAGATGAAATGATGGAAGGGAAAGACCGATTATCAAGTGATGAGACTTCTCCATGAACTTATGTTCTTTTTCATTAGTTGACTTCTGTCTTTTCCCTTACATGTCAAGAGAATCATCCTTTGTTTCGTATATTTAGCTGACCGTAAATTCACAATTGAACATCCATCCTTGAGGAAAGAGGACTTTCCATCTTCTTATATTGTGGATCTTAATCCATTTCCCTCATTTGAATCATATGACAATAATGATGCACATATCCAAATTTCTTCAGATGATGACCATTCATGTAAGCCTGCAAATTATGAAATCGAGATATCATCTCCAACGATCATTGCTACACCTTGCATTCAACTCAATGAAGTTTAGTCTAGAATTAGAGAAATTTTCAAACCTCTTAAGCTGCCATCCATCCTAAATGATTACCCTCACAAGTTTTTTGAAATATTCCTATATTCTATGGATAAGCTCATATGTGACTAAAAAGATCATGGAGGCTTTTGAATGTTTCACAGATAATCTTGAAATCCTTCATGAAGATGTGTTGATGAGGATTTTATGTAAATCTCTACATGGAGATGTTGCATTGTGGTTTAAAAAATTGAAGGCTATTTCCATTAGTTCATGGAATGATTTTCAAGATGCATTTTTGAGATATTAGGGTGAAATAAATTCCTCGAGCATTACCTTTTTGAGTTCTATGCTATAATAAGGGGAAAATATGAAACTGTTGTCTAGTTCAACAAAGGGTTTCATAGTTTTTATCTCAGAATGCCTAAAGACATTAAGCCTTCTGAAACTGCTGCCATGTTGTATTACACAGTAGAAGAATTACTGCCAGGTTGTATTAAGCCTTCTTTATCTTAGAGAGAGGAAATCTTCATCCTTAGAATAAATGTTTACAGATGCCAAGGAGATTGAAGACAACCTACGAGCTTGTGGAAATCTCACTAATCAGATCCTTGATGAAGGTTCATATGCAAAAGAGTCGAAGGAAGAATATGAAAAATAGGGATCGGATATGGAATTTCATTTACTTCATTGTGTTTCTATTGTTAGGGATGTAGAGAAAGAATATGATTTTGACTTGCATCATCAAGATGGCTTTTTATATGCAGTAGAAAATTCTTCCAGTTTTGAACATAAGGATGATTTTACTATGAATTTTCTAATCGATTTTCATGAGGTTGATTCTATTGATCATATTGAGAATGATTTTATAGAGGATAGTAATCCGTTTATTGAATAAGAAGATGTTGTTCAAAATTATCCTGCTGCTAATATAGTTGATCATAATTTGTTCTTTGCCTGTAATGACATTCAACTCATTGAGAAGGAGTAGATTTCTGAACCAATACACACTGGATTTTACAGTAGCGATTCTATATATAACAACTATGAATCTGATTTTTTGGAAGGCAATGAAGGCAATGATGATAAAATACCAAATCTTCCCATCATGTTTTGTTCTCCTCCAAAGGTTGAGTAACAAAGTATCCAATTTTTCTTCAAGAGAATTAGATCAACAGTTTCGTGAAATCAATGTATAAAAAACTAGCAAGAAACAAAAAATTGTTGAAGTTCTTGGATGTAATGAAACAAAGGATACTCAGAGGACATTCATTCAATTGGATCAGGAACATGAGGTTTTAGATGAGGTAATATGTTATGTTTTTTATAATCCCATGGCAGCCTATTTGGTGCAGTTTATCCATTAAAATTCAATATTATATATAAGCTATGGAAATGGATCTGAATTGTCTTATGGTTTTCTGGAAGGTGTATTTCTCATTTCCTAATTAAGAATGAAAGCAAAATTCACATGATTGATCAACTTTTTTAATGGTTGTATTGGATGTTTCACATCACTTGAAGAGTAAATGATTGGTTAACCATTGTTGGCGATGTACATAAATAATACCACACTTTGAGCATTTTTGGTTTGCAATTTGATATCAATTTGTATATTGTTTTTAATATGCTAGGTTGAAGTATATTGATATAAATTGTGACTCCATTTCCCAATGGAGGCACTAGCACAAAGTCTTCTAGATTGCATTTTTCTTTTTAGCAGTGGTCTATTGTTAACTTGCAGATTGATTGGTTTGTAGTAGAACATATTGAGTTGCAGGGATACAGGTTGATAAAGGATGAAGGAATTGGTCTGCGAGTTCTTAGTTCCTCGCAGGGAGAGAACTACCCCCCACCAAAGCTAGATGTTGGTACCAAAATCCTGTTAGAATTTTATACTTTAACAATGGTTATATTAGATCTTCAAACAATTTTCACTATTCATCTCCCTCTGGTGCTGGAACTTCCTCACTAATATATTTGTCCAAATCATTTTCTTCAAAGATAAGAGAGATCTTATAATTCCATTGTCGGACGTTTTTAGCTTCCCTAAGCTTATCATCAAGCTGGGTGTGGTGAGTGATTTTGAAATGAGAACCTCAAATGGAAATATAAGAGATTTAGGTCTTACCAATTTGAGATGCCTAATTTGTTAGAGAATCCCTAATTTTCCAAAGTAGGAATTTCAAACTTCTAATTGGCCAGGAAGATGCGCCTCTTCAAGGTGAGTTTCCCAATGTGTTCCTTTTTCCAAATTGATGGTCGAAGACCCCAAACGCATGATGCCCTAGTTTTCTCCTGGTCTCAGTGTCTAGGTCAAAAATGAAAATTCTTCAAACTTGATTATGCTTCCTCCAAAATATGCGCCCTGCTAGAGCAAGTTTCTCTGGCCCTTGCTTTCTGATGATGTGTGGACAGAAGACCTTGAACTAGGAATCCCTAATTTTTGTAGTTGCATAGTGCCTTCTTTTAGAGTGGATCTGATACCATGTTAGAGTTTTCACTTTAATTCATTTTGATTAGGATGTTTAACTGAAAGAATAACAAGCAAAACAAAATACAAAAGACACAATAATTTTCCTTGGGGAAACCATGAAGGAGAAAACCCCACAAAATTCCTCATATCTAGATTCGTCACTAATACAGTATCACAAAATGGATAACCCAAAAATTGGAAGTCTTCTGCAACTCTCTCTCTTTCTCTTCTAGCAAAATTTTCTTCTTTCTCTCCTCATGTGAGCTTGAGTGAGTGAGTGTGTTTATAAATGAGGGAGGGAACCTCCCTATTTATTCCATTCAAGTGACTTGACCTAAAACCTAACTTGTTCGAACTCTTGACCTAGCAGGACGACTTGTATCTTGGGAGACTCAAAAATACATTTTACATCATTTCTTCTGGGGACTATTTCCCCGACTTACAATGAAGGTTTTAACTCAATGACCAAACATAATAATGGCATCTTGAACGAAGGAAAAACATCTCTGTCGGAGGTACAAAAATTAAATAATAATACACATCCTAATATATTCCGAAGTTAAATTTACAACAATGGATGTAAGTACACACATCTTTGCATTGCCAACCCTTTTTCATGCTAGATGCACATCTTTACAGTGCTATCCCTTTTTCATGCTGCATGTAAGTACACATATTTGTAGTGCTATCTCTTTTTCATGTTAGATTCACATCTTTACAATGCCAACCCTTTTTCATGCTGGATATGAATACCACTCATCTGCATATGGGAACCATCACCCCCCCTTACAATGGAAACTGATATGGATAACTCTAATATTGTCCATGAAGTACTCAAACTTCACTCTCAATAGAGGCTTGATCAATACATCATTTATGTGCTTGTCCATCGTAATATACTGGAGCTTCACTACTCCTCTCTGCACTATATCTATGATAAAGTGGTACCTGATCTTTATGTGCTTTGACCTGTCATGAAACACAGGGTTCTCAGACAACTTAACAAAATTATGGTTGTAGTAGAACACACAAGTTGCCAGTAAATCAAGATCAAACAATCTTGCAAGTAGCTTTTGAAGCCACATTGCCTAATAGCTATTTGAACAAGCTACAATGTACTCTGTCTCATATGCACTCATTTAAACACTCCTCTACTTCCTGCTAAACTAGAAAATCATGCCAGACCCTAAACTGAAGAACCACCATGAAGTGCTCTTCATATCTATAGCACTGCCAACCCAACATGAATCAACATAGCTGTTATCACTTAGAATTTATCCTTTGGTTGTGGAAGGATAATTCCTAGGTAACCTTTCAAGCCAACCTTTAGGAGGAATGCTGACTTCTTTACTATCAAAGAGGGCTCTCTCATCAAATAGATACAATGGCCAGAAATATTTTTACATAAACTGAATTAATGATGTAAATGGATGAAACAAGAGGATACCATTGAGCATGGACTCAAAATCCCGAGTTTTTAAAGATGAACGGGTATTTTGCAATACAATTTTTTCCACAGAGGTGGGATAACTATTCTTTCACAGCCAAGTTCTTGATTGCTGGTGGTAATAGGGGAAATATGAATAGTCCATTAATATGGCCAACAAATAAAGATGAATTCAATATTAACTTTAGAGGAAATATGTTTGTGAATACTTGAATCCTATGAACCATATCATATGAGTATGAATTCTGATCCAACACAATCTCATTCAAGCATGAAAAGATAACACAATGGAAATAGATAGCATGAATAATATGCACATGAGAAAAGGAAATACAGACTGTGAAATAACAACACGAGAATCTCTGCTTTGAAAAGTTCTTGCTTGGCTCTACAAATTTTATTAAAGTTGAAAATGTTCAGTACAAATGAGTCTCACTCTCATGGGTTCCAACCCAAATTAGATTGCAAAACATGCTTTTGTTTATAAAAAAGCTCCTTGAGATTATACCTAAATACCTATATTCTAAAAATAGACTTCTTGTAACTGCCTTATTACATATATCATATAACTAAGAACTAAATCTCCCTAAATATTAGAAAACATTTGAATTCCACGTTGAAATGGACCTTGATATATCCTTTGCTCGAGCATGTTAGATGAGTGTCTTCATTGATGCAACTTATACTTCATCCTCCCAAAATTTTCAATTGTTTTCCACTGATCTCCAAAAGGCACTTCATCACTTGTAATTTCTTTGGCCAAAACTCTAAACTCCACACAATCCACATAAGAAATATGAGACAACCTAGCACCTATAATCTTGAATTTATCCAAAATTTCAAAGTCTAATGCTAGCTTATCAATTATAATTTCCCTAGTCAAGAACTCGATCATATCCTCAAATTTATTATCATCCATCATAGCCTGAACCAACAGAGCTTGATGATCAGACTAAGATATCAACTTGCCATCCTCATCGCAAAAGAGGGAAGTCCTTTTTCAAATAATTCTATAAATAGACCTTTGAAAGACTTCACATGTTGTAACATTTGATCAACTTTAGCTTGGAAACTCTCGACATGATGATGTTTTCCAACAACTTTCCTTTCCCAAGTTATTACTTGATTCTGTCTTTGATTCTCACTATTTTCAATTCCTCTTTAGATAGAATATTGAGGAAATTGATAGTATTCTCAGCTGTCTATGCTGGCCTTTTATCTAAAGTTTCCTTGATGACTGCATAACTCTGTCTTGCTATATTGATCACAATTTATTTATCTTTTATAAAATTCAAATAAGGCCTCATATTAATAGCCTCAATGATAATCATATCCCAAATGAGATGTATGCCCCCTTGCACTAGCAATTGTCCTGAAACTTTTTTCTCTTAACTTTTAATTTTTCTCAAGCAACTTTTTAATCTTATTCTCAAAAAATTCCCTTTCTTCTTATTTCTTATTAATTGCCTCAATTAATTTCTGGTTTTCTACTTTCAATCCTTTGATCTATTCATCTTTTAAGCTAACTTGTTACATAGCTTGAGCTATACTCTCTGTGCCTGTTTCTACACTTGATTGGCATGTTTTAAACTGCTTTTTATTTTCCTTCTCTTCTCTTTCTTTTCCAAAATTATTTGATTTTCATTCAAGACATCAATTTTGGCTATAAGGAGATCTCTTTCCTTTTCCCACTAACCCTATTCTTCAGCAAATTTCAACGATTTAGCTTTTGTATCATTCAATTCTTGGGACAATGAATCCTTTTCTTTCACCAAAATTATTAATTCAGATGCCTGAATTAACTGAGTGGCTGGAGTTTTTAGTTTTTCTTCAACAGTTGGATAGTGTTTTCTTTTTCAACCAAGATTTTGTTTGTGGCTTGTCCTCTGTCTGGTTCACTATCCATAGACAAAAGGTCACCCTAAAGCTTCTTAATTTGCTATTAATAGGTCTTATTTTCAATCTTCTCCTGCTTTAGTTGGTTTTCCAATCTTGACAATGTGGACTGCAACTTAAAATTTTTTAGAGTAGCTTTCAACAAGTCAGTATGAAATACCTTTGCATTTTGCTTATGCAAATGAATTTTGTCTAGGACTAGAATCTTTTGCAAATTGAGCCTCATTTCTAAAACTTTGGCATGAGTGGCCACTGGGAAGTTTAAAGTGTTTTTCACATGGTCCTTAACAGTTATGAGTGAAACCTCTTTATCTAAAACATCCCATACTTTAGGAAAAAAATTCAAAGATTTTTTTAAGAAAAAAATTCTTATCCTATCCATATCTAGTATACAAGTCATTTCTATACTTGTACCTATCACTAGAACCAACCACCTATATCTCTGCAAAACTGTACTCTTGAATTTGAAAGATTGGGCCTTGAATTTTTTTCTTTTCTTTAATCTTCTTGTTTTCTACTTCAACCATTTCTTTGTCTGGATACACTTTTGGTATTTTTGTAGAATCTTGATCTTGATCTTCAATATCAATTGTTTTTGAAAAGATTATTTTACCAGTAATTTCAACTTTACTCGGAGTTGGTATTATCATGGCAACATATTTCATTAAAGAAGAGGTATTTACTTGCAAACTTTCTGAGCTTTCTACACTTGGTTGATATTCCATTAAATTAGCTCTTTCAACCAATCCCTCTATTTACTGGTGATCAAAGGCCTTGTTTTTATTTTGTTGTCTCCTCTGTGATATAATATGATAAGGGTCATAATTGATTGTTGAGGCCTTCATGAAATTCATGTCTTGCAACAATCCTTCAATAAGTGAGAGAGCAACTTTATTTTTCACAATAAAAGGACCCGCTTTCAATATAAACTTGATCTCTAAATATTTTCTGAAATTCAAAAATTGTTCATTCTCCACAATAAGCTTCTGTCTGATAAACTTTAGGGAACAAAATTTTGGTGTAAAAAATGCAGGTAAAATGTAAGGCTCATGAAAAAAACCATATACCCTGATGATAGTATGTTCTTTTAGAAGGAACCCCTCTCTAATTCTTCTTTCAAGGTTGAACTGTAGCACTTCTTCCATCTTTCGTAGAACTCTGGGTACCTTATCTTGAAAAATCACTCTGTACACTTCTGACATAACAAGGTTCAAATAATTGAAGGTATTGTTTATGATTTCAGAAGTAAACATTATCTGTGGGAACTATAAATTTTATTCATTAAATAACAAGAACATCCTAACCAAATAAGAATGAAACCTGAACTGTCTAGTCATGTGGAAATTCACTAGCTATAAATGAATATTTTCAGCTAGGAATTCATCAAATTTAAGGAAAAAGTACTGATTGGGCTCATACTCAAGTTGATGCAGACTCAAACTAAACAATAAGCTCAAGAAGAGTTCAGGAACAAAAGTATGACTATTCAATCCTAAAAATTGACACAACAGGGAGAGGAACCACTGTGATTCTTCATTAAACAGGTCAATATCAAGAGGGAAAGGTTCATTTTCAATTGAAATATCAGGTTTAAGGATTTTTAAAAGAAAGGCTTGCTTCTTTTTTTATGTAGCATTCCTGTACATTTCAATTACGTTTTCTTCCATGAAATCTTCAAGGTTTTGGGAAAAGGACGACGAAACTTCTAATGCATCTCTGACAACTAGGGAATTAATAGGGGAAAGGATTTTTGACTGATTAGAGTCCATAATGACTTTCTTTGACTAAGACTAATTAGACGCACACCACACAACAAAGTATGGAAAATTCAGGGTTTGGTCTGGAAAAAAATAGTGAAAATGAGACTTATGGATACCGTGTACACCAATTCCCTTTGTTTCTAAGTTTTTAAGTTTATTCTTTAAGTCGTGTTCAGGTCCAAAAGACAACATTGTATCAAAAACATCTCCATCATTGTCCTCAAATATTTCTTCCAGCTTATTAAACTCCCTAGCCTGTGCATCGACTTCACTTCTCCTTCCATTTAAAAAATATTTGGCAGGCTAAGATACGTGGCCTACCTGGAAAATGATGTATGGAAAGAGCAGGTCTGACTTGGATTCCAAATGTGCAGGAACATTTTTCCTCAAACACAAAATGATAAATGTCATATTTTTTGAATATTGTAATTTCAAAGGATATTCTAAATGTATTTTACTGATGTAACACACGGAGGATGTTATTATTCCTCCAGCGGGGTGTTACTATTATATTTGGTCATCATAGAGTCATGAGGTAAAGCCTCCATTATAAGTCAAGTCATTAGTACCATAATGAATAATATAATATATTGTTTTGAGTCTTCCTAGGTGAAGTTGGCCCAGACAGTTTAGTGGGGCTGACTTGTTTAGGGTAAAAGTCAGTTGGCTCAATGTGTATAAATAAGAGAGTTGTGATTCTTATTTGGACATAGACTCACTCACTTGAGTAGCACATAGGAGAGAGAGAGATACATGATATAAGGAGGATAATAGTTATTTTTGGGGTTATATCTTATACATCTTATACAGAGGAAGTTTTGGCTGGGTTTTCTTCCCCTTGAGGGTTTCCCAGGATAAATACTATGTCTATCTTGTGATTGTGTTTCTTTTAGTGATTCTGCATATGCTACTGCTGTGATTTTGAATTGAAAAATAATGATATCTAGTCTAGCATATGAAATCTTAACATAGTATTAGAGCTAGCATGAATAGGACAACTTTCACACGATGAAACTCTCTCTCCTCCTATCAGGAAGAAATTAGGGTTTCTACAAATTTTGGAGTTTGGAAGATATGTTTGCATAGAAATTTGTGCCTCCCTAGAGTGCATCTATTCAACCCAGGATCGAAGTTTTTGGGTGGTTGAATCTTCGGGAAATCCAAACCCTAGTTTGTCCTTGAACCAAAAAGCTGAAGAAAACCAGAAGCAGAAATTCTGTAGAGATACAACCTCACAAGTAGGATTTGAAGGGTGAAGATTTGGGATCTACAGAAATCAGTTGGACCAACCAACTCACCTTATTCAAGTACATATACTAGTAAGGTTAGCTTTCTATTTTGATAAATTTCATTTTTTAGTGACCTACTGGACAAGATGGCCCCAAGCACTAAGCTTGAGGACAAACAAGAAGGCATAGAAAAATTCCTAGCTTGCAAGTATAGGATTGGTCTCATTTTGAAAGAGAATGTCCTTAAGAAGTACATCAAGGATGAGATTGCAGAACCTAAAGAATATGAGAATGAAGAAGAATAAAGACCTCGAAAGAGACTAACTATAGGTGAAGATGTAGAAGAAGATGTGTTATTCTCTGGACTCTCTGGGTTTGTAACACCTAGAGAAGATACATGGATTATTGATAGTGGTTCCTCAAAGCACATGACAAGGAAGAAGCAAACTCTGTCAATACTTGAAGAAAAGAACTCTCCCCAGAAAGTATCATTGAGAGATGACTATCAATATCCCATCAAAGGTATTGGTGAATCAAGCTACAAGCTCGAATCTGAGACTTCCATGAAGATGAAGGAAGTATTGCATGTACCAGGTTTGAAAAAGAACTTACTTTCCATCTCTGCTCTAGACAAGAAAGGATAAAGAGTTGATTTTATAGATGGACAAGTACTTATGTGGTCCAAAGGAAAGACACTTGAATATGTATGATAGATTTGGGACTTTATGATGGGAGAGATCATGACTACAAACTATATGGATATACAGATTTAGATTGGGAAGGAAGTTCCGAGGACAGGAAGATCACCTCAAGTGGATGTTATTGTGTGGGATCCACCATGATCTCATGGTTTAATAAGAAACAATCTAGCGTTGCTATCAGTACAACTGAAACATAGTACATTGCAGCTTGCTCCGCTTGCTGTGAAGCATCTGGCTTCAGAAGCTGATGTGTGGATTATTTGACATGGAGTTGAACACCATAGTGATTCTCTGTGACCACCAGAGTTGTATAAAGATGACATAGAACCCGATGTTCCATGACAAATAGAAGCACATAGAAATCCGATACTTTTATATAAGGTATATGGTACAAAAGGGAGCTATTAGGCTCCGGTATTTGAGTACGGATGAGCAAGTTGCTGATGTACCAACCAAGCCTCTATCTTGAGTAAAGTTTGAATATTTCTGTGACAATATTGGTGTAGTTCGAAAAGACCTTCCTCACAAGGAGGAAAAATGATGGAACTATACATGATGAAGATATGGACCTTCTTCGAAAAGGAAGATTTAGTCGAAGACATGAACCTTCCTCATACAAAGGGGGCGTAGGTTGATAATATGGAACTTCCTAGGAAAGGGGGAGTAATTATGAGGCTGACATCGATGATGGATGGCAATGATGATGAAGTTTCGACATTCAATTGTGGACGACAATATCCTCTCTTGAGGATGACAGGTATAACACTCTATTCATGAGAGTGGTCCTTACTAAGGATGGCCTTGCAGATGTTACTCTCGCATGGAGAGTACTCACATTCAGTTGTGGATACCATAGAATAAAAAATTACTCAGGAGTGGTCCTAACCTCAGTGGTAAGGATGCTCTATGATGATTCCTCACGGACGATAGGACTGACATTTTGAATGTTGTTGAGATATGCTTTGCATACAATACTCTTGTATGGAGAGTATGCCTAGATTCATATGTATATACCATAGAATAACATTCACTTGGGAGTGGTCCTAACCTTATTGGTATCGATTCTCTATGATGAGTCCTCATGGACGCCGTAGTATACCACTCACTTGGAATGGTCCTAACCTCAATGGTATGGATGTTCTACGATGAGGGCGGACGAAAATTTTGTATGCGGTCGAGATATGCTTTGCAGACAATACTCTTGCATGGAAGAGTATACCTACACATGAGTGTAGATACCGTAGTATAACACTCACTTGGGAGTGACCTCAGTGGTATGGATGGTCTATGATAAGTCCTCATAGACAATAGGGCCTGCACTAGGTGTGGTCAAGATCTACATTTAGTTGTAGACGATTCAACTGGTCGATATCATGGAATAGGATGATGGAGGATTGCATTATCCTTGGAATTACATCCTAAAGTGATAGGGATTGATCATCCCGTAAAGAGATCATGTGTATTACAGGTAGTATGGCGGAAAAGGATCGAGTAGATCAAAGTGCAGTTGTAAAGGATAAAGAAGATCGAAGTATTGCAGAAAATGATTGAAATGATCGAAGTGCCATTGCTATGAAATGTCAGAAGATCGAAGTGCTGCTACGAAGGATCAAAATATCGAAGTGTTCCTACCAGAGAATCAAGTGATCGTATGATGCAAAAGATGAAGACATTGAAGAGTATCTGTCCTAGTTACTGATTGTGAAAACTTCCTATGACATATAGATGTATTACCTTGATACTACTAAATATATTGTCTCTCTGTTATCCTATAGTCTATAATGATGTTGTCAGTAGAATAACCTTCTCTGTAAGGGGGAGTGTTGAATATTGTAGTTTCAAAGGATATTCTAAATGTATTTTACTGATGTAACCCAAGGGAGATGTTATTATTCCTCCAGTGAGGTGTTACTATTGTATTTGGTCATCATAGAGTCATGAGGTAAATCCTCCATTGTAAGTCGGGTCATTAGTACCCTAATGAATAATATAATATATTGTTTTGAGTCTTCCTAGGTGAATTCGACCCAAACATTTTAGTGGGAACGAGTTGTTTAGGGTAAAAGTCAGTTGGCTTAATGTGTATAAATAAGAGAGTCATGATTCTTATTTGGACACAAACTCACTCACTTGAGTAGCGCATAGGAGAGAGAGAGACAAAACAGAAGGAGGAGAATACCTGTTTTTGGGGATATATCTTATACATCTTATACAAAGGAAGTTTTGGCTGGGTTTTCTTCCCCTTGAGGGTTTCCCAGGATAAATACTATGTATATCTTGTGATTATGTTTCTTTCAGTGATTCTGCATATGGCACTGCTATGATTTTTAATTGAACACTAATTATATCTAGTCTAGCATATGAAATATTAACAATATTTCCACATGCCTTTCCTTTATATAGTATTCAAAAAGATATTTTGAGACCGCGGGGGGTTGTTTCTTATTTCCACTTTTCATCTAGTGAAACGATTCTCTGCTCACCACATGGCAAGCGGTAAAAATTCTGCTATCTCTTGCCCTTTCCATTTTCCTTGCAAGTTTATAGCACATAACACACTCCGACCATCGATCTTCTTCCCCTCTAATAAGGTGCTGTCGATCACTTCCAGCCTTTAACACGCTCCAACAGTCATTTCACCAACATCCCTGACTATTATAAATCGAGCACCTTTACTTAGTGGATTCCCCTTCCATCATTGATCTCATCACATTTCAGATCCAAACCGTCAATTCCTTTACAAGGTGCTGCAAGGAGCTTCGTCCTCTCTCCTTCATCACTTTTAACCCGACGTGTGGTTC
Source organism: Pseudotsuga menziesii (assembly GCA_001517045.1). NCBI lineage: Eukaryota > Viridiplantae > Streptophyta > Pinopsida > Pinales > Pinaceae > Pseudotsuga > Pseudotsuga menziesii. The sequence continues at coordinate 151,480 of LPNX011119307.1, read as the reverse complement.
TATGGGATATTTTCTCTTCCTTTTAGCACCCTATCTGTTAGCTTATTCGATCATATAAAAAAAACAAATATGAATTAGATCCCATGTATTTACCTTAAGCTCGTTCCAACCATCTGGAACAAAATATGTGGTAAGAACTGGCTCCAATTGGGGATGCTATCCTCCCTGCGAGGTAGAACAGAACCCATATACCAATGCCAATAAAATGCATCCTCTGTACAAGTTGTAAATTCAAAATCAAACTGTAAACCAATTTTCCCTTTTTCTTTTTCTTTGTACATAAAATTTAGAAAAAAGACAACCTTCATATCTTAGGGCCTCCAACTCCGGGCTTCAAATCCTTCAACCTACCATTTATATTCAACTTTAGACAATAAAATATATACAACTAATGTAGAAATTTTCTTATGTATTCAAGAAAGATAGTGCTTGAGGAATCTTCTATTCACAGGACCTCCTCCAATGTCAACCCTATTCTAATCTTGTAGAATAAAACTATTATCTCCTTGATATGCAACAATAATATAAGGACATTTCCATAGGTGATCAAATTTTCCATGTTTATCTTCCTTTCTTGCATCCCATTTCAAAATTAAATCATTTATTTGGAAATTCCCTTTGATTTTCCTGTATAAAGTCTTCTTGATTTTCTCTTGATGTACTTGGACCATGTCATATGCCCTTTCTCTCATTTAATGCAGTTCTATCAAGTGGTTGATCCTTCTCTGCATGTGGTTTGGTTCCTCATCCTCTTCCCGAAACCATTTCATTACTGGTAAACCCAAAGAAACAGGAAAATTACCTCTGCTCCATATACCAGTTGAAAAGGTGACATGCCAGTAGCCCATTTTGTACTTATCCTGTCTTCCCATAATGCATATTTTAGTTTGGTATGCCATGCTCTTTTATTTTCCTCCAACAATTTTTTTTAATTCTTGCCAAACTCTTATTTGAAGATTCAACCAGCCCATTTCCTTGAGGATAATATGGAGTTGAATGATTGAAATTTATATGATATTTATGACAGTAGCTGATAAATTTCTTGGACTTAAAGGCCTGTGCATTATATGTTACTATCCTCCCAAGACATCCAAATATAGAGAGAATAATATTTTCAATAAAATCAATTATGACATCATTTGTGGCTCTCTTGATGGGTATGGCTTCAATCCATTTTGTGAAATAGTTTGTGGCAGTCAGAATCCATTTGTGCTAACCAGAAGAGTTAGGATTAATTCTCAAAAAAATCTAATCCTTGTTGTTGAAAAGGTTCCTTGATTGATATTGGATTCAAAGGAAGAGGTATATGTTTCCTTTTTCCATCAAATATTTGACATTCATGACAGGCTGCAACTTCTTTGTAAACATCAGAAAAAATACTAGGCCAATAAAAACCTACCCTTAGATTCTTGTTGATTGTTTCTTTCCATGAATGGCAACCTACACACACTCCCTGATGATATTCTTTCATTGTTTTTTGGGATTCATTTTTAAGTAGAAAATTCACCAAAATACCCCCAGGGTCCTTCCAATACAAATACAGATTAAAAATACAAAATTTTGTTTCTTTCAATTTCACAGCTCTGGATCTAGTCGTGCTTAGTTCTGGAGGTGTTTGTAGGTTCTGTAAAACATAAACAATATCACTATACCAAGGGTATAGAGAAAAATCTTGATTACCTGTAAATATGAGCTTGGCCCACTTGAAAGATCAGAAATAAAGTTTATCTTCAGAGAGTCACAATTTGAATTAGTCATCAATTTCTCCAATCCTTGACCTTTTATCAACTTTTTAGGTTTAATATCCAAGTCATATTTCAACAAAACTCTACAATCCATTTAGCTCTTTTTCCTTCAGGATCTGGTTTAGTGAGAATATTCTTTGTAACATTATTTGGCACATAAGAAAGTATATGTGAATGCATAATATAAAATTTGAAATCCTTGAGTGACCTGATTAATGCATATGCTTGTTTTTCCATGATGTCATATTTTAAGTCTGCATATCTCAAAATCTTACTAAAGAATGCAATAGTTTGTTCTGCATTTTACTGATTCTTATGTAATAATACCCCAGCTATGGTATTCTCTAAAGCAAAAGAAAAGATAATAAAATCTTTTGAAAAATCCGGGCTAAATAAAGCAGGTGCCCCTGTCAATGCTTTCTTGATATCATAAAAGGATTTCTTAGCTTCTAAAGTGCACTTAATGTCATTCCCCTTTCTCAACATTTTTGTCACATTTCTCAAAATTTCTGCAAAACTTGGAATAAACTTTCTTATAAGGTTTACCTTCCAAATAAAAGACTGAATCTCCTTTTTGTTCCTTGGTATTTCCACCTTGTTAATAACTTTCACTTTGTCAAGATCAATTTTAATTCCATATTTTGATATTATGTGGCCCAACAATTTACCTTCTTGCATGGAAAATTTTGATTTCTTAGGATTCAAAGATATACCAAACTTTCTACACTTCAAGAACACTTTTTCAAAATGTTTGATATGATCTCTATCAGATTTTGAATAAACTGTGATGCCATTCATATATACGACTACAAATTTGTCTTTTTCTTCTGCAAATGCAATGTCCATTTCCCTCTGAAATGTTGCTACTGCATTCATCAACCCAATGGAATTTTTTCATACATAAAAGTCCCCCAAGGTGTTGTAAATGCTGTTTTTTCTTGAACTTTTGGGTGTACTTTTATCTGATTGTATCCTAAAAAACCATCCATTATAGATATTCTTTCTGTTCCCACAAATTTCTGTAAAATATGTCCCATCTTAGGCAAAGGATAGTTATATTTCAAAGATACTTTATTCAAATTTCTAAAATCAACACACAATCTTATCTCACCATTTTTCTTCCTGACAGGGACTAAATTTGCTACCCATTTTGAAAATCTAAGTGTGATAATAATCTTGGCATTGAACAACTTCTTAATTTCTTTTTCAATTAGTGGAAGTAACGTAGGATTTATCCTTCTGAGTTTCTGCTTGAAAGTTTTCTCACCTGGTTTTATTGGAATTGTGTGTTGAATGATGGATGTATCATACTATTTCAAATTCTCAAAACTCCATGCAAACACATTATAAAAATTCTTCGTCCACTCAACATATTTATTTTTCTCTTCTATTGGAAAGGATTTTAAAATCTTTACTATATTAGGCTGATCTTTTGTCCCAATATTGTGATCCTGAATTTCATCTTCCTGGGGTTGTACCTTTGTATTCTTGGCTACATCATTTCTGTCAAAAAAAATTCTCTAGAGGTATGAGTTCTTTTGGAATAAAATTACTTTTGAGATGGATAATGTATTTTCCACCAATAATACCTTTAGGTTTTCCTTGTTCCGTATTTTCAAATGTGGACTCCTCATCTCCCTCAACATCTTCTAGATTCTGATTTTCTCCATCAATAACTGTATTAGCAAACTCATGTAACATTTATAAAAATATTTTAATTTGTAATCATCTTCAAAAACTTGATAATATTTTGAATTATCAGGAATATAATTCATATTTACAACTCCAATTTCATACTTTCTATTTGGATAAATAAGAATTTTGAAAGGTGCAACAACAAATGTCAAAGAGCCTGCTATTTTATTCCGTGTTCTAGGAATCACTATAACTCCGTGTTCATTGAAGAAATTTCCAAGCATATCCCAAAATTCATTTCTATATGCTCTCATTCTTGGATTCTTAGTCTGATAACCGCCATTCACTTGATTAATAACCAACTCAGAATCTCCATATACATCAATCCTGTTTGCTTTTAAATCTTTCAATACATTCAATTCCAAAATCAAAGCCTCATATTCAGCCATATTGTTTGTACATTCACAATTCAACTTAAAAGAGTATACCATGAATTCTCTTATTGGAGAAATTATGCAAACACCTGCACCAACCCCTTCTTTATTTATTGATCCATCAAAATGGATTGTCCACACTCCTTCAACTCATTGTTTTTGTTCAAGGGCTTCTTGTTTTTTTGCAAAACAATCATTTTCTTTTTGTTTATCTGACATTGGTTCTCCTTCTTCAAAATGGAAATCATTATAGAAAATAGAAGACCATAGGTCAGTATCTACTACATAAATGGGATGATTTTTAGGTTTATCCTAACTACTGACCACATAAGTGTGGAAATTAATCCCAAGCTATAGATCAATTACACTCACAAAATTACTAGTCAAACATGCAAAATTCTATAAAAAAGAGACTGAATATATAGCATGAAACAAAATTATATTGAATAAGTGTACATCATCCAACATCATATATTAATAGGATTTCCAAATATATAATTACATCAGAGATTCGAAACCATAAGGATTCTATTCGAATTGGACAAAAGGCAGGCTTACTAAACTAGTCAAAATCCCCCATAGGTTCATAAATCACTTTCCTAATTTATCAAGATGCTCATGAATTAGCTGAGTGAGATGTTCCAACTGATAAGTGATGGAAAGATATCAGATCCATGCTTTTTTATGGAGAAAAAGTAAGGAGGATGAGATGGACAAAAAACAAGGCAGTTACTCCAAGACTAGTTTTTCCTTTTTGCCTTAAAACTGCTGAAAAGCAAAGCAACTCAGGAAAAAGTAGAAGTGTGATTTTACTATTATGGAATGACAGGAAAATTGTTAGAATATTTCCAGGATCTTTCTAAAGAGCTCCTTTATCCATTTTTATCATTTGTTGACTTCCGGGTGCAAGTGAATGCCAACTAACATAGTAAGGAATCTAGGAATAAGACAAAATTAACAAATTAATGTCTCCTAAGAGTAATTATGGGTTTGAATATTCTAGTAAACCCACTTAATCCTGGATTTATGTAAAATATTAGAAAAATATATCAGATTATAGGGCCTATAAACAAGGCCTAGTCACCCTTTACATACTGCTTGTCCATACAACCAAGGAAAGAGGCAAAAACCCAAGGGGAAAATCCTCCCTTAAACATGGACATGAACAAAATATTTGGAAATATTGTTATCAATAATTCTTCACCACATGATCAAAAATCCCCAAAAATGATTTGATATTACTAAAGGTCTTCTCAGAAAACACCTTGGTGAATGTAACGTCCTCGACCCTCGACCGGCGAAGAGGATGCTACTACACACCAAAATTTTTGGGCATCTAGCCCCATGAACATGTACATTCATAATCATTGTTGAAATGCTGAAATAAAATGCTTGAACTAAAACATGCATACAGGATTATGTATCATACACAACAGAAGTAACATACATTCATATAGGCATTCAACATGTTCATCATGATCATTAACAGTAAATAGGATTGCAGAAGTAAAATAGAGAAGATTACTTATCTTTATAAAGAAATCGTTCCACAACCAGCTATGTCGCTGCAACGTTCCACCCAACCATAGGCTAGCATGCTCCTAGATCTTTTGGCAATGCTGCCACCCCCGAGCCGAGCATGACTCCCCAAGGAATAAGGAAGTAACAGGCTTACACATATCAAGGAATAACACCACAACAAGGGTACACAGTTCAGCCAAGCCAACACAGTTGGGTCTATTAGGTGAACAGGAGCTAGGGAAAGGATAATGCTAAGTTGGTGAGCTCACTGAAGAGCTGCAGACACCAACACCAGAACCAGCCTGGATTCTAGAACACCCACCCACACCCAACACAAGGAAGTCAGCCCCTTCTCTGCAACGTAGTCCCTCAGACCTTGATCTTCCCTCCAGTGCTCTTCAGGGGTTGTGGAGAAGAAATCCAGCTCAATAGCTCTGTCTGTGTGGTTCTCATTCCACCAGGTTTGTCAAGCATCTCAAGCCATCATTCACCAACCCAAAAATAGTCCAGGGACCAATCCGATGAACCCACAGTGATCCAACCTTCAATACTTTTGCTGGGAAACTTACACAGATTGAAAAATGATCAGAAGTCATGACCAACATACGCAGTTCAACGCGGATTCATAGGAAGAATCACCCTCGATTCCATCAATTCGTGGAAAATCACTCCCAATAATTTCCACTGCGATCCAAATGGTGAACGAAAACAGTACACAGTCCAATGCATGGAGGAAAAATTCGGTTCTCTATGTGGATGGAAGAAAAACGAATTACAGACCGACAATCAGCGAGAGGGAGAGAGAGTGAGGGCGAACCCCGACACAACGGTTGGTAAAACGTTTTATTCCCCTGTCCTGCATGAGGAAGACGAACGACCAAGATCCGAGGGAGTGGGGAAGAAACGGTTCCCACGTCGTGGAAAGGAGAGCAAGCGTGGCGTGGTAGTGGTCTGCTTGCCAGCCAATTGCTGCCTCAGCTAACAAATGGAAAATTAACTAAGGGAGGTGGTGACACATATGCTTTTTCCTCGTGACTCAATTTTCCACATCCCCCCCCTTTTTCCTTATCCTTTGGAATCATGCCCTTTCTCAATTTAGTTGCTGCGAACATTGCTGGTTGAGTTGTTTAATTAAAAAGCGTGTTTACATGATGCCATAATTAAATATATGCCGCATGTCCCGATATACCATCGGTGACCATTCCTAATAAAAAACACAACATGACCAAATCCATGGTGGGGCCTTGGCCTTGATATCCACACCAAGATTTTTTACAACATATGTATCCTATTTATTTTAATGCAAGCGGGGATTAAAACCGGGGTATTACATTCCCCTCCCCCTTAAATAGCACTGTCCTCAGTGCTTTACAAAATTTGAACAAAATGCTACACTGGTACTGCTTCAGTGTTCCACAGGATTGAACAAAAATGGATGTGCCAATCGGATGTCATCCTCCAGATCCCACGTAGCCTCTTCAGGTCCGTAATGCTCCCACTACACCTTTACCTGCCCTATGGCTCGGTTCCAGAGCATTGTGACCTTCCTGTCGAGGATGCGCATTGGCTCGATTTGGAATTCTCCCTCGGGTTCCACCTGAATCACATCCCAATTTATCACATGGTTAGGATCATGTACATATTTCTTAAGCAAAGAAACATGAAAAACATTATGAGCTCTAGTGCTAGCAGGCAATGCAAGTCTATATGCAACTGGCCCTATTCTTTCAAGCACTTCGAACGGCCCACAGTATCTCGGCGACAACTTGGCACAACTTCCAAGTTTCAAGGAACTCTTCCTTGCCCTCACTCTGAGGTAAACATGATCCCCAACATTGAACTCCCTGTTCACCCTATGCTTATCTGCATAGCTTTTCTGTCTGTCCTGTGCTGCTTTCAAATTATGCCTAATATTTACAACTTCTTGCTCCATCTCCTTGAGCAATTCTGGCCCAAGCACAATTCTGTTCACTGGGTTATCCCAAGTCACTGGTGTCCTGCACAGTTTTCCATACAAAGCTTCATACGGACTCATCCCCAAGGATGCTTGCTGTCCATTGTTGTAAGCAAACTCTACCAAGTGTAAGCAATCTTCCCACTTGGTTGGTTTTTCCATCACATACATGCGAAGCATATCTTCAAGCACCTGATTCACTCTCTCTATCTGACCATCTGTCTGAGGATGGTATGTAGTGCTGAAGTTTAACTTTGTACCCAAATATGCAAACAACCCCTTCCAAAAGTTGGAAATAAATTTGACATCTCTGTCAGAGACTATTGCCTTAGGAAATCCATGCAATTTAAAAATCTCCTTCATGAAGATCTTTGCAATGTCATCAGTCTTGTGTGTTGACTTCACCAGTATAAAATGTGCTGCCTTAGTCAACTATTCTACCACAACCATGATAGAATCATGTTGTCTCCAAGTCATTGGCAATCCTGTAATAAAATCCATGGAAATAACTTCCCATTTCCACTCCGGAATTGGCAAAGGCTGCAACAAGCCTGCTGGATGTTGATGCTCAACCTTTACCTGTTGACATTTCATACACTTGGAAATGTACTCAACCATACCCTTTTTCATTCCCGGCCAAAAGTACTGCTTTCTAGCTATAGCAATTGTCTTCTGATATCCTGGGTGACCAGAATACGGAGCTTGATGGATTTCATCCATAACAACTCCCCTCAAATCTGCTACATCTGGAATATAAATTCTACCTTTATAAGTGAGAAGCCCATCTTCTTCCAATTTATATCCCTCATACCTCTTCTCAAGACTTTGCTGCTGCAATTTGTCTTTTACCTGTTCATACAATTCATCTCTAGCAGCATGACTAACAATCTGTTGCCTCAAATCTGATTGGAAAATACTAAGAGATGCCACATGCATTTCCTGTACCTTCCTGCTGAGTGCATCAGCTACCTTATTTTCCTTTCCCTTTATGTGCTTGATTTCAAAATCAAACTCACATAAAAACTCTAGCCATCTTGCTTGCCTAGCATTTAGAGTAGGCTGGTCAAATAGATACTTCAGTCCATAGTGATCTGTTTTGAGCTCAAATCTTCTTCCCATCAAGTAATGCCTCCACATCTTGAGGGCATGTACTATGGCTGCAAGCTCTAGATCATGAGTGGCATAGTTATTCTCGTGTTCCTTCAGCTTTCTTGACTCACAACAGATCATATGGTTGTCCTACATAAGGAATCCTCTAAGCCCTTGTCCGCATGCATCGGTACACACCACAAAATCTTTCTCTGGAGCTGCAACCTTCAATACTGGTGCACTGGTGAGAAGATTCTTCAACTTCTGGAAGCTTTCTTCACACCTCGATGTCCATTCGAACTTCATCCCCTTCTTTTGCAGAGAAGTGATGGCATGTGCAACTTTGGAGAATCCCTCAATGAACCTCCTGTAGTATCCTGCAAGTCCCATAAAAGATCTTACGTCTGTCACATTTCTTGGAGTAGGCCAATTCATAATGGCTTCAATCTTTTCAAGGTCCACAGATATACTCTCTTCTGAGATAATGTGACCCAAATACTGAATTCTATCTCTATAGAAGTCACACTTGCTTAGTTTTGCATACAAATGGTGCTCCCTGAGCAATTGCAATGTCAATCTCAAATGCTCTTCATGCTCTTTCTCATTCTTAGAATAAACAAGAATGCCATCAAGGAAGACAAGAACAAACTTGTCCAGATATCTGCTGAAGACACTATTTATAAGGCACATAAATGTAGCTGGTGCATTTGTGAGACCAAATGGTACCACTACAAACTCATAATGTCCATACCTTGTTCTGAAGGCTGTCTTATGAATGTCTTCATCCTTGATTCTTACCTGATGGTAACTAGACCTCAAGTCAATCTTGGAAAATACCTTCGCTCCTCTCATTTGATCAAAGAGGTCATCAATCCTAGGCAAAGGATATTTATTCTTCACCGTAACCTTGTTCAATTGTCTGTAATCAATACACAACCTCAGTGTACCATCTTTCTTCTTTACAAACAGAACTGGTGCTCCCCAAGGAGATACACTCAGTCGGATATACTTCTTTTCCAACAACTCTTGCAGTTGCATCTTCAACTCTAGCATCTCCGATGTACTCATTCTGTAGGGTGCCTTGGACACTGGTGCTGATCCTGGCACACGTTCAATAGTAAAATCAATGTCCCTCTTTGGAGGAAGCCCTAGAATCTCATCAGGAAACACATCCCTGAATTCCTGTAACACCTGATAGTCCTCCAACCTAGGAGCTTCATCTCCTGATGTCTCCAGAATATGGGCTGCATACATCTGGAAACCCTTCCTACAGAACTTCTTTAACTGCATTGCTGAAACCCACCGTACTGAAATCACCTTTGGAATGCCTTTCACAACTACTAGGTTCCCTTCTTCATTCATGCATTCGAAAGTCTTATTGTAACAGTCAAACTTCACCCTGTGAGATTCTAACCAATCCATCCTAATGAGAACATCATAGGAACCAAGCGGTAGGACATTCAGATCTACACAAGTGACCAACCCATCCATGACCAATGGACATTTCTCTACCACTTCACTGACCTTTCTCTTAGTTCCAGTGGCTAGCTGGACTAACCAAGATTTCCTATGCTTTACCTTCTTAAAAGCACAAATCTCCACTACTCTAGGGGTAATGTAACTGTGTGTAGAACCGGGGTCAATCAAAATAGAAACAGATTGCTCAACAATCTTACCTGCTACTTCAACCACAGTTGACTGGTGATCTGCCTGGCGGTCCTCCAATGCTACATAAATCCTAGGGACTGCCCTTGCTACCTGACCCATTGTTTCTGCTTCTTGAATATTGTAAGCTGGCCTTGCACTCTCATTCTCGAGTGGACAATTTCTACACAAGTGAGGTCCTTCACATTTCCAACATTTGAGTGGACCTTTATTTGGACGTGGCTCTTTAGGCTTTCCACCCGTCACTCCAACTGGATCACTCGCAGCTTGGGAGGGCTGCTTCTGCTGATTCTTGAATCTAGAAGGTTTGAAACCTTTCTTTCTTTGGTCCAACTTTTCATTCTTCTTGTCCTTCCATGCCTTATGGTAATCAGGTTTACCTTTGCTTTGCTCATAACAATACTTAGCTTTTCTTATTGCTTCCTTGAGAGTTCTCAGCTCATAGAACTCAATTCTATCTTTGTAAGACTGAGGTAATCCACTTAGGAACCGTTGGACCTTCACTTTTTCATCTCTAATATACCGGACATACCTCAACAGCTCCAAAAAACTTATTTGCATATTCATCCATGGTTTGCTGTCCCAATCTCAGCTCATGGAACTCCTTGATCTTGTCATCATAGTACCTGTCAGAGACGTATTTCTGCTTGAAATACTTCTTGAACTGTTTCCACTTAAGTCTCCTTTCACTGATGCTCTTTACTTGCTTGAAGTGTTCCCACCAAATGGATGCCCTTCCATTCAGATTGAATATGGCAACTCTTACCTTCATGTTCCCTGAATAATCCTGCACCTGAAATTACTTATTTATTCCAAGGAGCCAAGCTTCAGCCTCTTGTCCAGTCTTTACCTCACCATCAAATGTAGGAGGTTTAGCTTTCTTAAATTCATCTCGAGAACGATCCCTCTGGTGTCTCTTTCTTTTCCTTTTAAGAGGAGAAGAGCTTGTATCTCCACTGGATTCTTCGGAGTCAGATGATCCACTGGAAGTCCTTCTCCTTCTCCTAGTGCTGCTCTTACTGCCTTCTGGTCTTGATATACCTCGTCCAGAATCTATCTTTTTCTGTAAGTCTGTCAAACTTTCCAATATGGCAGCATTCAACTGATGCTGCTCTTCCTGGGCTTTTATTAAGCTTCTCATGGTGGCTGCAACATCTGACGGTGTCTCTTGGAATCTCCTCCCATTGGACTCAATGTCATCATTCCTATTATGGGAATTTTCTCCCATGGCATCTTCTGCTTGCTCGTAAGAATCCTGAGCATCATACCCATCCTGGGATCATGACTGACCACCACTTACTTATCAAACTGCACTGTCCGGAATTCTGCTCTTGAAAGTGACTATGATTCTGCAAACGTGTTAATAACAAAAATGTTAGATGCATAATATTGACATAAACCAACATTACTTACCTTCTCTTGGAAATTATAACATTACAAGTTTTCCCAAAGCATAGTATTTTTCTTCCTTTTTGGCCCTAAAAATTTACTAAAAAACCACTGAAAATTCCCCCGAAAATAGCTGAATTTTGCTTTGTTCAATCGGGTCTCTTCCCAACTAATCTTTCCGTTGAATCGGCTCTCGAAACAACTAATTCCTCCGCTGAATCAGCTCTCGAAACAACTGATTCCTCCACTGAATCGGCTCTCGAAACAACTAATTCCTCCGCTGAATCGGCTCTCGAAACAACTAATTCCTCCGCTGAATCGGCTCTCGAAACAACTAATTGTTTCGACGTTTCGGCTGCCCAATCGCTAATTCCTCCGCTGTACATCGGCAGTCGGATCCGCTAATCACTAACGTCGACAATCGGGTCCTCTAGCCCTTCGGATGGTTAGTCCTTTCTCCAGCCGCAACGGCGGTCGTTCATTCCACTACAGGCTCCGATGAACGTACTCATCGGCTGTCGGAAGCTCTAACCTTCCGAGGTCTTTGTTTTTAATTTCCCCCCTTCATCGGCTCAACTTCTTCCTTTGCGTCGGCGAAGAATTTCCATCCGCAGCCGCAACGGTGGAACATGATCTTCTTTCTCTTTCCGATCGACGGAACAACCTGATCGGCATCGGCAAACTTCTTGCATCAGAAGACTAGTTCTTTTGGCTTCCGCAACGATGGGCGATCGAACAGCTTTCCTCTTTTGGTTGGCCGCTATTTTCCTTCCTTAGCAGAATTTTAATCTTCGACGTCGGCTATCTTTTCTCATCGGCAGGCTAGTGCCTTTGACTTCCGCAACGGCGGCACACCAAACATTAACTTCTTCCGATGGCCGCGGGTTACTTAGAAAAATTTTAACTTCCTCGCGGCGTCGGCTGTCTTCACACATTGCAAGTCTAGTGACTTTGGTTTCTGCAACGGCGGCACGCCAAACACTAACTCCTTCCGATCGGTGCTCTTTACTTAGAACAATTTTTAAACTTTTCTTGCGGCGTCGGAAGTCGGAGGTCTTTCTCGTCGGACACCTAGTCGTTTCTCCATCCGCAACGGCGGACACTCGAACTACTATCTCCTTCCGATCAGTGAACTTACTTTGACCGGCATCGGAAGTCCTTTCTTGTCGGAAGTCTAGTGACTTTCGCTTCCGCAACGGTGGACGCTCGATCCACTATTTTCTTCCGACAACTTCAACACTTAGTCAAATTTTCCAAACTTCTTCCTGGCATCGACGGTCGGACGACTTTTCCGTCGGGTGCGTAGTCGTTTAGACTTCCGCAATGGCGGATGCTTGAAGAGCTATTTTCTTCTAACGGACACTTAGACAAGTTTCCGCGATTTTCTTCAAAATATTTCCTCCGTCGGGTATGCTTCTGTCTTACTCTTCCACTGCATCGGAAGTATCTTCCACTAAGTCCTCCGCTTCATCGAAAGTCCAAACCACTAAGTGTTCCGATGACTGTTCAAACACTTAGACAATTTCCTTGAAATTTCCCTCCGTCGGCAATCAGATCCACTGCTGCATCGGTGGTTTAGTCCTTTCGTCAGCCGCAACGATGGACGGGAAACCGCTAAACTCTTCTGATACATCGAAAGTATGTTCCTCTTTAGTGCTCCGATGCTCCGACTGTTCAGGCACTTAGATAATTTTTGGAAGTTTGCTGTCAACAAACTCTGATCTCTGCTGGGCAGAATGAAGTCCTACCTCTGTCACTGCATCCTTTATGGCCTATAGAGGCCCACTGTTGCAACCTTTGCTCTGATACCACACTGTAACGTCCCCGACCCTCGACCGGCGAAGAGGACGCTACTACACACCAAAACATTTGGGCATCTAGCCCCATGAACATGTACATTCATAATCATTGTTGAAATGCTGAAATAAAATGCTTGAACTAAAACATGCATACATGATTATGTATCATACACAGCGGAAGTAACATACATTAATATAAGCATTCAACATGTTCATCATGATCATTAACAGTAAATAGGATTGCAGAAGTAAAATAGAGAAGATTACTTATCTTTATAAAGAAATCATTCCGCAACCAGCTATGTCGCTGCAATGTTCCACCCAACCATAGGCTAGCACGCTCCTAGATCTTCCGGCAATGCTGCCACCCCCGAGCCGGGCATGACTCCCCAAGGAATAAGGAACTAACAGGCTTACACATATCAAGGAATAACAACACAACAAGGGTACACAGTTCAGCCAAGCCAACACAGTTGGGTTTATCAGGCGAACAAGAGCTGGGGAAAGGCTAATGCTAAGCTGGTGAGCTCACTGAAGAGCTGCAGACACCAACACCAGAACCAACCTGGATTCTAGAACACCCACCCACACCCAACACAAGGAAGTCAGCCCCTTCTCTGCAACGCAGTCCCTCAGACCCTGATCTTCCCTCCAGTGCTCTTCAGGGGTAGTGGAGAAGAAATCCAGCTCAATAGCTATGTCCGTGTGGTTCTCACTCCACCAGGTTTGTCAAGCATCTCAAGTGTCACGTCCCCATGCCTCCGACTGGCAAAGAGGGCGCGACTACAAGCTTGATCAGACCGGGCTAAGAGCCCCATGAACATGTGCACACACAAAAATTGCTGAATAGAATGCTTAAACATACACACATGAACATTTATCATGCACAGATGCAATTATCTATCAGACACAGCGGAAACATCATGCATTCAAACAAGCATTCTTTCAACATGTTCATCAATTTCATTAACAAAATTTACAGTTACAGAAGTAAAATGGAGAAAATCACTCATCTTATGAAGAATTCGATCCGCAACTAGCTACGTCGCTGCAACGTTCCACCCAACCATAGGCCAGCGTGCTCCTTAACCTCTCAGCAGCGCTGCCACCCCCGAGCTGGGCATGATTCCCAAAGGAATAAGGGAACTAGCAGGCTTACACATAGCCAGGGATACATAAAACACATAGCCAAGCCAACAGAGTTGGGTTTATCAGGCCATTAAGGAGCTGGAGAAGGCAAATTGCTAAGCTGGTGAGCTCATTACAGAGCCAAGAACACCTACACCAGAACTAGCCTGACCTCTAAAACACCCAAACACACCCAACACAAGGAATCAGTCCCTTCTCTGCTACACAGTCCCTCAGGCCCTGCATTCCCTTCCAGTGCTATTTAGGGGTGATGGAGAAGAAGGTCAGCCCTCTAGCTCTGTCTGTGTGGTTTCCAGCCACCAGGTTTACCAAGCAAATCTAAGCCAACATCCCTGCTCCTCCCACAGTCCAAAGACCAACCATTGCACTCAGGCAATTCATTCAGCTGTCACAACTTAACAGGGAAAACGATTTCTGAGTCGTTCTTGGCCCTCTCGTGGCCAAAACAACTCCCAATAATCGAATTACACAGTCCCAACTAAACAGTAAACATGGGGGAAGAACCACAGTTCCAATCTCAGCATTAAAATGACGGAAATCACACAAACATACCGGTCTGTAAGGAGAACATACAGCTAAGGACGTGAATGGCTCTTTTCCAGGAAAATCGTGGGTGAAAACGCACAGCTCTCAGCTCGCCATGTGCACCCCAAACAGAAGAATACCTGTGCGTGAGGATAATGGACGGATTATGGTCCCTGCACGAGGACAAACAACTCTTCCTGGGCATGTGGGTGAACAGCAACAGCTGAGAGGACGCGAAATTGATGTGCGTGAGTAACAGCAACAATTCCCTGCATGAAGATGAGCAACAATGGTAAGGACGCGAATTTGGAGGGTGTGGGTGTTCAGCACAGGCATGGAGTGAAGGAGAAAATCTGCGTGTGGGTGATAGTATGCGTGAAGGTTTTTCCTTCCATCCTGAAGTCAACTGCTGTGGGTGGAGTGTGCGTGGAGGAATGAACTGACAGTCCTGCCACCCCACTCCCAAAACAATTAACTGCCATAACTTTTCCCAGCTCCCAGCAGAAATTATTAAATGGAGGTAGTTGGAATAAAACAAAAGAAGATGACACATGGGTTTTTTCCCCCTTTTGGCTCAAGGTTTGACAAATCCCCCCCTCCCACATCCTTATCCTTGGGAAAATCATGCCCCATTCGATTTAGTTGCCGCGACCATAGCTGGTTGTGTTCATTTTAATTATAGATGCATATTTACATGATGACCAACATAATATGTGCCGCATGCCCCGATATACCATCGGTGACAAATTTAAATCCAAGACATAGCATAACTGATCAATGGTGGGGCTTTGGCCTTTAGCTCCAGACCACGATCACTTACAATATATACATCATATACATCTAATGTAACGGGGTCAAAGCTGGGGTGTTACATTCCCCTCCCCCTTCAATAGCACTGTCCTCAGTGCTTTACAAAATTTGAACAAAATGCTACACTGGTATCGCCTCAGTGTTCCGCAGAATTGAACAAAAATGGATGTGCCAATCACATGGCATCCTCCAGGTCCCATGTAGCCTCTTCAGGCCCGTAGTGCTCCCATTGCACCTTTACCTGCCCTATGGCTCGGTTCCAGAGCATTGTGACCTTCTTGTCGAGGATGCGCATTGGCTCGATTCGGAACTCTCCCTCGGGTTCCACCTGAATCACATCCCAATTTATCACATGGTTAGGATCATGTACATATCTTTTAAGCAAAGAAACATGAAAAACATTATGAGCTCTAGTGCTAGCAGGCAATGCAAGTCTATATGCAACTGGCCCTATTCTTTCAAGCACTTCGAACGGCCCACAGTATCTCGGCAACAACTTGGCACAACTTCCAAGTTTCAAGGAACTCTTCCTTGCCCTCACTCTGAGGTAAACATGATCCCCAACACTGAACTCTCTGTTCACCCTATGCTTATCTGCATAGCTTTTCTGTCTGTCCTGTGCTGCTTTCAACTTTTGCCTGATCTTTACAACCTCTTGCTCCATTTCCTTGAGCAATTCTGGTCCAAGCACAATCCTGTTCACTGGATTATCCCAAGTCACTGGTGTCCTACACCTTCTTCCATACAAAGCTTCATACAGACTCATCCTCAAGGACGCTTGATGTCCATTGTTATAAGCAAACTCTACCAAGTGTAAGTAATCTTCCCACTTGGTTGGTTTGTCCATTACGTACATGCGAAGCATGTCTTCAAGCACCTGATTAACTCTCTCTGTCTGACCATCTGTCTGAGGATGGTATGCAGTGCTGAAGTTTAGCTTTGTACCCAAATCTGCAAACAACCCCTTCCAAAAGTTGGAAGTGAACTTGACATCCCTGTCAGAGACTATTGCCTTCGGCAATCCATGCAACTTGAATATCTCCTTCATGAAGATCTTTGCAATGTCACCAGCCTCATATGTAGACTTAACCGGTATAAAATGTGTTGCCTTAGTCAACTTGTCTACCACAACCATAATAGAATCATGTTGTTTCCAAGTCATCAGCAATCCTGTAATAAAATCCATGGAAATAACTTCCCATTTCCATTCCGGAACTGGCAAAGGCTGCAACAAACCTGCTGGATGTTGATGTTCAACCTTTACCTGTTGACACTTCATACACCTTGAAATGTACTCAGCCATATCCCTTTTCATACCTGGCCAAAAGTGCTGCTTTCTAGCTGTAGGAATTGTCTTCTGATATCCTGGGTGACCAGAATATGGAGCTTGATGGATTTCATCCATAACAACTCTCCTCAAATCTGCTACATCTGGAATATAAATTCTACCTTTAAAAGTGAGAAGTCCATCCTCTTCCAATTTATATCCCTCATACCTCTTCTCAATACTTTGCTGTTGCAACTTGTCTTTTACCTGCTCATACAATTCATCTCCGGCAACATGATTAGAAATCTGCTGCCTCAAATCTGATTGGCAAATACTAAGAGATGCCACATGCATTTCTTGCATTTTCCTACTGAGTGCATCAGCTACCTTGTTCTCTTTTCCCTTTATGTGCTTGATTTCAAAATCAAATTCACATAAAAACTCCAGCCATCTTGCTTGCCTAGCATTCAGAGTAGGCTGATCAAATAGATACTTCAACCCACAATGGTCTGTTCTGAGCTCAAATTTCCTACCCATCAAGTAATGTCTCCACATCTTTAGAGCATGTACTATGGCTGCAAGCTCTAGATCATGAGTGGCATAGTTCTTCTCATGCTCCTTCAAATTTCTTGACTCATAACATATCACATGGTTGTCCTGCATAAGGACTCCTCCAAGCCCTTGTCCACATGCATCGGTACACACCACAAAATCTTTCTCTGGATCTGCAACTTTCAATACTGGTGCACTGGTGAGAAGATTCTTCAACTGCTGGAAGCTTTCTTCACACCTCGATGTCCATTCGAACTTCATTCCCTTCTTTTGCAAAGAAGTGATAGCATGTGCAACTTTGGAGAATCCCTCAATGAATCTCCTGTAGTATCCTGCAAGTCCCATGAAATATCTTACATCTGTCACATTCATAATGGCTTCAATCTTTTCAGGGTCCACAGATATACCCTCCTCTGAGATAATGTGACCCAAATACTGAATTCTATCTCTATAGAAGTCACACTTGCTCAGTTTTGCATACAACTGATGCTCCCTGAGCACTTGCAATGTCAGTCTCAAGTGCTCTTCATGCTCTTTCTCATTCTTAGAATAAACAAGAATGTCATCAAGGAAAACAAGAACAAACTTATCCAAATACCTGCTGAAGACACTATTCATAAGGCACATAAATGTAGCTGGTGCATTTTGAGACCAAATGGTACCACTACAAACTCATAATGCCCATACCTTGTTCTGAAGGCTGTCTTATGAATGTCTTCATCCTTGATCCTTACCTGATGGTAAGCAGACCTCAAGTCAATCTTGGAGAATACCCTTGCTCCTCTCATTTGATCAAAGAGGTCATCAATCCTAGGCAAAGGATACTTATTCTTCACAATAACCTTGTTCAACTGCCTGTAGTCAATACATAACCTGAGTGTACCATCTTTCTTCTTTACAAACAGAACTGGTGCTCCCCGAGGAGACACACTTGGTCGGATATACTTCTTTTCCAACAACTCTTGCAGTTGCATCTTCAATTCTAGCATCTCCGGTGTACTCATCCTGTAGGGTGCCTTGGATACTGGTGCCGCTCCTGGCACAAGTTCAATTGTGAAATCAATGTCTTGCTTGGGAGGAAGCCCTAGAATCTCATCAGGAAACACATCCCTGAATTCCTGTAACACCTGATAGTCCTCCAACCTCGGAGTTTCATCTCCTGGTTCCTCCAAAATCTGAGCTGCATACAACTGGCAACCCTTCCTACAGAACTTCTTTAACTGCATGGCTGAAACCTACCTCACTGAAATCACCTTTGGAATACCCTTCACAACAACTAGGTTCCCTTCCTCATTCATGCATTCAAAAGTCTTATTGTAGCAATCAAGCTTCACCCTATGAGCTTCTAACTAATCCATTCCAATGAGAACATCATAGGAACCAACCGATAGAACATTCAGATCTACACGAGTGACCAATCTGTTCATGACCAATGGACATTTCTCCACCACTTCACTTACCTTTCTCTTAGTTCCAGTGGCTAGCTGGACTAACCAAGACTTCCTATGCTTTACTTTCTTAAAAGCACAAATCTCTACTACTCTAGGAGTAATGTAACTGTGCGTAGAACCAGGGTCAATCAAAATAGAAACAGATTGCTCAGCAATCTTACCTACAACTTCGACCACAGCTGACTGGTGATCTGCTAGACAGGCCTCTAGTGTTGCATAAATCCTAGGTACTGCCCTTGCTACTTGACCCACTGTTTCTGCTTCTTGAATATTATAAGCTGGCCTTGCACTCTCATTCTCGAGTGGACAATTTCTGCGCATGTGGGGTCCTCCACATTTCCAACATTGAAGTGGCCCTCTATTCTGTTATGGATCTTTAGGCTTTTCTCCTGTCACTCCAACTGGTTTACTCGCAGCTTGAGAGGGCTGCTTCTACTGATTCTTGAAGCTAGAAGGTTTGAAACCTTTCTTTCTTTGGTCAAACTTCTCATTCTTCTTGTCTTTCCATGCCTTATGGTAATCAGGTTTACCTTTGCTTTGCTCATAGCAATACTTAGCCTTCCTTATTGCTTCTTCAAGAGTTCTAGGTTCATAAAACTCAATTCGATCTTTTTAAGACTGAGGTAATCCACTGAGAAAACGCTGGACCTTCACTTTTTCATCTTTGATGTACCGGACATACCTCAACAGCTCCAAAAACTTATTCGCATATTCTTCCATGGTCTGCTATCCCAATCTCAGCTCATGGAACTCCTTAATTTTGTCATCATAATACCTGTCAGATAGGTATTTCTGCTTGAAATACTTCTTGAACTGTTTCCACTTCAGTCTCCTTTCACTGATTCTCTTCACTTGCTTGAAGTGTTCCCACCAAATGGATGCTCTCCCATTCATATTGAATATGGAAACTCTGCCTTCATGTTGCCTGAATAGTCATGCACTTGAAAGTATTTTTTAATACCAAGAAGCCAAGCTTCGGCCTCTTGTCCAGTCTTTATCTCACCATCAAACGTAGGAGGTTTAGCTTTCTTAAATTCATCACGAGTGCGATCCCTATGGTGTCTCTTTCTTTTTATTTTATGAGAAGAAGAACTTGAATCCCCACTGGATTCTTCAGAATCAGATGTTCCACTAGAAGTTCTTCTCCTTCTCCTAGTACTGCTCTTACTGCCTTCTGGTCTTGCTGTACCTCGTCCAGAGTCTATCTTTCTTTGTAAGTATATCAAACTCTGCAACATTGCAGCATTCAACTGATGCTGCTCTTCTTGGGCTTTAATCAAGCTTCTCATAGTGGCTGCACCATCTGACAGTGTCTCTTGGAATCTCCTTCCATTAGACTCTATGTCGTCATTTCTATTACGGACATTTTCTGCCATGGCACCTTCTGCTTGCTCGTAGGGATCCCGAGCATCATACCCATCATGGGTCCTCATACTGAACCACCACTTACTTACTGAACTGCACTACCTGGAATACTTCCCTGGGAGATGATTATGTCTCTGCAAACGTGTTAGCAACACACTGTTAGATACATAATCATCAATATAAACCAGCATTACTTACCTTCTCTTGGAATAATCATAAAATTACAAATGCCCAAACACACAAAATTTTTCTCCTCCAATAACATCTATCTGAGGGGGACGACAGGGGTCAAGGGGGCTTGCCCACTTGGGGGTCGAGGGCAGCGCCCTCGTTTTTTGTTTTGTTTTTGTAAATCATTGGTTTTCGTGCAATCTGGCGCATTAGATCACTGCCTCTTTTCTCATTTTTATCCCCTGAAAATTATCTGTAAAACAACTCAAAATTTCACTGAGGAACAGTCAAAATCTGCTAGAAAAATCCCACCGAAAACGCAAATTTTCCCTGTGCAGAATCAGCTGTCGGCTGTCTTTCTGATCGGCTATCAGAAGCCTTTGTGCTTCGGGTGGTTTAGTCATTTAGGCAGCCGCAACGATGGCTCTCGAAAGCTCCAATCCTTTCGCTGAATCGGCTCCCAGAACCATTCTTCCTTCCGCAGAATCGGCTCCTCTTCCATTCTTTCTTCCGCTGAATCGGCTCCCCTTCCATTCTTCCTTCCACCGAATCGGCTCCCGGAACACTTTCTCTTCCGATTTGGCACTTACGTCAAACGTCGGCGGACTTTCACATCAGAAGCCAAATGGCTTTGACTTCCGCAACAGCGGCTTGCCAAACCTTAACTTCTTCCGATCAGGACTTACGGAGAACAATTTAACGTCGGGCGTCGGCTGGCTTTTGGATCGGAAGCCAAATGACTTTGGCTTCCGCAACAGCGGCTCACCAAAGTCCGAATCCTTCCGATTTGGCACTTACATCGGACGTCGACGGACTTTCACATCGGAAGCCAAATGGCTTTGACTTCCGCAACGACGGCTTGCCAAAGTCCGAATCCTTCCGATTTGGCACTTACATCGGACGTCGACAGACTTTCACATCGGAAGCCAAATGGCTTTGACTTCCGCAACGGCGGCTCGCCAAAGTTCGAATCCTTCCGATTTCTCCAACATTTAGACAAAATTTTTCAAAATAAATTTGTCTTCCTTTGACTGCGTCGGCTATCGGCGGCCTTTCACGTCGGACGCGGAATTGCGTCGCCGTCCGCAATGGCGGATGGGAGAATCGTTGTTTCTCCCGCAACGACGGAGGTTAACTCCGTGAACCCTTCCGCAACGGCGGAATACAACCCGAAATTCTTCCACAACGGTCGGACAGGAAACTTCACTCACTCATCCGCAACGGCGGCCGTCCATTCTGCCAGTCCTTCCGCAACGGTGGAAGTCAGTTCCACTAGTGGTCCAACCGCTCAACTCTTAGACCATTTTCTGAATTCGTTTGCCCACTGCTGTTCTGCTGAACATAGAAGGTAATTCTACCTTCTATCACTGCATCTTCTTGGCCCATAGAGGCCCATTGCTGCAACCCAGAGCTTTGATACCATGCTGTCACGTCCCCATGCCTCCGACCGACAAAGAGGGCGCGACTACAAGCTTGATCAGACCGGGCTAAGAGCCCCATGAACATGTGCACACACAAAAATTGCTGAACATAATGCTTAAACATACACACATGAACATTTATCATGCACAGATGCAATTATCTATCAGACACAGCGGAAACATCATGCATTCAAACAAGCATTCTTTCAACATGTTCATCAATTTCATTAACAGAATTTACAGTTGCAGAAGTAAAATGGAGAAAATCACTTATCTTATGAAGAATTCGATCCACAACCAGCTACGTCACTGCAACGTTCCACCCAACCATAGGCCAGCGTGCTCCTTAACCTCTCAGCAGCGCTGCCACCCCCGAGCTGGGCATGATTCCCCAAGGAATAAGGGAACTAGCAGGCTTACACATAGCCAGGGATACACAAAACACACAGCCAAGCCAACAGAGTTGGGTTTATCAGGCCATTAAGGAGCTGGAGAAAAAAAATTGCTAAGCTGGTGAGCTCATTACAGAGCCAAGAACACCTACACCAGAACTAGCCTGACCTCTAAAACACCCAAACACACCCAACACAAGAAATCGGTCCCTTCTCTGCTACACAGTCCCTCAGGCCCTGCATTCCCTTCCAGTGCTATTCAGGGGTGATGGAGAAGAAGGTCAGCCCTCTAGCTCTGTCTGTGTGGTTTCCAGCCACCAGGTTTACCAAGCAAATCTAAGCCAACATCCCTGCTCCTCCCACAGTCCGAAGACCAACCATTGCACTCAAGATATTCATTCAGCTGTCACAGCTTAACAGGGAAAACGATTTATGAGTTGTTCTTGGCCCTCTCGTGGCCAAAACGACTCCCAATAATTGAATTACACAGTCCCAAATAAACAGTAAACATGGGGGAAGAACCACAGTTCCAATCTCAGCATTAAAATGACGGAAATCACACAAACATACCGGTCTGTAAGGAGAACATACAGCTGAGGACGTGAATGGCTCTTTTCCAGGAAAATCGTGGGTGAAAACGCACAGCTCTCAGCTCGCCATGTGAACCCCAAACAGAAGAATACCTGTGCGTGAGGATAATGGATGGATTATGGTCCCTGCGCGAGGACGAACAGCTCTTCCTGGGCGCGTGGGTGAACAGCAACAGCTGAGAGGACGCGAAATTGATGTGCGTGAGTAACAGCAACAATTCCCTGCATGAAGATGAGCAACAATGGCAAGGACGCAAATTTGGAGGGCGTGGGTGTTCAGCATCGGCATGGAGTGAAGGAGAAAATCTGCGTGTGGGTGATAGTATGCATGAAGGATTTTCCTTCCATCCTGAAGTCAACTGCTGTGGGTGGAGTGTGCGTGGAGGCATGGACTGACAGTCCTGGCATCCCACTCCCAAAACAATTAACTGCCATAACTTTTCCCAGCTGCCAGCAGAAATTATTAAATGGAGGTAGTTGGAATAAAACAAAAGAAGATGACACATGGGTTTTTTCCCCCTTTTGGCTCAAGGTTTGACAAATCCCCCCCTCCCACATCCTTATCCTTGGGAAAATCATGCCCCATTCGATTTAGTTGCCGCGACCATAGCTGGTTGTGTTCATTTTAATTATAGATGCATATTTACATGATGACCAACATAATATGTGTCGCATGCCCCGATATACCATCGGTGACAAATTTAAATCTAAGACATAGCATAACCGATCAATGGTGGGGCCTTGGCCTTTAGCTCCACACCACGATCACTTACAATATATACATCATATACATCTAATGTAACGGGGTCAAAACCGGGGTGTTACATCAAGCCATCATTCACCAACCCAAAAATAGTCCAGGGACCAACCCGATGAACCCATAGTGATCCAACCTTCAATGCTTTCGCTGGGAAACTTACACAGATCGGAAAATGATCAAAAGTCACGACCAACATACGCAGTTCAACGCGGATTCACAGGAAGAATCATCCCCAATTCCATCAATTCGTGGAAAAGCACTCCCAATAATTTCCACTGCGATCCGAATGGTGAACGAAAACAATACACAGTCCAATGCGTGGAGGAAAAAGTCTGTTCTCTATGTGGATGGAAGAAAAATGAATTACAGATCGAAAATCAGCACAAGAGAGAGAGCGAGGGTGAAACCCCACACAATGGTTGGTAAAACATTTTATTCCCCTGTCCTGCATGAGGAAGACGAACGACCAAGATCCGAGGGAGTGGGGAAGAAACGGTTCCCATGTCATGGAGAGGAGAGCAAGCGTGGTGTGGTAGTGGTCTGCTTGCCATCCAATCATTGCCTCAGCTAAAAAACGGAAAATTAACCAAGGGAGGTGGTGACACATATAATTTTTCCTCGTGACTCAATGTTCCACATCCCCCCCTTTTTCCTTATCCTTTGGAATCATGCCCTTTCTCAATTTAGTTGCTGCGAACATAGCTGGTTGAGTTGTTTAATTAAAAAGCGTGTTTACATGATGCCATAATTAAATATATGCCGCATGTCCCGATATACCATCGGTGACCATTCCTAATAAAAAACACAACATGACCAAATCCATGGTGGGGCCTTGGTCTTGAGCTCCGCACCAAGATTATTTACAACATATGTATCCTATTTATTTTAATGCAAGCGGGGATTAAAATCGGGGTATTACAGTGAAGATGTCTGCTACTTTCTCTGAAGATGCGCAGTAGAGTAGAGCAATGGTACCATTATGCACAAGCTCCCTGATATAATGCATATGGATCTCAATGTGTTTGGTTCAATTTCTTTGAGCTGTATCAGTGGATATTCAAATGGCGCTTTTATTTTCACAATATATGACAGTGGAAGTCTTTGATTCAATCCCACATTATCCAAGTATTCCCTGCAACCACAAACATTGAGTAGTTGCATTCACATCTCCTCTATACTCTACCTATGTAGATGAGAGTGCAATGGCACTCTGCTTCTTACTTGACCAGATCATTGGTCCATATGCAAGCATAAACACAAATCTTAAAGTAGAATTTTGATCAGTGTTATCACCTGCCCAATCACTGTCAGTACATCCAACTTGCTCTAAGTCATATTTTGCTACGTAGAAAATACCATGAGTTCTTGCTCCTTGAAAAAAGTTTAGGATTCTATTGGATGCACTCCAATGGATTTCATGAGTCTGATCCATGTGTCTGGAAGCCACACTAACTGCATAAGATATATCAGGTCAAGTATGAATCAAATAAAGCAAACACCCAATCAACTTCCTATACAATGTTTTATTTACCAATGGAGTAGAACTTGCGTCTTCAAGCTTAACTACAGAAAGGAATGGAGTCTTGCTTGGCTTGCAATCCTTCATTCTAAACTTGTTGAGCAGATCTGAAGCCTACTTGAGTTGGTGTACCTTGATCCCATGGGCTGATTGAGAAATTTCGAGTCCCAAGAATTGACTCAACAATCCCAAATCTGTCATGGAGAAGGTATGGTTCAACACATCCTTCAAGAAGTCAATCTCTTTCATGGAACTTCCTGTTAGCAATTGTTCATCTTCGTACAAAACAATAATCATTAAATAACCATGTATCAGCTTCAAATAGACATTCATATTAGACTTGGATCGAACAAAGTTTCGTGACAACAAAAACTATCAATCTTGGCATACCAAGCCCTGAGGGCTTTCTTTAGCCCATACAATGATTTCTTGAACTTGTACACCAAAGATGGATTAAAGACAAAATGTACAGGTTTCTTCATATAAATCTCTTCTTTCATATCTCCATGTATAAAGGCACACTTCACCTCCATGTGATGCACCTCCCATTTCCTTGAAGCTGCAATGGCCAAAGCTAGCCTTATGGAGTCCATCTTTTCCACTGGAGCAAATGAATCATTGTAATCAAAACCTTTAACTTGTGAGTAGCCTTTATCTACCAATATTTCCTTATATTTCAAAGGTGAACCATTAGCAGCAAATTTTGTTTTAAAAACCCACTTACACTTTACTAGCTTTCTCCCTGGGGGAGATTGACTAGTTCCCATGTGTCATTATTTTGGAGCGAGTTGTATTATTCCTTCATGGATCATCTGATGCATATTCATATGTATGAGGGTATGATTCATCCATCAAATATAAATTCTCAACAAATAATGGATCTTTCACAAAATGGGCACTCTTAAATTGAGATCTAGTCCTCCTAGTGTGACTAGGATTCCCAACTAGTTCCCTAGTTGCATGAATGGTCCTTGTTTCCCATTTTGGTCTTGTAGGAATTTTAGGACATGCAATTAAATCATCACTATCAGACATATCAGAATCAACAAAATCATTATTCTCTTCACTTACATTCAGTGGTTGTGGTGATGAATAGGACTCTGCAATTTTTGCTGCTGCTAAAGGCTCTTCTTCAAACTGAACACTCCTTTCAATGAAATATCTTTGAGTACTCAATTTTATCAGCTTGTACCCTTTGGAATCTTCAGAATATTCAATAAATAGGAACTCTTGACTTTGGGATTGCAAATCCTTCCTCTTTTCAGTTGGAATTTTAGCCCAAGCCTTGGAGCCAAAAACCCTAAAATGGGTCACATTTGGCTTGTTCCCACTCCAAGCTTCGAAAGGAGAGATTCCATAAAGTTTCTTGTGAGGAGCCCTATTCTGGATATAGGATGCACAATTTAGTGTTTTATCCCAAAACTTTGGTGGCAATGTTTTTGACTCGATCATGCAAGTTGCCATCTCCTTGAGTGATCTATTCTTCCTCTTAGCAACACCATTTTCCTGAGGTGTGTATGGAATAGAATGATGCATATGGATACCTGTATATTCAAAATAATGGATGAATCAGACTTGAAATATTCTCAACCATTATCACATCTAAGGATCTTGAGTTTCCTCCCAGACTGGTTCTCAACCAAGGCTCAAAAGACCTTGAAGAGGTTAAAAACTTCAGATGTATGCTTTAGGAAGTAAACCCAACAATACCTAGAAAGTAACCTATGAAGGTTAGGAAATATTTGGCTTAACTCATGGACATATGAGGGAATGGAACAAGAATGTCACTGTGGATCAAATCAGGGGGGGTAGAGGTTCTCTCATAACTAACTCTCTCATACTTGTGCTTTGGGTGTTTTCCTAAGATGCAACGTTGGAAGACTCCTTTTGAAAACTTGATCTTTGGTAAACCTATGATCATGTATTTGTCCCTCAAATATGAAAGATAATTGTAGTTTAGATGGCCAAATATCTCATGCCAAATATTTCTTGCTTCATTATCATGAGTGAGAAGAGCGAAGGGGTTAGAGAAAGGTAGGAAATGGGAAAAATTGTATACTTTCGAACTGTGATCCACGACACCTTTTGCTATGACTCCACCATTCAAAATCTCTGATATTTAAACTTCATTGGGAGAGAAGACAACCTTATGGGAAGACCCAATGTAGTTCATCTGATACACTAACAAGAGGTTAGCATCAAGACCTAGGGCATACAACACATCATTGAAAGAACCATGGTCAAGATCAATCCTACCCTTCCCCTCAATTTCAGTAACAGAGTCATCTCCCAAAACAATTTTTGTACCTTTCGAATCATCAAGAGAGGAGAAAGTCTCCCTTTTCAAAACCATTTGCCTTGAAGCTCCAGAATCAATGATGAAAGTGGATGATCTTGAAGTGATGGTAACCAAGGCATGAAATCTCTCATTGTCATATGAATTTGATCCTCCTTCCCTCTTCTTTGCACATTCCAGAAGGGATACGTTCTTATTCTATAGAATTTGAGTCAACATGTCAAATTGATTCTTCATACAAGAGCTCTCAGGATGATAGCCCTTACTGTAGTTTGCACACTTGCTCATTTCACCTTTATTCTTCTTCTTCTTGAAGTTCTTCTTGGAGCCCGAGGGCTCATCTTGAGACTTGGACTTGTCTCTCTTTTGTTTAGGTGGCTTCTTTGAATTGAATTTCTTCTTACCTTTGGAATCCACCCTCGAATCTCCAACAACCAAAGCTTGGTCTTTGGAAGGTTTGATGGTGCCCATCATTACCAATTTATCTTGCTCACGAGTGAGGGAGTCCATGAAGTCAACAAGCTTAGGCATATTCCAGGCTCGTGTTGTCAATTTGGTGGCATGGAAGGTCGAAAAAAACACAAAGTAGTCAGGACCAAGCTTCCAAATTATGGTCAAGAATAGTTTCTCATCGTTCTTTCCAATTCCACACTGTTTTAACTGCATAACTAGGGTCTTAAACTTGGAAAAGTAGACTTGTAAGGATTCGAAGCTACTGGGAATCAATGAGATCATCTCATTCTTGAGTTGATGTCCCCTCATTTCATCTGTCTTTCCAAATAGAGTCTCAATATTCTCCCATGTTAGTTTTTCAACATTAAGCTAGCATTATGTTAAGATCTTTACTGAGAGAATAACAAGTACATCAATAAAACATAATCACATCACAAGAGACAAGAGACACAAAGAGTTTTCTTCGGGGAAACCATAAAAGAGAAAACCCCGCAACTTCCTCAGAGATATAATCAACACCAAAACAGTAAAAGCCCCAAAACAATAAGTGATCTCCCAACAACAGTAGTCTTCTTCTTGTCTAGCCCCAGTGTATTTCCTTCCTCACTAATGCGCTACACTTGCGTGAGTGAATGATGTATATGATAAATAGAGAGGCTCACTCTCTATTTATATTCTTTCGTTCCCTTGAAGTGCACTCAATCATGTCGGCCTCACTTAACAATTACTTACTAGAGCCGACATCTCTATGAGTGTCTAATAACCCTAGTGCCCCGAAACTGTGGGGACTTTAACAATGACTTGACATGACTTATTAACATTATTGATCCTCCCGATTGGAACATCGGGGTATGACAACATGACTCAAATACATAATAGATACATCCCGAAATAAACATCAGGTTACAATACATAAGATACATAGATGAATACATTCCGAAGTTACAAATACATCAACACTCCCTCTTAACTAGGAAGGTATTCTTTCGACACAATTTTCAGCACTGGTCTTCTTCTCTGTATCAACTGGATCATCTCTTCATCTACATCTAGAGTCTTATGAGTCTTCAAGTCATCTTCACTGGATCTGGATCATCTCTCGATCTAGATCATCATGGAACATCATCACTGGATCGGGATCATCTCTCGATCTGGATCATCATGGAACATCATCACTGGATTTGGATCATCTCTCGATCTGGATCATCTCTTGATCTGGATCAACATCACTAGAATGGATCTGGATCATCACTGCTGGATCCTCATCACTGGATCTCGATGATCACTCGATCTGGATCATCGCTGGCTATCATCACTGGATCTCAATCATCACTCGATCTGGATCATCACTGGTGCTATCTCATGATTATTCTCGTCACAGGAAGCTCTACAGATCTAGCCCTTTTTCATGTTGGTTGTAGGCCTAGCCATCATGTAGGTCTTCTCCCAGCACTTACATTTGACCTACTCGTCAGAAAGGCATGCCCAACACTCACATCTGATCATGTAGGAACTAATCCTATAATCATATCAGAATGGCCCAGCACTCACATTCACCAGCATGATAGGACACACCTACTATCATCTGTGAAAAGGCTCAGCACTTACAACCACTAGCATGATAGGACACACCTACTATCATCTGTGGAAAGGCACAACACTCACATCCACCAACATGGTAGGACACACCTACTACCATCTGTGGAAAGGCTCAGCACTTACAATCACCGGCATGGTAGGACACACCTACTACCATCTGTGAAAAGGAACTGCACTTACAGTCACCAGCATGATAGGACACATCTACTATCATCTGTGAAAAGGCACAACACTCACATCCACCAGCATGGTAGGACACACCTACTACCATCTGTGGAAAGGCTCAGCACTTACAATCACCAGCATGGTAGGACACACCTACTACCATCTGTGGAAAGGCTCAGCACTTACAATCACCAGCATGGTAGGACACACCTACTACCATCTGTGAAAAGGCTCTGCACTTACATCCACCCATGCGGGAACACATCCTACTCACAATGGTGGAAGGGATTGTAATCATATCTGATCTTGTAGGAACCAATCCTACAGTCATATCAGAATGGCCCCCAGTCCTCGACTGAGCTACCTGATAACTGACCAGGTGCCTCCATTCTCCTAGAGAATGGTAGTTGCCCTTACATCTGACCTGCTCGTCGGAATGGCCAACACTCACATCTGACATGGAAGGAACTTAATCCTTTAGCCATGAAAGAATGGTTCAGCCCTTACATCTGATCAAGTGGGAACACATCCCTCTATCACATCAGAAAGGATACTCAGTTCTATACTGAGTGTTCCTGGTAACTGACCAGGTGCCTCTATTCCTAGAATGACAATTTCCCTTAGATCTGTCCTACTCGACAGAATGGCCAGCACTCATATCTGACAAGGAAGGGAGAAACCCTATCACCATGACAGAATGGCTCAGTCCTTACGTCTGACCATGGAAGGAACCAATCCTCTCACCATGTCAGAATGGCTATGGGTCTCATCACTTTCTCTTGGAGGAACCTAGATCTGGAGAACACCAAGCTTCTCCCTGAAGTACTCGAACTTCAGCCTAGCCAATGGCTTCATCAATACATCAGCTATCTGTTCCTCCATCGCAACGTACTGGAGCTTCACTGCTCCTCTCTGCACCATATCCCTGATATAGTGATACTTGATCTCGATATGCTTCGACTTGTCATGGAACACTGGATTCTCTGACAACTTTACGCAACTCTGGTTGTCACAATGTATACAAGTAGCATCCAACTGGAGATCAAATATATCAGACAGTAGCTTCCACATCCATACTGCCTCACAACTAGCTGAACAAGATGTGACATACTCTGCTTCAGCTGTACTCAGTGCCACACAGGATTGCTTCCTGCTAAACCAAGAGATCACTCCTGATCCCATACTGAAGCAACATCCTGAAGTACTCTTCCTGTCGATGGCACTGCCTAACCAATCTGAATCAACATAACCCTCTAGGTTAATCTTTTGATTTGCATCGTACTTGAGCCCATAATCAATTGTACCCTTCAGGTACCTCAGAACATGCTTTGCAACAATCAAGTGAACACTCCTCGGATTTTTCAAGTACTGGCTCAAGGTGTTCACAACAAAGAAAATGTCTGGTCTCATGTTCGTCAGGTACATCAATGACCCAATCATCTGACGATACATCGTAACATCAACCGACTCTGATGAAGCATCACTCAATAGCTTCAGGTTCGATGCCATAGGTGTGGCTATAGCTTTGCAGTCCATCATCGCAAACCTCTTCAGGATCTCTATTGCATACTTCCCTTGTCCAAGGAAGATTCCATCTGTACTCTGCCACACCTCCATACCTAGAAAGTAATGCATCATCCCCAAGTCCTTCATTTTGAACTCAACAGCAAGATTTCTTTTCGTATTAGCAATCAACCCATCTGTACTTATCACAAATAGATCATCTACATACAGTAGGAGAATCACTGGGTTTCCATCTTCAACCTTGTAGTAAAGTTTGGAATCTGCTTTATTCTTGGTAAAGCCCAAACTGGATAGAAAGCTGTCAATTCTGCCGTACCAGGTCCTGGGTGCCTGTTTCAAACCATACAGGGTTTTCTTCAATCTGCATACATGAGACTCTCTGTCATGTGTCTCAAAACCGAGTGGCTGTTCTACATACACTTCCTCTTCTACTACACCATTCAAGAAGGCAGTCTTGACATCCATCTGGTGTATCTTCCATTTCATCACTGCAGCCAGGGAAAGTACTAATCTGATGGAAGTGTATCTAGCTACAGGTACAAAGGTTTCTTCATAGTCTATTCCTTCTTTTTGAGAGAAACCTCGAGCTACAAATCTTGCCTTATACTTTTCAATGCTACCATTTGCAGCATGCTTGATCTTGTAGATCCATTTGGAAGTTACAACTGACTTCCCTTCTGGTCTTGAGACAACATCCCAAACATCATTCTTCATGATCGATTGATATTCTTCGATCATAGCATCCTTCCATTCTTTCTGTTTTACTGCTTCTTCATAACTAGAAGGTTCTTTATTAATGAAATCACATAGTAAAGATACATACTCGGAATTGGATCTGGTTCTTTTCCTTTCTTTGTGATTCTCTTCTGGAGCCCCATATCTTTCCGCACCTTGGAAAGTTCACGTACCCAATAAGGTTTCCTCTTATGAGGATTCTTCTCCAGAGGTGGATCTACAGGTCTTTGTGGTTCCTCGAACTCTCGATCTTCTTCTTGAGCTTCTTCGTCCATGATTGTATCATGAATTCTGGGTACTTCTACTTCTGCTTCTTCAGCAGGTCTCTTTCTGGATTTGTTGTAAGCTGTGCCTTCATCAAATGTCACATCCCTGCTAATGTCAATATTCTTGTATCCTAGGAAATAGATTCTGTAAGCATTCGAGATTTTAGAGTATCCCACAAATATGCCCTTCTTTACTGAAGGATCTAATTTTGTTCTCTTCTCTTTTGGAATGTGTATGTACACGGGACAACCGAATATTCTGAGATAGCTGACTTCTGGTTTCTTGCCAGAGAAGACTTCTCCAGGAGTCTTGTTCTCGAGTACTCTATGTGGAGTATGGTTCTGTACATATACCGCCATTTTGGCAGCTTCAACCCAATGATGCATAAGTAGATCTTGATCATGAAGCATTGCTCTTGCATCTTCCATGATGGTTCTATTCTTCCATTCTGCAATTCCATTCTGTTGTGGATTATAAGGAGTGGACAAGTCCCTCTTAATCCCTGATTCTTTGCATAGCTCTTTGAATTCATTCGAAGTGAATTCTCCACCATTATCTGATCGAATGGTCTTGATCTTCTTTTCAGTATGGTTTTCGATCAAGGCTTTGAATTCCTTGAACTTGCTGAATACTTCATCTTTGTTCTTCATAAAGTAAATCCATGTCTTTCTAGAAAAATCATCAATAAAAGAAACATAGTATGCATACCCGCTTAGTGAGTTTGATGACATAGGACCGCATACATCAGAGTGGATGATTTCTTGAATACCTTTGGCTTTGCTTTCGCTGCTGGGAAATGTCTTATTTGTATTCTTCCCTTTCGCACATCCTTTGCAAACTCCATCATGTTTTGCTTGGAATTCTGGAAGACCTTCAACAGCTTTGCTTGCAATAGGTAGTGCTCTGTAATGCACATGTGCAAGCCTTCTATGCCAAAGTTCATTTGGATCTACCGTGTCATGGATCAAGGCTTGTTCTGGATGGCCCTTCAATTTGTACAAGCCTCCTTCTTGTTCTCCAATCACTACCGCATCATCGATAGTCTTTCCTTTTGGCCACATAATGACTTGACCATCTATGAATGCAACCCGCATTCCTTTTGCATCCAATGCTGAAATGGAGAGAAGATTCTTCTTGAGTCCTGGAACAAACAATACTTCTTTCATTGTTAGATACTTACCAAAGTCTAGTTTATATGAAGATTCCCCACTACATTTGATTGGATATTGGTAGTCATCTCCTAGTTTCACCTTGTGAGGTGATTCATGTTCTGACAGTCTTACAAAGGATTCCTTGAATCCCGTCATATGTTTGGAAGCCCCACTGTCTATAAGCCAATCATCACTACCATGAGTAATGTTACCTGTGAGAGCGGAGATTAGAACTTATTCATCCTCGCTTGAAGAATCTTCACTTTCATATCTGGATCTCTTCTTGGATGGTTCATCATCCTCTGCAGCATGAGCATGGTGCCTTCTTTTGTTCCCCTTCTTCTTATGAGAGTGGCCCTTGTTCTTAGGGCAGTCTTTTGCAAAGTGTCCTCTTTCATCACATGTATAACATCTTATTTTAGATAGATCTCTTCTAATGTTATCTTTATGATGAGGATCCTTACCTTTGGAGTAATGAGGTTTTCTTCTACTTCTCTTGGAGTGAACTGTGAGAGCTTGGTCTTCAATTCCCATCTTCTCTTCTCGTGCTGCTATCCGTGCTTCTTCTTGAGAGAATTCTTCCCATAGTCTACTGAATTTGACTAACTTCTTTCTAGCACAGATTCCTTGGATGAAAGCATCCCATGTCCTAGGAAGGCCATTCAAAGTAGTCATCACAATCTCTGCATTTTCCACTTCTTCATCAACAGCTTCTAATTGTTCCTTGATCTGAGAAACCCTTGTGAAATAAGACTGGATAGTTTCTGCATTCTAAATCTTCACATTCTTCAGTTGGTTCCTCAGGGTCATCTTCCTATTGATGTTCTTTCCTTCAAACAATTTGGTTAGGGCATCAAACATAGCTTTAGGTGTCTTGAGAGAGGACACCTGTGGGATAAGGTGATCCTTAATAGAGTCAGCAATGATCCTCTTTGCCATAACCATCTTCTTCTTATGTAAGGCCTTTGCCTCATCTCCCTCTGGAGCTGGAACCTCCTCATGAATGTAGAAGTCTAATTCATTCTCTTCCAGGACCAGGGAGATCCTATACTTCCAGGCTTGGAAGTTTTCAGCTCCCTCAAGATTTTCATCAAGCTTGGTATGATGAGACATCTTTAAATGAGAACCTCAAATGGAAATACAAAATATTTTAGATCTTACCAGGTTCAAGATGTCGGATCTGAAACTTGAGCTGAAATCCTGTAGAGCTGGTTCAGGAGCAAATTAGGGTTTTGCTTTTTCAGAGTTCTGTCCACCCAAATGCCTTGAATTTTGTCCCTAACTTCGATTTTGGGGAGGAGATTAATCCAGGGCTGGGCTCACTGAAAAATTCCTTGTTCTGTAGAAAGCCCTAATTTCTGACAATAGTGATAGGTCCAAAACTGAAAAACCTCAGAATTGGATTCTGTTTCGACAGAAAGATGTGCCCTAAGGAGGAGAGTTGTTCCACCTTACTTTTGCTAAAAATCTGTGGAGGAAGGTCCACAAACTAGGAAGCCCTAGTTCCCGCAACTGCACAGTGTCTTGTTCTCAGGTTAGCTCTGATCCCATGTTAGTTTTTCAACATCAAGCTAGCATTATGTTAGGATATTTACTGAGAGAATAACAAGTACATCACTAAAACATAATCACATCACAAGAGACAAGATACACAAAGAGTTTTCCTCGGGGAAACCATAAAGGAGAAAACCCTGCAACTTCCTCAGAGATAGAATCAGCACCAAAACAGTAAAAGCCCCAAAACAGTAAGTGATCTCCCAACAGCAGTAGTCTTCGTCTTGTCTAGCCCCAGTGTATTTCCTTCCTCACTAATGGGCTACACTTGAGTGAGTGAATGATGTATATGATAAATAGAGAGGATCACTCTCTATTTATATTCTTTCGTTCACTTGAAGTGCACTCAATCATGTCGGCCTCACTTAACAATTACTTACTAGAGCCTACATCTCTATGAGTGTCTAATAACCCTAGTGCCCCAAAACTGTGGGGACTTTAACAATGACTTGCAATGACTTATTTACATTATTGATCCTCCCGATCGGAACATCGGGGTATGACAACATGACTCAAATACATAATAGATACATCTCGGAATAAACATCATGTTACAATACATAAGATACATAGATGAATACATTCCAAATTTACAAATACATCAACATCCCAAACCTCATTTGGTGATGTCAATCCATCAAGATGGAAAAGGAGGTATCTTGAAATGATCAAGCACAAGAGGCAATAGGCCTCATCCCTCATGTTGTGCCATTTAATTTTATCTTCTGCTGCATTGGTATTAGCCTCATTTTCCATGGTCAACCTCTATATGCCTTTAATCCTCAACAAAATCTCCATCTTAGCCTTCCATTTGAAAAAGTTGAATGGAGTCAAGCCGATCCTTTGAGATTGGTCCATATCTCAACAACTACACCCTTCAACCAACAGAATTCACTCCCAGTCAGTGATGTCGAACCTGCAATAGGAATATGGAAGGAGAATAATCAAACTATAAAGGCTCTGATACCATGTGGAAATTAAGCCCAAGCTGTAGATCAATTACACTCACAAATTACTAGTCAAACATGCAAAATTCCACAAAAAGGAGACTGAATATGGAGCATAACACAAACTTCTATTGAATAAGTGTACATAAGCCAACCTCATAAAGTAACAGGCTATCCAAATATATAATTTCATCAAATATTCGAAATCATAAGGATGCTATTCGAATTGGACGAAAAGATGGCTTACTAAACAAGTTAAAATCCCCCATAGGTCCATAAATCACTTTCCTAATATGTTAAGATGCTTCCGAATTTCCTGATTGAGATGTACTAGATGATAAGTGATGGAAAGAGATCATATTCATTCTTTTTGATGGAGAAATAAGAAGGAGGATGAGTTGGGAAAAAACAAGACAGTTACTCCAAGACTAGCTTTTCCTTTTTGCCTTAAAACTGCTGAAAAGGAAAGCAGCTCAAGAAAAAGAAAAACTGTGCTTTTACTATTTTGGAATGACAGGAAAGTTGTCAGAATATTTCTAGGATCTTTCTAAAGCACTCTTTTAGCTATTTTTAGCATTTGTTGACTTCTGGGTGCAAGTGGATGCCAACTAGCATTGTAAGGAATCTAGAAATAAGACAAAATTGACAAATTAATGTCTCCTAAGTGCAACTATGGGTTTGATTATTCTAACAATAAGAAAGCCTCTTTTCTCTATATAATTTTCTATGTTCTCCAAAAAGTAGAATTGTAGCATAAGACATATCCATTTGTAAGGTTCCCTTTAACTTTGAATCCCACGACTTGGACAACAACATACCAAAATTTGGTGGAGTATTTGAAACAAATACATCCATGATGATACTCTTAGCTGTAATCTGGATAAGAGTAACCACCAAATATTTAATCAACCCCAAACATTTCACATGTCTAGAATCAAAGTAAAACAAGTCTTTAATATATGGTCTTCTAATCTATAATCCCAAAATTTCTACTACAACCCTTGGCATCAAATCATGTGAAGCTCCTGAATCAAGCATGACATTGTGAAGGATAATATTATGGACATTCAGACTTACATAGAAATGCAGAACCTCTTATGCATTACTATCTTCTGTTCTAGGACCAAGAACAATGGTTGGGGTATCATCATTCAATTCTAATGTATTAGGATGATATTCTCATAGATAAACTTAGCAGCTATCTCACTAGAACATGTGTCGACTGGTTCAGCCTCTGCCCATTTAGTTACATATTCGACTGTAGTTATGATGTACCTTGCACCTGTCCTTTTTGCTGGTATAGGAAATGATCCTATGAAGTCTATGGCCCAGATTTCAAATGTCAAACTTGGGTTCACTGATATCAAAGGCATTTCTATGCTAGGCAGGGGTCGACCTAGTCTTTGACATCTGTCACATCGGCTGACAAAATTTTTGCAATCTCTGTGGAGTGTTGGCCACCATAACCTTGATTGTTTGATTTTCTTTGCAGTTGTGTCTGCTTGGAAATGTCCTCCTGCAGGTCCATAATGTGCTTCATGTATAATGTTGTCTCGTTCGTGTTCTAGTACACATCTTCTGAGGATGTCATCTAATCCTATTTTGTATAAGAATCCATTTATAAGACTGTATGGTGCAACCTTCATAGCTAAGATCTACTTCTTCTTTGTACTCATTCCTTCTGGTGCATGTCCATCTTCCAAGAACTGGGCTATTTCTTCTAATTCTGCTGGGACTGCTTCTATCCGAAATAAATGTGCATCAGGTAAGTCATCTTTGACTCCTGTCAGTTCTTCTTCTATGTCGATTCAGGATAAATGGTTAGAACCGGCATTTAACTTACCTTGTCTAACAACAACTTTGAATTCGAATTCTTGGAATAATAGTAGCCATCGACAGATTCTTCCATGATGTAGTGGTTTATTGATGAGATACTTAAGTGCCCAATGGTATGTATAGAATATAAATGGGTTAGCTAGAAGATAATGTCGATATTTTTGTAGTGCAAAGACCATTCCTAATGCTTCTCTTTATGTTGTCGAATAGTTTCTCTCAGCCTTGTTTAATTTTCTGCTAGGCCTGATGCATCAATATGAACATGGAATTTGATCGACCAGTTTCGAAACCTTAGGATTGGTGCTTTGACTAGTTTTCTATTTAATTTCTCGAATGATATGTGGCACTCCTCTGTCCAGTTGAACTTTTGATATTCCCTTAATAGCTCTTCAAGTGGATAGGTCATATCTGAATGATATCTTATGAATTTTCTGTAATAGCCCGTGTGGCCAAGTAGCACCCTGACTTGTTTTGGGGTTACTGGTGGTTTTAGGTCGAGGATAATTTTTATCTTTGTAAAGTCAACCTTAATACCTTCCTTACAGACAATGTGCCCTAATAGTATCCCTATGGGGTTCACAAAGATGCATTTCTTGATCTTTAGAGATAGTTGAATTTGTCGACATCTCTCCAACATAAGTCTGAGCCATTTGCAATGATCCTTTAACATGGAGTATATTGTCCAATCATTAAAGTATACTGCCATGGTCTTGTAAATATATTCCTGAAATGTTTTGACAACAATCATAGAAAATACTTCAGGTGCATTTTTTAATCCAAAAGGCATAACCTTGTAAGCAAATGAGCTAAATTCACACACAAAGGTTGTCTTCTTCTGGTCTTCTTTAGCTATTGGCACTTGGTTATAACCTGAGAATCCATCTGTAAATGAGTAGCATTCATGTCCTGCAACCTCATTTAAGATTTCATTTGGATAAGGAGTCGAAAATGGGTCTGTCACTGTGACTTTATTTAGTTCTCTGAAGTCGACACAAATTCTTAGTTTGGTCGGATCATGTTTCTTAGGCTGTACAACCATTGGACTTGCCCATTCTGATTGGTCAATAGGAGAGATGATGCCTGCTGCAAGCATGTTATCAATTTCCTTTTTGATTATCTCTTTGTATTTGTGAGCTAGTTTATATGGCCTTTTCTTCACAGGTCGAATGTCAGGTTTAATATCAATCTTCATTTCTCCCATTTCGTGGACTAAGCCTTTGAGGTCTTTATAATCTCTAGCAAATACATCTTGGAACTCTTTTAATAAGTTCACTATCTTTGTGGTATGCTCTTCACTCCAGCAGTCACCAATCTTTGCCATTTTTGGTCGATCATCATTTGAGATGTCGAATTCTCTAGTTTTGACTTTAGTATCTAACCATTCTGGTGCTTTGGCTTCATTGATTGATTGAATTCCTTCCTTAAACTGTGAGAATGTGGCAGGGAAGTCGGCTACAGTCATTCTGTCGGTATCCTGTTTTTCGGTTGTTTCCACTTTAAGGATTGTACAAACAGGTTTGGTCGTTTCGACATGGTTTGATTTCCATCTAAAGCTTTTCCCTTCGGTGTTTTCATTTTCTAATTGTAGTCTTGTCAACTGTGGTTTTGTCCTCGTTTGTATATTGTTGCATTTCATTGTCTGTCGGTTATCTTTTAAGGGTTTGTTTTCGGTCAGCTGGATAAATTCTTTAATCTGTTTTGCTGTTTCGACCAAGTTTTCATTTTGTGGTATAAAGTTGAAATATTTAATGAAATTTTCCCTGAGTTCATGCCATAAGAATTTTTCACCTCTCGCTTCTTCCATTTTATACCATTTTTTTGGTAAGTTAGAGAGGGTTGATGGGAACAGGTGTGGCCATGCTCGTTCATCCTTGTATCCAAGTCTTCTCCATTCTTTTTCACATGTCCTAATATGATCTTCTGGGTTCTGTCCTTGAGTGAATACAGGTATCTGAGCTTGTTTGGTTAACTTCTTTCCTCCAAACCTTTCAACAAAGTAAGTCAAAGCTGTTGTCTAGGTCTACAGTCTTGTCTGATGGGTATCCCACCATCTAGCAGCTTGTCCTGTAAAAGTTTCTACTAGGCTTT
This sequence comes from Pseudotsuga menziesii, assembly GCA_001517045.1. NCBI lineage: Eukaryota > Viridiplantae > Streptophyta > Pinopsida > Pinales > Pinaceae > Pseudotsuga > Pseudotsuga menziesii. The sequence continues at coordinate 111,662 of LPNX011119307.1, read as the reverse complement.
GGAGTTGGCCATGTTCACCAATATTTTTGGAAACTTGTTCTACATGCATGACTAGTGATTCCCTTTCCTTATATCTTGGTATTTTTGTAGTATTTACATTGGTAGGTTGTAAGGTAGGGTATTCCCTAATTTTCTTCTCAAATATTTTTGGGACAATGGACACTATGAAGCACTGTTGGGTGGGATTTTTCTCCACTTTTTGAATAGTCCAACACCCTCTTGCTTGTGTTTCGTAGTTCTTGATCTCCCAATCATATAATTTTGCGTCTGAATTATAACCAACTGAGTCTTGGTTGCCTAAATGAAGTTATCCATGGATATTCGGTTATGTATAGTCTACATTGCTTTGGATCTGGTAGAGTTGTCGGATGTCGACTTCGTCATCGATAGGTTCAGTCCAAGGTTCTCCTTGAGATGGATGAATGGGTACAATGAAATTTTGCCCATTTCCTTTTAATTTGATTCTCTCCTTGTCCAAGGATATCGATGTTTTCATCTTTCTACCCCAAGGTTCACCTACTTACGCTGGGAAGGAACTGGATCCTTCCTTAGGGTCAATGATTTCGAAGTCGACCTTGGTCGAGATTCCTTTTATAGTTGTGTCCACGTTTTTCCAGACTCCAATAGGTTCAATTAGGCCCTGGTCGGCTAGTTTCAGGTAAATGCCTGACTCATATAGTTGAGGTCTGCCCATTTGTTCCCAAGTGTCACGAGTCATGATGTTTACTTGTGATCCAAAGTCGAGCACTACTTGTCGGACATGGTATCCTTTGATTTCCAGGTCGACAAGTGGGTTGGCATCACCTTTATCTTTTTGATTTAAGTTGCAGATGTTCTTTGTTTGTTTTTCAGAGTTGTTACATTTCATTTCATATAGCAAATCGATGAACTGAGATACTGAGTTGTCTTTTTGTACGAGCTGGATTAATTTGTTTATTGTGTTATGTCGAGTGTCGTGAGCTTGTTCTTGTCATGCAAATTCTTTGAATACATTGGTTGCTTCTTTGTATGTTTGTTTTTCTTTAAGTGGGTCAGGGTAGAAATTTTTCTCTTTTATTTTGCTAATTCTTGGGTTATCACTTCCTGTTTTTGTTCCTTGTCGAGTTACAATATGCAATTTTTTTGTGTTTATTACATCATTTTTTTGCACACATGACAAGACATTAACATTTTTCTTTGTATTTATTTTTTCAAACATGGTAGGGAAATCCTCTAGTGAGTGATCCCCTACTCCACAATGAGTACAAAATTTAAGGTCAGTTCTGTCTTTATATGGACAGTCTGCATACTGATGTCCCTCCTTGTAACATGTAAAGCACTGGATGGGTCGACGTTATCGGTTGTCACGATTCCCAGGGAATCGACCTCTTCCTCCGTAGCCTCCACATCGATTGTTGTATCGATGCTCGTATCGTCGACCATCATATCTCTGACTATTCTGATCGTTTGGTAAGTTGTTTTGCTCATTATGTTGTGCAACTGCATTGGTTCGGTACACTGCATGGTAATTTTGTCGGTTCTTCAGGTTCAAATGGCATTCAACTGTATTATGATTTTTGGTTTTGCAGATTGCACACCAGGATGCCTTTCCATTCTTCATGTTGAATAGGCAGTCTTTTTTCGAGTGGTCTCCATGCTCCTGGAAAATGTCGAAAAAATATTTTGTCTGTACGAATCGAACGTCCCGTCGGCTATATTCCTGTCGATAGTTGTCTTTGGAGTGTCCAGCCGTCGAGCACTTTGTCCACCAGATCTCTTGATTTTTGAGGTTTAACTCCTTTAAATACTTCTGTACACTCTCCAACTGTTCTTCCAATCTGTGGTCAGTGGAGTAAGCGGGTATGTCCTCATCCATCTCCACTTGGAGAGCTTTTGTGAGCGCATCTTTGTAAGATTGGAATGTTTTCAGACTGATGTGTCAGAGAAATTTATGAGATAACCCTGCAAGAAACCATTGGATTAGTAATTGTTCATCTATAACATAGTCTGGCTTGCTCAGAAGGTCTTTCATCGCTTATCATAATCGCATACAGTTTCCTTTGGCTTCTGTGATGTTGTTTTTAGTTTTTTCGCAGCCAGGTGTTTGGCATCTGGAGTTTTGAAAAATGATAGAAATTTCACTTTGATCTCTACTTTGGTTGTTCTAGGTTGTCTTTTTGAAAAGGTCATATACCAAGTCAATGCCCTTTTCCTCAAGGCACCGGTGAACTGTGCCATTTGTCTATCCTTGTCTGTAACTTGGTTGGCCTCCCAAGTCAACTTGCAGATGAACCATTGTTGTCTGGGGTCCTCATCCCCCTCATATAGAGGAATGTGAGCTGATTCGTGACCCATGTCAGAATCACTGTAATTGCTCTTAGGAGGTGGCAGTGGTGGAGGTGGGGGTGGGGGTGGTGGGGTTATTGGTTTATTCGTCTCTACGAGACTATGGTCAACAGAAGTTTCGTTCTTGTTGTCTATTATTCTTTGACCTGTAGTCAGTTGATGTTGACTTCTGCTGTCGATGGCCCATTGCAACTATTTGTTCGCAGTTCTGAATGTTCTGTGTCTTCCAAAGTTGTATTTGGTAGGGGGGTGCTCCTTCATGTGTCGGTAAGAGTAAGTGGATACTTCAGTTGGAGGGTACCGCTTGAAAGGTAACCCAATTTCCTTCCTCTGGTCGATGGATAATGAGGTGTCATTCAGTGTATGTTTCGTCGTCTAGTCGACTCCATATACCAAAGTCACCAGCTCGTAGTCGGAGGTCCTCTTCAACAATAGTTTGTATTCGGGTATGTGGATTCAACGGAGAGAGGGTTGTTCCTTCATGGGGAGGTCTTAATTGGAGAGCTTTCGGCTGCTCTATCCACAATTCTTCCTCTGTAGGGGACGACTCTTTTTCCACGCCTTCTTCATGTCAGTCATGACCTGACTTTGGCGGACTCCCTTGCTGGTCGGTCTCCCTAGGAATCTTTCCTCTGTGTGGCTCTAAGGCTTTGTCTCATCTTTCTTCCCTCCTTTGTTGTCTCTCTTCCCTCTCTATTTTCTAAATGTCCGACATACCATTGTGTGATACTATTCTCTTGATTTCCCTTTCGGTCGACTTCTCATTACTGGTGAATGGTATCTACTTCTAGTTGACTAGAATCCACTCTACTTTATCTTGACATATGACCAGCTACCCACCCATAGCCTACCCGATGCTTTTAGAAAGCCCGGATAGTTTGGTCTACTTGCTTAGGAAGTATTCCCACTCCCTTTCCGCAATGAATTTTTCCTACCTCTTTTGCTTTTTTGCCCAGTTAGAGTTTGATGGTAGTTCGTCAAGTGATGGACGAGGTTCGACAATATGTCCTACTCCCTTCTCGATCAGGAATTTGAACAACAAGGTCGGTAAGGAGCACAGAAATTGCTCAATGAGGTATGTGTAAAATTTCTCCTTGACGGTTTCCACCGAAGTTCTGTCTTCTAATGCTTTCTCCTCACAGAAGTTGTCCTCGATTTTCTTGAACCACTCCGACAAGTTTGTTCTACCTCCTCAGATCAGTTTTTCCAGCAACTGTTGTTCTTTAGTCCCTTCCGGCTTTCTCATCCAGGAGTTTTTTCAGAAGTTAGGGCACTGATTCTACAAACTTCTCATGTGTTTTTGTGAAGAATCGTTCTTTTGCTTGTGTGATTGTTAATCTGTTCCTTCGTGCGTAATTCTGCAAATAGTTTGCAACTTTACATTCCCACCAGTCCTTAATCTCCTACTTTGGTATCATCTGTTTGCATACAGTTCAGACATGTACTACCGACAATGAAACCAATGTTGTAATCTCACAGATCACATAAGGTTACCAATAATACATACTAAAACATACATATAAACAGAGACAAGAGATAAGAACAAGTAGGTGAATTAACAGATTATATTACATGAATGAGTCCATACAACACAGAGAACTGAACTGAGTTCTCATTTGGCTCAACAGCCTAATATATATGATTACAAAACAGTTACAAAATAACTACCTGTCCGTTCGATGAACCGACACGACCTTAGGTGGCCGACCTAATCTCTAGTTTAGTCGGCCAACCGACTTAGTCGGCTGATCGACTAAGTCGGCTCTCATTCAAGTCGACTTATCGACTTGCTCCTCCTACACCCCCCTACACTAATAGTTGTCCTGAAACTTTTTCTGTTAACTTTTCATTCTTCTCAAGCAACTCTTTAATCTTATTCTCAAACATTTTCCTTTCTTCTTCTTTTTTTATTAATTGCGTCAATTAATTTCTGGTTTTCTACTTTCAATCCTTTGGTCTCTTCATCTTTTAATCTAATTTGAGACATAGCTTGAACTATACTCTCCGTACTTGTTTCTACACTTGATTGTCCTGTTTCAAACTTCTTTTTCTTTTCCTTCTCTTCTCTTTCTTTTTCCAAAATTATTTGATTTTCATTCAAGATATCTATTTTGGCTAAAAGGAAATCTCTTTCCTTTTCCCATTGACCCTACTCTTCAACAAAGTTCAACTATTTAGTTTTTCTATCATTCAATTATTGGGACAATGAATCCTTTTCTTTCTCCAAAATTGCTAATTTAGATGCCTGAATTAACTGAGTGGCTGGAATTTTTAGTTTCTTTTTCAAAAGATGGATAGTGTTTTGTTTTTTAGCCAAGATTTTATTTGTGGCTTGTCCTCTGTCTGGTTCACTATCCATGGCCAAAAGGTCACCGTGAAGCTTCTTATTTGTTGTTGATAAGTCTTATTTTCAATCTTCTCCCGCTTCAATTGGTTTTGCAATCTTGACTATGTGGACCATAACTTAGAAAATTTCAGAGTAGCTTTCAACAAGTCAATATAAATTACCTCTCTAGTATGCTTATGTGAATGAATTTTGTCTGGGACTGGAATATTTTTCAAATTGAGCCTCATTTATGAAAATTTGTCATGAGTGGTCACTGTCAAGTTTAAAGTTTTATTCACATGGTCCTTAACAGTTATGAGCGAAAGCTCGTCATCTAAAATATCCCTTAATTTAGGAAAAAATTTCAAATCTTTTTAAGAAGAAAACTTCTTATGCTGTCCATATCTAGTATACAAGTCATTTCTATACTTGTACCTATCACTAGAACCAACCTCCTGTACCTCTGCAAAATTGCACTCTTGAATTTGAAAGACTAGGCCTTGACATTTTTTCTTTTCTTTAATCTTATTGTCTTCTACTTCAACTATTTCTTTGTCTGAATCTACTCCTGGTCTTTTGGAATATTCTTGGTCTTAATCTTCAATCTTAATTGTTTTTGAAAATATTCCTTTACCAGTAATTTTAGCTTTATTTGGAGTTGGTATTATCATGGCAACAAATTTCATTAAAGAAGAGGGATTTACTTGTAAACTTTTCGATATTTCTACACTTTGTTGATATTCCATTAAATTAGCTCTTTCATCCAATCCCCCTATTTCGTGGTGATCAAAGGCCTTGTTTTTATTTTGTTGTTTCCTTTGTGATATAATATGATAAGGGTCGTAATTGATTTTTGAGGCCTTCATAAAATTCATGTCTTGGAGCAATGCTTCAATCACTGGGAGAGCAGATTTATTTTTCACAATAAAAGAACCCACTTTCAATGGAAACTTGATCTCTAAAGATTTTCTAAAATTCAGAAAGTGTTCATTCTCCATTATAAGCTTCAGTTTGATAAACTCCAGGGAAAAAAATCTTGGTGTAAAAAATGCAGGTAAAATGTAAGGCTCATGAACAAAACCATAGATACTGATGATAATATATTATTTTAGAAGGAACCAGTCTCCAATTCTTTTGTCAAGGATGAACTGTAGAAATTTTTCCATCTCTGGTAGAACTCTGGGTAGCTTATCCTGAAAAATCACTTTGGACACTTCTGACATAATAAGGTTCATATAGTTGAAGGTATTATTTCTGATTTCAAAAGTAAATAATATCTCTGGGAACTGTAAATTGTCTTCATTAAAGAACAGGAACATCTTGACCAAATAAGGCTGAAACCTAAAATGTCTGGTCATGTGGAAATTCACTAGCTATAAATGAATATTTTCAGCTAGGAATTCATCAAATTTATGGAAAAAGTATTGATTGGGATCAGACTCAATTTGATGCAGACTCAACCTAAACAATAAGCTCAATAAGGCTTTGGGAACAAACCTATCACTATCCAACCCTAAAAACTGACACAACAGGGAGAGGACCCACTATAATTCTTCATTAAACAGGTCAATATCAAGAAGGAAAGGCTCATTTTCAACTGAAATATCAAGTTTAAGGATTTTTAACAGAAACTTTTGCTTCTCTTATGCTGTAGCATGCCTGTACATTTCAATTACACTTTCTTCCATGAAATATTCAAGGTTTCAGGAAAATGACGATATAACTTCTAATAAATCTATAACAACCAGGGAATTAATAAGGAAAATGATTTTTGACCAATTAGAGTCCATAATGACTCGCTTTGATTGAGAATAATTGGATGCACAACATGCAACAAAGTCTGGAAAATTCAGGGTTAGGTGTGGACAAAAATAGTTAAAATGGGAAATATGGACACCATGTACATCAATTCCTCATGTTTCTAAGGTTTTAAGTTTATTCCTTAACTCATGCATAGGGCCAAAAGACAACATTGTGTCTAAAACATCTCCATCCCTGTCCTCAAATATTTCTTCCATCTTATTAAACTCCCTAATCCGTGCTTTGAATTCAGTGTCTCCTTCAATTTTAAAAATATTTGGCTGGTTAATATTCGTGGCCTACCTAGCAAATGACGACTGGAAAGAGTAGGTATGAATTGGATTCCAAATGTGCAAGCATGAGGCCACGCATAAGGTTTTTTCAATAATCTAATGGGAAAATTTGCAATTTCTTGTGCAGGATGGTCCTAGAGTGGAGAGAGCATGAACATGGTGAGGTAGAGGAAGCAGTAAGGGCCGACCTAATGGATCAACAAGCTCTACGTGCATGCTGAATCTACAAGTTTTGGTGTCTTGGTGGTTTGAGGGCCAAACCAAGACTATTACAGATGCTGGTGGATTGCTGGGATCCAGACTCTGAGTCCTTCCAGATAGATGGGATTTCCCTCACTATAGAGGTGGAGGACATATACTTCATTACTGGGCTTTCTCGATGAGGGGAAGTAGTGAACCTTTGGTCTCGTGGTGTGCTAGGAGGTGGCCTGACTATCGATGAGTACATTGCGGTGTACTGCTATCCAGACATAGAGAAGGTGGGGAGTCAGGTCCCTACCAACGCTATACAGGTGCTGGGCCTAAAGGCCATACTATTGACATTGGGCAGGATAGCAGGCTTGGAATCACTCCACCAGGCCTCGCGGCCTCTGATGTTATATGCATTGGAGTGCATGAGACCCACGATTTATGACTGGAGCACTACACTACTGAGCAACATGAAACATCAGCTCAGTGAGTGTAAGGCAGGCAGAGTGCAGAACTTCGGGTTCAACAGTATACTGAGCACATTTTTCTTCGAGCGTGTTCTAGGATTGAGCCCCAGAGTGGATGTTCCTCTTCACAGGGTTTGAGATCCGGCCCAACAACGTTGGGCAGATGCGATGCGCAGACTGGGGGGAGGTAGGGTGGCCAACCCCTATCCAGCTGACTTCTTTCCATGGTGGTGGCGACAGATAGTTGCTATCGATGACTACCCCTATGCGGGGATAGATTTCCGGGGGGACCCGTACATGCCGCTACCACCAAGATCGACATATGGTGATATAGGTAACGAATCTCAACCCTCTCTTTTTTAAATTTTTTGAGTTATTTAATTTTTTTGTGTTTTTTGATTATATGGAATCAAAAGACATATTTTTGCGTGACAATACATAGTGACATCTACCATTTGTGTGCAGATGTGGGACCACAGCAGCTAGAAGGCTTCCCTCATCATAGATGGAGGGGAAGAGGAGATGATATCACGGGTGTGGATGTGGAGCGGATGCTCCAGAGCATTCATACCAATTTTGTGAGGCTGACACATAGGGTTCCCATGGTGCAAGTTGAGGACTTTCCTGAGGCTATGCAGCGCCAGGTGGTGGGTGTACCATGCACATGGGTGTGATTATTCCGATGGCTAGCTAGAGCTGTAGTGACCTTCCATGATCACAAGCCTCCTCCTCCTCCATAGGATTAGATACCTGGGAGTCTATATATTTTGTACTACCGTGTATTATACGTTGGTGGCTCGAGAGCCCCAATTTCGTATCATGACACTATGTATTATCACATTTTGGATGTTTATATAATTTTTTTTATGGTGATCGGTTTATGTATTTACATGTGTAAAAATTGTGTTTGTGATGAATTTACTGTGAATGAAACAAATTCCAATCTAACACGTAGTTAGCATATGAGTCAGCAACTTGATTATTAATTCTTGGAATGTGTATATATGTTATATTGTCAAATTGCCATTCTAATAATCTCACATGTAAGAATATTCTCAATAACATCAGATCTCTAACATGGTACAAACCATTAAGCTGTGACACTACTAACTCCGAATAAAGACGTACCTCAAGAGAGAGAACGCCATGTGAAATGGCATCCCGTAGAAGCTCAATAACGACACTATATTCAACAACATTGTTGGAAGATGGCCGCAGACATACGCCTCTTGAAGACAGTACCTAACCCATAGGAGTATAAATCACCCAAGCAGCAGAGGCTGAGTGTTGAGTGTGACGGCTTGCACCATCTACAAATCCTATGTAGGTGGAAGATTCCATTGACATCTGCCAAAAGAAATGGAAACTAATCACAAACCCGATCATGATAAGAAAAAGACCTAACTATGCAAAACTGTACACTAATATACAATAAGCAACCTTGGCTGAAAATCATGCATAGTACTTCTTGAGATAGAGCCCATTTATAGGCTCCGCCAAGGCCGTTCCCTCATAATCCACTAACTCATAAGCACCCTTCTCTAACACACGTTTGACCACGTAAGGACCCCGCCACATGGGATTAAATTTTCCTGCCCCCAAGGGTTCTTTCAGTTGATCCCACAAAAGGACCAAATCTCCCTCACTAAACCTCCTTGGACGGACAAACTTATCGTACTAGACCTTTACGCGACGTTTATTGACTTCTAGAGCCACCAAGGCATCCCGACGCTGCTCATTAAGTTGCTCAAGGTAGACCAAACGCTCCTCCAATGGTGAAGTGTCTAGTAAGAGTTCTACAGCTAGCTTCAAAGAAGGAATCTCACATTAAACTGGCAATATTGACTCCACTCCATGTACAAGTTGATATGGAGAGAAACCCGTGGCAGTATTAACAGCGGTTCTATATGCCCACAAAGTAGGATATAACATGATGTGCCAATTATTCTTGTTTTGTGCGATGGTTCGTTGGAGAATGGATTTGAGTGATTTATTCACTGCTTCTACCTGTCCATTTGCTCGAGGGTAGTAAGAGGAGGAATGCTCTTTCTTGTACCCTAAATTTGATGCCAACTCTTCCATCATACGGTTCTGAAAGTGCGATCCAGGGTCAATGACAAGCTCTTTCAGAATCCTGAACTGAGTAATAATTTGGTTGAATACGAAGTGGGAGGCTGCCTCACCGTCAGATTTAACTGTAGGCATAGCCTCAGCCCATTTCGTGAAGTAATCAACAACCACTATAATATGATGGTGCCCCCCAGCCGAAGCTGGGTTGCAATCCATAAAATCGAGCCCCCACTTAGTGAAGGGACTGGCGGTGATAATGGGATGTAACGAGGCAGGTTTCGAGCACATATTACATGCGAACACCTGGCAAGGGTGGCACCTCTTGACCGCATCTACACAATCCTTAAAGATCGATGGCCATAAATAACCCACTCTTGAGATATTTTGAGCTGTAGAAAGCCCAGATAAATGACCACAACACGCCCCTCTATGGAAATCATTCAGCACTACCTCAGCCTCTTCATGAGTTAAACAATGTCGTAAAATAGAATCTACCCCATGACGGTACAAAGTGTTATCCACTATGAGGTAGTTCTTAGAGACGTGACGTAATCGTCGTCGTTCATCTCATGAGAGGTGAGTAGGGGTCTTCAATGTTTGTAAATATATTATGATATCCCCATACCATGGGTCTAAAGTTTATATTAAGAAGATGTGTTCATCGACAAACGTATCTTCACAAACGAACTCCTCGGCCTTGCTCGGGAAATACGATATAAGCTCTGCAAAAATTAAAGACTTCTTCGATTTTGTCGAAACAAATTCGAGATCGAATTCTTGCAAAATGACAATGTATTTATTATATTTTCCCCCAATCATCCTTCAAGTGAGGATGAATTGAAACATATTGACATGGGCTACAACCAAGGTCTGGCAAAGGAGAATATAATGTCTCAACCACTGAACTGCATGTACGGTAGCTAAAGCAAGCTTCTCGACATGAGAATAACGAATCTCTGTGTCAATAAGGTTCTAGCTCAGATAGTTTATGACATGCTCTTGGAGCTCCTCATCCTCTTGAACCAAAACCATACCAATCGTCTCCATGGATGCGGCCACATATAATAGAAAATCATGGCTATAGTCCGGGGGACTAATCACCGGGGCCGATGCTAGGGCTAGCTTGAGTGAATCAAAGGAATCCTAGGCTCACTCATCCCAACAAAAGGGGGTGTCCTTCTTTAATAGATGCAAGAAGCCTCTAGTCAAATTGGAAAAGTTGACAACAAATCTTCATAAGAAGTTTTCCATGCCTTGCAAACATTGAAGATGACGAATATTCTTCGAGGGAGACAACTGAAGTATTGCCTCAACCTTCAAAGGGTCAACTCTTATACCCTCTTTAGAAATGCTGAATCCTAACAAATGACCTAACTTCACACAAAAGATGCACTTATGAGGATTTAATCTAACCAAATAATGCCAGCATATTTTGAATACCAATCTCAAGTGATAGGGATGACCCATTCTCATATGAGAATGAGCAGCAAGGTCATCCAAAAATACTTTGATAATTGACTTGAGATCGTGGAAGATTAAGGTCATCGCTCGCTGAAATGTAGCTCCGATGTTTTTAAGGCCGAAAGGCATTTTTCGATATGCGAAATTTCCCCAAGGACAAATAAATGCAGTCTTATGTTAGTCCTCAGGTTTAATTTGTATCTGATTATATCCGGAAAAGCCGTCCATAAAGGAAAAAACCTCGCTACCCGCACACTCATCCAAAATCTGATCAATAAATGGTGTGGGGAAATTGTCCTTAGGACAGGCATGATTCAAATCGCGGAAATCAGTACATATGCAGATTGCTCCCTGCTTCTTATCCACCGGAACAGGGTTTGAACCCCACTCCATCAAGGGAACGGGATAGATGAAAGCGGCTTTCAATAGTTTGTCTATCTCTGCCTTAATCGTGGGTGCTTTCCTAGGATTCACAGCACGCAAGTGTTGTCAAACAGACTTAGTGTTGGGGTAAGTCTTAATCTCGTGCTTGATAATACGAGGGTCGATACCTGGCATTTCGTCGTAAGACCAAGAAAAAATATCACGAATTTCTTTAAATAGCTCGGTGTATTCTAGAATCTCAGCATGGGAACATTCCGCCCAAATATAGACATTCTCTATCCTACCGGGATCATGAGAGATGTTGATAGGAATCATTGAAGATATGTTCACCATGTTTCCATCAGCCATCTGACCAGGAGAGCTTAATGGAACCATAGGACTACCAAATCTCTCACTAAGAACTGCCCTAAAATCCTCACGCTCCAAGCGGTCAAGCTTGGGAAGAAATTAAGATCTATGATGGAGTTCCTCCCATGGTGGCTCAACTCCCAACATAGTCTCAATAATTGCTTCATCTGAAGGGAAAACCGTATCAAGGCAGTCGTGCGTGTGAGAAGACTGCACTGCCCATGCCGGCAACACATAAGGGTCCTCCTCCTCCATCTGTGAAGAGGAAGGACTAGGCTCTGCAACACACATGAGATTAGCTTGATAAGCCATCATAGTTGTAGGCAACAACATGTCCGTCATGATGGTCTCACTCAGAGTACTCGGTGTAGGAAGAATCCAAGGATCTTCCATGTGACTCGTGTGAAAAGACACCGATCTCATAGATGTCGAAGCCTCACCGGAACTAGACCCTATCATAAGAATTGGTGCAGGACAACTAAAGCTTCCCATGAGGGATGGATACATGCCTACACCCACACTCCCAGTTGCCGACTGAGAGTGTTCAACGATCGGGATCAAAGCTCCCGAAGATGCAGTAACAGATGGATTCTTGAATGTCGTTTGATCAATTGTTACTATCTTCCCGTTATGTGGAAAGCATACAACGCGGAATAGGGAAGAAGCAATGGCTTGCATAATGTACATCCAATTCCTACTCAGTAAGAGAATGTAGTCAAGGGGTGCATCAACCACCTCGACCTCTATCGCAATGGTCTTCCCTCCCAAACGGACTTTAAGGGAAGGAAGGATGCCATGCGGCCTAAACGATCTCCCATCGAATGCAGTTAACATGGTCGCTGATTTAGACAGCTCAGGGAACCCAGAACCTTCCAACACGATAAAGACATCACAGAAGCGACATCACCTTCGTCAATCACAGTGCGCTTGACGGTCATATTAAGACATTCTATGTGAATGAAAAGAGACACATAGTAAGGCAAGTGAGGCTGAAGTCCTGTGGTTTCAAATTTAATCATGGAGGAAGAATCATCATCATTCACACCAAGGGTAGAAAGCAACGCCTTCCTTTGCAAAGGACAACTCTGAAGCACTTCCAATGCAGACATCACACAAGGAGTATGGCCCAAATCCTCGACAACTGAATAGTTCTGGGTGGCTCGAGCATTTGGATTTTGCCCTGAACGCTTAAGGACTACCTTAGGAATGCGAGGTGCAGTTTCAGGTTTATCCATAGGTTTCTCAATACGTAAAGGGGACCCTGGTGGATCAGGCTCTTTGCTTGGGCTGGGTTGTGATGAACCATAATGTTTCGCACAGGTCACAACTTTCGCAGCACGTACCATGTTAATGTAACCACGACCACTACCCTCCGATGGATCTTGATCACCACCAGACTGTCATGGGACCTTGAGTTCATATTTTGAGGTAAAGGGTTAGTTAGCACTTTTGGGCCCTATGCCAAGAATCTCGAGGCCTCATCAATACGAGGGCACAAGTAAGTGAGGTGATCGTCCTTACATAACTTGCAAGGGAACTTAACCTTACATTTAGCTTGCTTGTCCCCCCCAGCATTCCAATCATTCTTGTCATTACTATTAGCATTCTTATTCTTATTCCCACCCTTACGATTATTTTTACCCTTTTTTCTATTTTGTCCGGGCTGCTGGTTACCCTTCTGGTCCGATGATTGCACTGAAAGTACACTCACCATTTGGGCGGGTTGAGATGAAGCCGTAGCTTGTCCCAAAGCAGATTGGTTGATTGACAATTGAATAACTTGTTTTGCAACCGAATCCACAGATTTTGCACTTGCACAACCAACAATGCCATCGACATGTGGTCCAGGTTTGACTTTGGGGTCAAAACTAGAACGCGGAGCGTTGGGAATAATCTCATATAACAAACCGGATTGAGCATAAATCAAGTCCAGTTCCTGCACCCTAAAAATCGCTTGTTCCTCATTCTACACTCCAGATGTAGAAACATCCTTCGCTATATATGGAAATAACGACTTGAGGAACCATTCGAGGAGGAACTCCAGTGGTATAAAGGCTTTAATTAACCTCTTCTGTCTACGCCACTTTTGAATATCATCAGAGATATGTGTGGCTTTATCTTGCTGAAATGTCAACAAGAGTTCAGTACCAACATCATAACGCACTGGTTGCTGGAAGTGGTTAAGAAAAGTCATCGCAAGGTTGTTGAACAAAGCGAATGCTCCCCTAGGTAGCTCTATATACCATTTCGTAGCAGGCCCTGTAAGGGTGCATTGAAACAGCCTTAAACGGATGGAGTCCTGATGTAAGGAATTCGAAGAGTACCATAGGTGAAATGTAGTAACGTGTTCGCTTGGATCCTCTCCCGGTTTTCCCTCGAACTTAGGTATGTCCGAGGGAAGCTTAGTAGGGATAGCCAGCCAAGCCGGGTCATGAGCTACAGGATCGTTTGTTAATCTCAACAAGTCAGGAAGATTCAGTGTCATGAGGAAAGGGAGACTAGGATGATGAGGTCGATGGACCGCTCCATGATTCATATAGGTCTGATTACCACCATGGCCTTGGCCATAGTGCCCTCCTCCCGTATGACCTGTATAGGGTGGCATGGAAGCACCATAGTGTGGTGGACCTTGACTAGTAGGAGCTACAAAGCTGTAATTAGGAGAGTAAGCAGGTTGTTGATTCCCGCCCCCATAAGGTGAAGAACCTTGTCCATATTGCGTCCCATAATAGGGCCCATAAGTCATCACATGAGATGTCCCATGAGACACTCCGTAAGTAGGAACATACGTTCCAAAAGTAGGAATATACATTTCGGAGGTAGGAATGTGACCTCTAGAAGTATGAGCATGACCTCCCAAAACAACGGGCCATACATGAAGATGAGACACATCTAGTCTAGTAACCGCAGTACGGACATAAATCGTAGCAACGTTTCAGCCCGAAGGACCACGTGAATAAGGTGGAGGGTGAACATTTGAAGAACTAGGGATAGAGGATGGAGGGACCTGTGTAATTATGTACGTACTATTCCCTATAGTCACTCATCTTGGATCTGGTATCCGAATAGGATCACTAACCCTAGAACTAGGAGGAATATGTGATGTAACTTCCACCACCGAGACGAAAGGTGCAATGTGACTAGTGCTCCCAAACCTCTCCGCATGATAAAGAATGAGAGTGCCCCCAGGCATAGTGTTAGACTCGAACTCAAATTCGACATGAAATGCCAAATTATGTGTGGGAAAACCAGACATACCATAACTACCATAGCTAGTGCTGGCGGGTTCAAAGTGAGTCTCAGAATCCTTCGACATTCCATACCAGTAATGCGTCAATGGGGAATCAACCCTAGAGTGAGTAGGTCTATCATGAAAGGTTCCTATCTCAGAAATCACAGGACCTAACTTAGCCAAGTCGGGTGAAGGATTGTAGGTAGGAGTAAACTCCCCATCGTCTACACAAATGGGAGAAGGTGGTTTAGGAATAACTTCTATATGGTCTCCCATGGTGTGTGAATCAATGTGCGAAGTAGTCCACCTAGATTGTCTAGGTCTCTCTCCCAAAGGAGGAGGATAAGTAGAAGGCGAAAGTCCTGCTAAACAACGAGAACGGCGAGGAGCTGCACCCGAATCCATAATGACTCAAAAAATAGAAAATACTCTCTATTTATGCAAACCCTAGGCAAGATATCATGCATAGAGCAATCACTAATAAAATCTAAAGCTAAATGCAAGCAATCAAGGGCAGGATAAGTGAGCTCCCGAATGAAGCAGGTATGTCTCTCCTAGGAGGTGCTTAAGACTCCCATACACAACAAGCAGAGGTACATAACCAATTATTGTGGCCCTCAGCTTCAACGCGTAAAGTGACTATGCTGTCCGACCCCAACCTGGCCGAGACACCCACAGAATAACCCCTGCAAAGTACCCCCTCGATATCCTAGGTAAGGCCACTAAGGTCACCTCAATATAATCAATGCTCAGGTGGACAGTCACATGTGGAATTGACCGTATGGGCAAATTAGCAAAGCCCAAAACTCTCTAAAGAGCCCCCAAATACGAATACAATCCTGGAAATATCTTTGGTGCTACTCAGTTATGACTAGGGGTCATCCCAATCAATAACCGCTCACACTGCCTCGTGCTTAACTCCCTTTTGAGAGGAGGATCCTGAGAAACACTGGTTATACCAAGGATTTCACACACTCTCCTGGATAGACACATATATGTTGTTGTTTAGTGGTCTTGGAGAATTTACTCACAATGAACTATTCCAAGACCCTAAAACCTAAGCTTGTTGGTGCACCCTAGAAAAGAAAAGAGTGTAGTTCGTTTTAATTTAAGCGTTGATTTTAATTGGCTTTATTACTCAAAATAGGGACATGGTCGTGCAACTAATGGTGTTATGACACAACATGAAGTAAAATGCACACCTAACAATCAATGCAAATGCATTGTGTCCATGAAAATAGGGTATGCTACTACGTGAAATGCACAATTTTTCTTCAAATGATGAATGCAAGCTTTCCTATATGAAATCCTAACTAATACTCCAAAGCAAATCTAGTGCAAGTACAATGCAAAATGCAAAATGCAATGCATGATGATAAGCAAATGTTTTTGGATTTTTTGAAATAAAATGAGATACAAAAATCAAAAGAATGATTCTACAACCCGCAGACCTTGCAAGCGCACTCAAAAATCATTCAAGCAAAGCACTAAGGTAAAAGAAATCTAATGCACTAATCCCAAACAAAAAATTGAAAATGCCATGACAAGAACCTTCTTAAAAAAAAAAATTAGCCTAAAAAAACCATCTCTGGTCAGAAACAGAGGTATAAACAGACTCAGGCAGTGCCAAAGGAGACTCAGCAATCATCAAACTTCACCCAGCAACCATTTAACTTCCACTAAAAGGAAAAACTAAGGGCATACGTTACTGTTCGCCGTAAACCCGTGTGTATACGCGGAAATCGTAGAGAAACCCACATGTATACGCGACTGTGAGTTAAAAAATCACATACAGGAAGAAAGGTGCATAAAATCAAGGCAAATAGACAAGCTGAGACAAACTTCACACCAATCAGACACTACCAGGCAAACATGCCCCTAGACCCGACACAGAAACAAGAGAGAAAGAGAAATTCAAATTCATTGAATGCTGATAGAACAATCCCCAAAGGACAACTACTAGGAACTCCCCAAGGGAGTCGCCAATGATGTTACAGAGAGAAATTACTATGGCTTGGGGTACCACAACAGACATCTTGACTCCAGAAATCATGATCCTTTCCAATATGCAATAGAAAGTAAATGTCTAACACTAAAGGATTGGACCTCGTACCTTATTCCGGACGGTTGAAGTAGATCCCCGTTGAGCTTTCCAAATTTAGCTTGAATTGATAAATTACTTCCTCAACAACAATTAAACAATACAAGCATACTATATATCATGGTGTTAGATCTATTCTAGCATATATAATCAACAATGTATAAGCATTTGAAAATATCCCATGGATAAAATATTCATTCAAACACACATTATTGGACAGAAAAATATATTTCTATTAATATAAATAAGAGATTACAATAGATACAACCTTTGACGGCACGTCTGCGAACCAGAGAAACTGAATCCCCCACTTGGGCCTCCACCACCTCAATCCTCCATCTCTCGATAGCAAGCTCACAAGCAAAAGGCAAGCTTGGGAAGAACACAAAAGTGCTCCAAGGGACAAAGGGATGCAGACTCAAGCATAAGTTCCGACAACAATGGACTATAGTTTCTTTGCTCTCAATTCTCTGATATGCCTTCAATGTATCATAGAGTTCCTTATATAGCTTTTCAAAGGGGTAATGAAAGGTCGAATCCGAGCAATCTCAAGGCATAGGGAAGGCCAGGAGTCAAGTGAGTCGGATCCATGTCAAGGAAAACTCCAAAAGGATTTTGGATTTTGTACACATCCCGATGTATGTGGTTTTAGTGGTCAAACCCGCGTATATACGCGATTAAGGGTTTAAAATTTGCGTGTATCATTTTTCACATGTTTTTAGGGATGATCAAGGAAACATCAAAGGACAAAAAATTGTCCACGGGGTCTAAGGAGTCTGCAGAGGAACAGGGGAAGGCCATACAAAGTGTGATTCACCTGGAGTGGTAAAATCAGCTATAACACAAGTATATATTTGGTTGTGCCTACAATTAACGTCAAAAAAATATGAAACGTCAATATGCAATGGTGGCTCTCTTAACTGTGTTAACATATGTCTATTTTTTAAAGAACATCTGATATGTCTGTTGGAGATCCATTGTTTTTTGAGGGGTTCATAGGTTGACCACCCTTCCTTGCTGTAGGTATTTTCCTCCATTCTTTCCCTTCTATTTCCTACCCTTCGCTTGTTGGCGGGTTGGGCGAGAAAGTCTTGATGTGCATAGACTTTCCCTTGTGGAGGAGGTCGAACTAGGGTAGGAGCTTGGGATGGAGCTGGGGTAGGTTGAGTAGGGTGCATATAATACGCGTTAAGGTTTTCTTGGGGTCACAAACCAAGTATATGTTTATATTAGGGAGTGATATGTGTGCACAGGTAGTGTGAACTGAAAAACCAATAAAGGTATAAACCTCTTCTTACATAATCTACACAATATATACATATTAAGTTTGAACATAGATATCCAAAATAAAAACAGATTAATTTTGATTTTAATTAGTTTTTATATATTAGATTTAATATATTATTTATTTTTATTCCATATTTTTTCAAGCTTAATTAGTTGTTCCTCGTGTGTAATGTCCCTTCTTGGAATTTTGGAGAAAATTACAATTTGGGCATTTTCAAGCTTAACTAATCATGACTCTAGAGGGTTCCATATTTCAACAAATGGTACTGAATTTGAAAGGAAATGGTACGGTTAGTATTAAAACATCCCAAGTTGGTTTATGGACACTTTTTATCTGACTTTATACCTTTTCAACCTTGTTTGGAGTTAAGGAGAAACAATGCAAATTTACTAGGAAAAAGTGGTCAACTAGTCCTTGGTTTGGTTCCAAACACCACCAAACCTTTCCAAATTATTATGTAGGGATAATATGGGATTTAAAACAAAATAAAATACCTCAAACACTCAATGTCCGAATCAAAAAACTCATTTGACATGTTATTCAAGTTTTCATAATTTTGGCCAATTTCAAGCTTTGCTAGTCATGACTCTAGGGGGTTTCAAGTGACTCCAAATGGTCTCGAATTTGTAAATAAAGGATAGGAGAGTATTATAACATTAAAATATGACTCATGAGCACTTATTATCTGACTTTAGGGCATAATTCATATAACAAATTTCAGTGAAATTGCTTAAGGGGAAACAATATTAATAGTTCAGTTTTGATTCATGAAAAGTAGATTGAATGGTTCAGATATTGACATGACATATAGATACCATAAGAAACATAAAAATGGATGTCCCAATAGAATTAAACATCACATAAATTCCTTCATAAAAATCTGATATATAAATATTTCAAAGTGGAAGCCAAATACATGAAAACTAGTCATTCAAGAGCATGGGAATGCAAGCCTTTCACACTGGATTTTCTTGGATTTCGAGCTACAGAGAATATAGTCATGGAATTAAAAAGTCATACATAATTTATGGCTTCCCCATAATCATCAAACACAGAGAAAATTCTTTATACAAATATCATATACAACTCTTTTCTTTTAAGATGGAAGCCAAATGCATGAAAACTAGTGATGCAATGGCCTGAGAATGCAAGCCTTTCACATTGGAGTTTAATAGATTTAGAGAAATATTTAATATGGTAATTAAAGTACATAGTTATACATAATTTATGGCTACTCCATCATCATAAAACTCAGCGAAAATTCCTCATACAAATCTGGTATACAACTCTTTCAAAATGGAAGCCAAATACATGAAAACTAGTTATTGAAGAGCATGGGAATGCAAGCCTTTCACACATGGGTTTCTTATATTTCAAATTACAGAGAATATTGAAATAATAGTACAGAACCATACATAATTTACTCAATCATGGGCATATAATATACTCAGCAAAGTGTAAGCACCACTCCAACAAGTGTGCTATCAACATGAGAGTGTGGGGGGATGGAGAAGAAGGAATGAGAGAATTGGGATATAGATGAGAATTAGAAATGTATGGAACTTCAAAATGAAACTAAAAAACATTCATTAATCCCCAATTATATTTGTGAATTTCCTCTCCATAAACCAACTTGGAAAGGAATCCAACTCCCTTGAAATTGGTTCACAAGCAGGGAGAGTGAACACTCACCGTACAATGGTCAGGAAAAATATCTCTAAAATTCCAAATATCAATTAACAAATGATAAAAAGAAATTATATTTACTCATTAAAAAATCATTTTATTAACTTAATTATTCCTCCTAAGGTTGAATTTCCCTCCATGGGATTCCTCCAACTCATCTTAGTGGTTTAGTAACTCCTATGACACTTGTCTTCCTTTTCCTGCTCCAATTCTTTACCCAATTTGAATGGTTGCCTATAAATCCAAAAATAAACCTATTGGTGGCTATTTTTATCCCTATCAAGTCATATTTTTCATATGTTTGAAATCCGGTTTGAATTTGTCATACTTGTCATAGAATATTTCATCATTTGTTATCATAGAGTGCATGAAATCTCCTTCCAAGTGGCACACATTGTCTTCTAGTATCTTCCTCTTCCAAGGGATTTAATCTCCTTTACTAATTCAAATTCCTTTTCTCATTATATCCTATTTTACAGCACATCACCCTCCAATAATGTTACACTACCCATGTGTTCGAATTTAGATGAAGATCATGCCAAGTGTGTGGGGAATCTAGTCACCCAAAGGATCCACAAGCTTCCAAGTTTCTTCTTGAACCCATGGAACCTTATTTTCTTAGTATTTATCATTTATGTGACCCATTTAAATATGAATATTTTAAACTAAATTTCTTTTGGGTCCCATATCCCCTTATTATAAAATTTATGTCTCCATCTCAACCTAGGGAACTAGTAGGTTGGGGAAACATTATTTGCAAGTAGTATTATTTGAATTTTTTTTAATTGGGGACATGATAGTCCTCTCCACTCAATATTTCTTGTCCTCAATCAATTTCAAACATGTGTTTTGAATAACCTTCTTTCTTTCCAAAACTTTTCTTCAAACCTTAGCCGCAATTTGAGTAGTGGAACTCATGTACTACAATTGTGTGTTTCCAAAAGTAAAGATATGTGGATCTTTGCATATTGATATATCCCATGAAATAACCACTAACACCAAAAGGATTAATAAATTCCATAAAAAAAAATCTGCACAAATAATCTTTACCTCCATGTTTTGGAAACCTTTTCTGAACATTCATCCCTTTCTGCTTTTGTATAATTCTTTGAAGTTGGTATCGAGTTGCCAAACTTGAATTTCCAATTTTCCAAGAAAGTTTCAAAGAGGAACCACCATGCTTGTTGCTGCTATACTCTGATTACAATCACCTTTTTAAGTGGTGGCTCAATATCCCCTATTGCTTTTTGCCCCCAAAATTCAAGCCAAGCAATACCCAGATCCAATTGCTTGTATTGCACCCTTCCAAACATCATGAGTACACAAGATAGATCATTAAAGTACATAACTACATCATACAATTGTACATTAGTAAGGTACCTCATCAAAGGTTCATGAAAGTTCTTGTACATCTAAGTAAGTAGATCATCATGTGGCCCATATAGACAAGCATCAAGTATTATATCAAATTTTCTCCAATGACACATGTGAGGATCTCATGTCCTATAATGATGATCCAAAAGAATTTAGGATGCATCAAAATAATAATCAGCCATGTGTTCTTTCATCCGAGGAGTGGAAGAAGAACCTCTACCAAAATATGAACCAAATAAGGAGAAAATAAAGCATGAAGACTAAAAGTGGCTCAAAGAAGTCTCATAAATACACCCATTGATATGTATATAATCATAATGTAACAAATGATGCTGCTGCAAATCTAAATAAGATGACACTCTAGTCATGTCATCATCAAAAGGAGAGATAGGAAGTCCATACTCTTCCGATGGAACCATAAAAAAGAAACCTTTCACCCATTCTTCATGGTGTAGGTGGGTCGATCACAACCAACCCTAGCCCGCACCTCCAAGCTCTAGTGGCTCCTACACTCAGTAGGACTTCCAAATTTAGCTTAACAACCAATTTCTGCTCTAAAATTGCCTACTTGCAATCACCATTCCACAACTCTGTTTCTGCAACAGAGTTTCCGATGTCGGGTTGCAGGATGCAGGATCTCAAAACACCCAAAGTCACGCTCCGTAACTTTCGTTATGCAATGGAATTCCCACAATTAGGTTGTGGGATGCGGGATGTGGGATGCCAACTTCCCAAAGTTTCTCCCCCACAATTTCCATCCCGAAATTTCCCCCCTGCAATTTTCCTAGCCGTTAGATATTTTCATCCTTCACTCCAACCGTCGATATTGTTCTTGAGCGAACCTCTCAGAATCCGTGGATCTGTTAACTTCCTTGCAACTTCCATTGCTGGATTCTTCTGGACCGTCAAATCTTTATCTACGGACTCAATCTCGATCGTTAATTATTTGCAAAACTCGTTAATGGCAGAAAATCTGTGAGTTGCACCAATCGATCATGAAATTGATCAATCCAGCTTGCAATCGTCTTGATTCTTTATCTTATCACTCTTTTGCATGCATTCACACTCTACTTCAACTATTCATGCAAGAAATTGATGTGTGAAATCAACACTTCATTGAAATACACAAATGTTCAGGAAAACACCAAAGTCGGCTCTACGAAAATACAAAGTTCAACACAACACATGCATAAAGGCTAACAACCCTATAAACACACAGTTTATCCTTCTATTAAGCAATACAAGGAAAATACACACAGCTTGGGTCTTTCTTCTTCCAATTCTTCTAAATATTTACAAGTAGGCACCAAACACAGATCTGTCCTCTTCTCTACAAACTCAGAATTCTAATTCTAAAGAGTAGAACCCCCTCTACTTCTCTACTCTGCCTATTTAACCTAAGCTGTTAACTCCTACTCTGAGTGGTCCTACAACCAAAACAAACCACTACCAGGCATGATGAAACTTCCCTATCCAAACAACTTGTGGCTTGATCTCCACACACAGAGTCATGATCTGCCATGATGCCTATCGCTTGCTAACAAACTATGACTCATTAGACAACAAAAAATATTCCTCAGAATGTGACCAACTCATCACATTGCTGGCATGCCACTATACCCCTATAGCATGATTCATCTAGTACTGACACCTATCATATTAGATCTACTATCCTATCTAGACTTGCTAGGAAACAAAATACTTTACATGAAAGTTTACAATGGTTTTACAATGAACCCCTCCTTGGGCAGATGTTCAGACCCTAGGGTCTGACCAACAATTTAGTAGTTGGCTTTGAGAGCTAATGCTCCTGCATCATACTCCAAAAGTAGAAAAGAATCATGACCTCCTGGTTATGCATCTGCAGCTTCTGTCTTCCTGGATCCCAAAATTTTGTTTGTTGCTGTCCATAAGCTTCACCATCTTCATTTTTCTTTGGCTGTAATATTCCAGGATTCCAAACCTTATGCTGTAGTACTCAATTGTATTTTCCTTCACTGTTCTTCACTTTCCAACCATCTCCACAGTGGACTGTTTTCCTCATTTTGCTGTAACTCTTCTTAGGTATTTGCATTAACTTCCATATTTCATCTATGACACTTTTAAACTCATTCTACTGCTGCAAACAACTCTTGTTCTTTTTCACTATGCCACTACACTTGGATGTACTTTTACCATTCAGCTCTAAACCGCTGAACATTTTCTTCAACTTTTCTCAACTCAATCTCTGTTTTTACTTTCATAATTGCTTCAAATGCTGTCCCATATATTGGTATGGGTATTTCTCTAGGAATTGCTCTTGATACTGACCCTGATATTGTGTTTGATATTGCACTTGATATTGCGTCCACCTTTACTTCCGTTATGTTTTTATAAGCATCTCCCTTTGCAATATCCTCTCATGCTCTCTGTATACAAATTTACTTTCAAAAAGTAATTTGTTTCTCAGTTTTCTTATTGGAACAACATAGTCCCTCACACTGCTATACATATTAGTTAACATAACATACTTTATCCAACTAATATTTTCTTTTGTCTCAGTCAAAACTTGAGACATTTCCATCTTATTGACTGCAATCCTTTTCACCAAAATTTTTAGCCATCCATCTTCTTCCTGACTCATCTCAAACACATCATCATCGTGCTAATCATTGACTTCAGCATAACTCTCTTCCTCTTGTTCCAATACTTCCAGCCAGTACTTCAAACATTTATTCTCTACTTGATTCCATTCAAGCACTTCTTTAGTATGCTGCAATTTCATGTCAGCCAAACTCTCCTCTGGCTCTATCTTGATAATCTCCAATAATTGTCTTTCAATTTCTTGACCACTTCTGTCAGTCAATTCAGTCTTGCTTAGTCCTAATACTTCTTCTTCTTCCACCTGAGACACAATAGCCTCATCTTTATCCTTATGATCTTCGTCTTCCTTGTCAGTGAATAAAATTATTTGTGACACTATCTCATCCATCTCTGTCAGAATAGAATTCTGATTCTCACTTCTGTGACAGTCCCAAAGGTCCGTCGATTACCCTTACTTTGGCTCTCTGAGTAAACCGAATCTTCTTTGTCCACAACAAGAACAAATTCTCTCTCATAAGACATGACTGTCTCTTCCCCAATAAGATTGATGCCTTCATTAATTAAGGACTCTGTAGACTCCTTCTGCTGCAATAACTCATCTCTGCTTTTGTCATTGTGTGGAAACACTTCCATCTATCTATCTGGACTAATTGGGTCTTTCCCACTTTCATCTTTGCCTATGCACTCCTCAAGGTACTTCATCTCTTCATCAAAACTATTAAAACATGTCTTATTTACTTGAGGTTTCCATTCACATTTAAACTTATATTTCTCTAACAGGTTCTCCAACAATAACATCTCCCTATTAGCTTCTTCAAGCATAGTATCTTCATGCTTGACATCTTCCTCATCTTTATGCCTTTCCTGGAAACCTTCAGTTTTCTTCAGTTCTAGGACTGATCCTTCTTTAGTCTGAGACATAGCTGTCTCACTTTCATATTCACTGCTATCTCCTGCTCTGTCACAAGCCCAATATATCTGTGACACTGCTTCTTCATCTTCTATCAGAATAAAATTTTGATCCTTCATCACTGTGACAGTTCTAGATGTCTGTCCAACCATCTTTTCTTGACCATGCAGATAGGTCAAATCCTCTTTATCTTCGTTAATATCAGGTTTCATCATAGGAAGCATTCCTTCTTCATCTTCATTAGCGTTACCTTCATCACTTGACAAGGAATTTTCAATTTCCTTCTGCTGTAACACTTCATCTGTGTCTTTTCCTGCAAGACACTTTTCATCACATCTTGCTTTCCAACCTCCAACTTCACTTAAGACAACTTGAAAAGATAGATTATATTCTGCATAACTTGCAAACACATTCACTTTGTCAGTAGTAAACTCACAAGACTCAATGGTCTTTTTTGATGACTCAATCACCAAATCTTTCTCTGTCTGTTCCAAGTCTTCTACACGACTCAAAAAATCTTCAATAGTCTTCTGTTCAGCCTCCTCAAGCATAACATCTGAATGCTTGATATCCTCCTTTGTCTCTTTTAGTTCTTGGCCATCATCATGTGCCAAGTCTTCTTTGTTCTCAGCTTTCACAGTAAGCTGGAAATCATTACCTTCACTCAGCTGTGTATGCGCATGTACATGAGACTCAACTGTCTCACCTTCTCCCAGAATAGAATTTAGAGTCTGTCCTCTTCCTTAATCTTCTATGACAATATTAGCAGATTGTCCTTCATTCTTTGTACCTGTAGACACACACAAAATATTAGTTTCCAAACATTGAGATCTCTTGGCCTCTCTTGAAGCTTCAGCCTTCAAGACTTCTCTCAAACACTCTCTCACCTTGAATATCTCTTCTTCACATTGAGAATTCATCGGTTTCTCTTCTCTCCTTTGTAGCTTATGCCACTTCACCTTTATTTTCACAAGAAAACCACATCTCTGGTCTTCCTCCTCCTTCTGAAACATCTCCATCAGTACTTTCAGATGAACTTCTATCTCAGCCTTCTCTCTCTCATACTCTTCATCACTCAACTTCCTCCATATGACCTTTTACTTGCCATTTTCTTTCCTCTCTTTGTGGTTGCCTCCTGAACCTCTGCTATGACTCTCAATAGTCATTTTCTTGAGTTTCTTTCTGTTGGATACATTTACCACCATACACACTCATTTTTGTCAATTTGGCCTAGTTAAACCACTATCCTAAGTTTTATTGACTTAATTGACATCAGAGGAGCACTAGATGACATTAGCTAGATCACACCCATGCCTACCTTCAATCAAGGAGGCTAACTTAGCCTTCTCCTATATTCGGGGAGGCTAACTAGAGCACTCAGGGGGTGATTTGAGTGCCATTAATGCCCCATATTGCTAACTGATGGTTACAATCAGTTAAACAGAGCAGTGAAGGCACCTTCCTTCATTAAATTGATTATTTATTGATTATTTAATGAACTGGAGTCAATAGAGGCGTCTCCAACCACTTCTGATGTTCAGTTACACTTCAGTTAACCTCATCAGGGTTCATTAGAGTCATTGATGCACTACCACTTGTTGGTTGGCTTGCTGAGACATTTCTTTTAGTTAGACTTAGTCATTTATTGCACTCTGACTTCAGTTAGGGCTCAGTTGAATCAATTAGGGTTTTGATTAGTGGTTAACTTGAGTGTTGACTGTGGCTTACATTCAGTTAATCTAGACTCACTCATTCAATTCGAATGACCTACTTGGGAATTCAAATTGGATTGTCATTCATTGTTACAACATGATCATTGTATTGTATTATTCATTATTCATTTGATTATACAGAGCTGCTACTTCCATTGCAACATCATTTTTCCAATTTTATGATTATATGTCTGCATTCTTTGTGAGACCGTGTTTTCAGTTCCTAGACCACTGTGACAAATTAATATGGTATCAGAGCTTACAGCAGGATGAAGCTCAGATCTCTCAAAAACAAGGTTTTTGACATATCTTGCATGAAAATTGAGCAATAGCTCAAAAATCCAGCACTGCACCAGAAGCCAAGGCTTACCACTTAATACCCCAAGTAAGGAAATTGTTGATCAAGATTGCTTGATCAATTATGCAGGGTGTGATGAAAGCCTAAAATGTGCAGGCTGTCTAACCTTACGCTGCCCATTTTTTTGTTATTTGCAGGTTTTAACAGGTACAATTTCGAATGGACTCATCAGTCCCTCTTCTCACCTCATTCACAAGCTATTCAGAATGGAAGTTGAAGATGATTGCATCTCTGAAGAGACGAGGTCTCTATGAGGTGTCTATTGGACTTGGAAAAGAGTCTTATGAGAATGAGAACGACTGGCTAAATGATGGTGATAGAGCTTTTGGAGCAATATGTCTGGCCCTTTCTCCTAGCTTGCGCTACCTTATTGTTTCTGTTGAATACCCAAAGGATCTCTAGAAAAAATTGGACAGAACCTTTGGAAAGCACAATGAGGATCATAATAGCACTTTGGAGATCACATCCAACACCATAAGAGTTATTTACTCAAAATTATCGGCCTCTACTCTCTTTGATGAAGTTGTTCAAGATGAAGATGAAGCAGAATCTTCTACACAGTCAATTTGAATTGAAGAAAGTCTCCATGTAGTGACTCCTTCTCCTGATGCTCCAGAAGTTCATGAGATCTCTGATATCTCATCTCCTCCTATTGCTGAAACATAAGAATACATTCAAATCTATGATACTGAAGAAAAATACTGCTGCACTTCTATGCAAAGATTCACCGGTGATTTTCCTTTGAATTCTGTGCAAAATTTACCAGTAATTGCTTCCGAAAGTGAAGAGAAATTTGATTTTTCTCCCTATAATGTTGCTGTTGGTGTGAAAATATGTGACACCTTGGATATTTTGGAAGAAATGTCATATTACCAGAGTGATCTAGATCTTCCATCAAATTCTTGCAGGATTGCATGCACCAAAATTCAGAATTTTGAAGAAGAAGAAAGCTGTGCATCCACCGTCTCGGGTAACCATTTATTTGAATCTGATATTAACCTTATTGGATATGATATGATATTATTTATATCTGATCTGATATTTATTGGTTTAATATATCAAATTCATAATCTTTCAGTACTGCTTGTATCTGTTCTCATCAACGGTGTGAAGAAACAAGTACCGCAAGTCTCCTACAAAACTGCTGCTGGGGATTTGATTTCATTTCACAGTTTTGGATCTGTTTTGAACTTATTTAGATATGATTTAATTTCTGATATGATATTATTTGGTTCATATTTTAAATTCCAAGATATTTTAGTCATGCTTGTAGCTGCTCTCACCAATTCCGGTGTGAAAAATCAAGTACCACACTTTCTCTTCAAAACCGCTGAAGGGGATTTGGTGTTAGTTTCCTCATATGAGGTTGCTGATATTTTATTATGTGATTCAGTAGCTATTTAAGAAGCTATATCATATTATGGAGCTCAATCATTCGCTCTCCACAGTCCTAGGGATTCTCTACCTTTGGTCACATGCTCATCTCCTCACAGAACTAGTAAAGAGGAAGACATTCTGCATTCACTTGGACACTTGCTCCTAAGATTTGGGGATGATTTTACCACTCATGTTTTTCTGTTCAAGGCTGAAACATATCAGTCTCTTGAGTGTTCCACACATGGTTCGAATCCTCAAGAACCTTTTCTCTCTCTTCAGTTGATTTCAGCTACTCTACATGGGTCCAATTTTCACCGTGCAGCTGTTTATATTTTTGATTCAGTTGAGTGCATTATTCTTCTTCCAAAGTGGAAGATTCCTCTAGACATATTCAGTTAGTTTGGATTTAGAGGTTCACATGCACAGTCTCAGGATGTTGCTGCATAGAAGAACCAATTCTTGATTTACTGCTTAGTTTGAGGGGGGGTATTTTTCCCATGAGGTTTTCCCCGTTTCCTTGGTTATACTAAGTAGTTACTTTATTGTATAGGGTTACCTATGGCCTTAGTTTTCGGGGCCCTAGCATTTTTATGCATTTTATGTTTTCTACTCCTCTTGAGTATAGCTTAAGGGGGGGTGTTGGAGACATTTACCACCATACACACTCATTTTCGTCAATTTGGCCTAGTTAAACCACTATCCTAAGTTTTATTGACTTAATTGACATCATAAGAGCACTAGATGACATCATCTAGATCACACCCACACCTACCTTCAGTCAAGGAGGATAACTTAGCCTTCTCCTATATTCAGGGAGGCTAACTGGAGCACTCCGGGGGTGATCTGAGTGTCATTAATGCCCCATATTGCTAACTGATGGTTACAATCAGTTAAACAAAGTAGTGAAGGTGCCTTCCTTCATTAAATTCATTATTTATTGATTATTTAATGAACTGGAGTCAACAGAGGTGCCTCCAACCACTTCTGATGTTCAATTACACTTCAATTAACCTCATCGGGGTTCATTGGAGTCATTGATGCACTACCACTTGTTGGTTGGCTTGCTGTGACATGTGTCTAACCTACTTTCAGTTAGACTCAATCATTTATTGCACTCTGACTTCAGTTAGGGCTCAGTTGAGTCAATTAGGGTTTTGATCAGTGGTTAACTTGAGTGTTGACTGTGGCTTACATTCAGTTAAGCTAGACTCACTCATTCAATTCAAATGACCTCCTTGGGAATTCAAATTGCTTTGTCATTCATGCTTACAACATGATCATTGTATTGTATTATTCATTATTCATTTGATTATAGAGAGCTACTACTTCCATTGCAGCATCATTTTTCCAATTTTATGATTATCTATTTGTATTCTTTGTTCTGGCCACACTTCAATCCTCTTGAAATACTAGGTTCTGGCCACACTTCTATTTTCTCTCAGAAATATTCAGTAGTTTCTTTCATCACTGCCCTCAATGACTGTGATCTTCTTTGTTGAGATTCTTCACTTTTGCTGCTACTCCTTTGCATGCATACAGTCCTCCCAAAGTAGATATATATGCCTATATCTTATTGTTTAGGATCCAAGCCTCTTCTTCATTGACATGCAAAACTCTTCCACTCATAGGTTCTCTTACAGAATTCTTGACTGTCTTCCATCTTCACTGAATACTGTCTTGTACCCCGTGTTCTTTTCTTTTTCTCAGAGTAAACTTACCCTCTTCTCGATATTCGTCTGTCTGTCTCCATGGCTTCCAAACGTGCTCTTAACTCCCCCATTTCCTCTAGAATTTCTACGTTCCTGGTTGGTCGACCTCTGTCATGACCTATTGCTCTTCTAATGCGTGCAGCCATCTTCTCACACCAATCCTCTGCAATAACAATTCTCTTTCACACTGTTACAACTTATCTCACCAAGCCTCTTCTCAGCCCTTGGTCTTTTGGTAACGTTGTTTCTCTATCTAGAACCTCTTGAGAAATATTCTTTGCTCTTTCAGGATTCTACTGCCATGCTTCTCTCTCACACACGCATATCCTTCACACGAGCTTCTGCATCACTTAATCACTCCCCTGGACAATTCTACCCACGATCACAAGTGTGGAATCACCCAACAACTTCTACCTAGTCATACATGGAAGTTGCTTCTATTTTCCAACACACAGGAAATATTTTCCCGCTCTGATACCAAAGTTGGTGCAGGTGGGTCAATCACAACCAAACCCAGCCCGCACCTCCAGGATCTAGTGGCTCCTACACTTAGAAGGACTGTCAAATTTAACTTAACAACCAAATTCTGCTCTAAAATTGCCTCCCTACAATTTTTCCTTCGCAATCACCATTCCACAACTCTGTTTCCGCAGCAGAGTTTCCAATGTTGGGTTGCGGAATCTGGGATCTCAAAACAACCAAAGTCATGCTCCGCAATGACCTTCCTGCAATCAGGTTATGGTATGCAGGATGCCAACTTCCCAAAGTTCCTCCCCCGCAACTTCCTTTCTAAAATTATTCCCCCGCAATTTTCCTAGCCATCATATCTTTTCGGCCTTCACTCCAACCGTTGATCTTCTTCTTGATGCAGACCTCTCAGATCTCTGCGGATATGTTAAATTCCTTGCAAATTCCATTGCAGGATTCTTCTGGACCATCAGATCTTTATCTGTGGATTCAATCCCGACCGTTCATTCTCTGTAAAACTTGTTAATGGCAGAAAATATGCGGGTTGCACCGATCGATCATGAAATTGATCAATCCAGCCTACAATCATCTCGATTCTTTAGCCTATCACTCTTATTCATGTATTCACACTCTACTTCAACTATTCAAGTAAGAAATTGATGCATGAAATCAACACTTCACTGAAATACACAAATGTTCAGGAAAACAACGAAGTCGGCTCTACGAAAATACACAGTTAAACACTACACATGCATAAAGGCTAACAAACCTATAAACACATGGTTTATTCTTCTATTAAGAAATAAAAGGAAAATGCACACTGCTTGGGTATCTCTTCTTCCGATTCTTCAAAATATTTACAAGCAGGCACCAGACACAGGTCTGTCCCATTCTCTGCAAACTTGGAGTTCTAATGTTGAAGAGTAGAACCCCCTCTACTTCTCTACTTTGCCTATTTAACCTAAGCTGTTAAATCCTACTCTGAGTGGTCCTACAACCAAAACAAGCCACTACCAGGCATGCTGAAACGTCCCTGTCCAAATAACTTGTGGCTTGATCTCCACATAGGGAGTCATGATCTGCCATCATGCCTATCGCTTGCTAACAAACTATGACTCATCAGACAACAAAAAATATTCCTTAGCATGTGACCAACTCATCACATTTTCGGCATGCCACTATATCCCTGTAGCATGACTCATCTAGTACTAACACCTATCATATTAGATCTGCTATCCTATCTAGACTAGCTAGGAAATAAAATACTTTACATGAAAGTTTACAATGGTTTTACAATGAACCCCTCCTTGGGAAAATGTCCAGACCTTAGGGTCTGACCATAAATTTAGTTGTTGGCCTTGAGAGCTAATGCTCCTGGATCACTTCATTAGGATGAATGGTGCAAAATATGGAAGTGTAGGATGTAGGAGAAAGAACCAACTCACCCAAATGACCAGAAAGTGCAAAATTTTCATCATGTGAAGGATCCATAGGGGTAGGAGTATGCACCTCCCTCAAAAATGCAAAAAATTCCTCATAGGATGGTCCTAAGGTAGTGGAATCATGCACTTCTTCAAAAAGCATGTAACCATTTTCAAGAGGCAACTCAAGTTCCTCTTCCACCACAACAGGTGATTGTCTCTCATTAATCTCATCTTCAAACACATCAAGAACCTGCAATTTTCCTTGTTTCTCATGATCCCTCATGTCATGAGAATCCTCCAAGAAATCTACCATATGGCAATCTGAAACATAGGAGGAAGAACAAGTATCTTGAAACCTCTTAAGAAGTTGCTCATTTTGAGTTTTGAGCTTATGAATATCCTCTTTATTATTCAAGTAGGATTTATTTAACCAATCATTAGGCTCAACCAAATTGTTTCTATAAAAAAGAAAAGACATGAAATTACCTTCAATGTTGCACATTTCTCTTTGAGTGTTCCCCATGTCTTCAAGGAAGGATGGCTCCTCCAATAAAGAAAATTTCCAACAAGAATTTGATACCAATGCTTTAGTGTCATGGAGTATGTTCAGGGCCTCATGGATATTCATTTCACTCATCTTCAAAGGCCCTTAATGAAGGATGGTTCATGGGAGTGAACCTCCTCTTCTTCTTTCTTCTTGATTTGATAAACTTCTTGAATCTCTAGTGGTGATGGGGAAGTTGATATTGGTTCTTTATTATCTGTCACAAGGTATTCATATTCATTCTTATGATAAATTTTTATTGCAACAACATTTTCAAATATGATCTCTATGTCACAAACATAGAGTTGTGAGCACCCATCTGTAGGTACTCCTTCATAGTTCAAGGGTCCATCAATAGATTCTCTTTGATTTGCACAACCCCTATTGGTAAGGATTGTGTTCTTGTCTTCACCTTCCTCTTTATGTTCTTCTCTGCAATCACCTCGATGTGATTTCTGCTCCACTTCATGAATATCTACCTCTTCCTTTAATGGTGTATCTAAGCTCTTTTCATTTCCTCTATAACAAAATTTCTCCCACATGATGTCCTTACAAGTGTTTATAGATTCCTCATTTATAGGGCATTATAAATCTTTTCTCTTTTCACAAGTAGGCTGATTTTTCTTTAATGAGTCCACATCTTCACTATTAGTCCTATATCCAAACACCGACTCAACAAAGTGTTCAAAAGGGTAGATCTTAGATTCCTCTCCCATCACATTAAGCTATACTTGACATTGTTGGGGTAAAGTTTTACATGTTTCTCTCAATATTTATAATTCATCCATAGGAGTATCTCATGGTGTTTTGTCAAATACATCTTCATAATGCACATGGTCCTAAGAATAACCCTCATCCCTTCTGAAATTGTAAGAAGTGCTCCAAGATGGGAACTCTTCCTCATACCATTCACATTCTTCTTCATAATGCTCATAATAATTTTCATAGGAGTCATCGCAATAGTAGGAAATGGATACAACTATTTATTCAACAGATGGTATTAATGCACAGGTGCAAGGACCATGCTACGATACCACTGTAGTATCCCTTTTTGGCATTTTGGAAAAAATTACAATTTGGGCATTTTCAAGCTTAACTAGTCATGACTTTAGAGGGTTCCAACTTTCACCAATGGTATCGAATTTGAAAGGAAATGGTATGGTGAGTATTAAAAAATACTAAGGTGGTTTATGGACACTTTGTATCCGACTTTATACCTCTGCAATCTTGTTTGGGGTTAAGGAGAAACAATGCAAACTTACTAGGAAAATGTGGTCAACTAGTCCTTTTTGGTTTGGTTCCAAACACCACCGAACCTTTCCAAAATTATTATGTAGATATAATATTGGATTTAACACATACTAAAATACCTCAGGCACTCAATGGTCAAATAATAAAACTCATTTGACATGTTATTCAAGTTTGCATAATTTTGGGCAATTTCGAGCTTTGCTAGTCATGACTTTAGGGGGTTCCAACCGACTCCAAATGGTATCAAATTTGTAAATAAAGGATATGATGAGTCTTATAAAATTACAATATGACCAAGGAGAACTTAGTATCTGAATTTAGGCTTCCGAAACTTGATTTTGGGCTAAGAATAAAAGAGGCAAAGTTACTAGGAAAATGAGGTCGAATCCCCCACAAGGGTGAGAGACAAATTAGATTCCCAAATCAAGTACGACCTTCCCAAATTTAATAAAAAAGTATGGGAATGAATATAAGGCATAAATATATGTCATTAATCATGGTTATTATCTCTGTAATCTGGTTATAAAATGCAATATTCATATAACAACTTTCACTGAAATTGCTTAAGAGCAAATGGTATTATAACTCAATTTTGACTCATGAAAAGTAGATTGAATGGTTAATATAATGAAATGACATATGGAGACCATAAAAAACAGAAAAATGGATTCCAAAATATAATTAAACATCACATAAATTCCTTCATACAAACCTGATATATAACTCTTTCAAAGTGGAAGCCAAATACATGTAAACTAGTCATTCAAGAGCACGGGAATGCCAACCTTTCACACTGGAGTTTCTTGGATTTATAGCTACATAGAATATGGTGATGGAATTACAAAGTCATAAATAATTTATGTCTTCCAAATCATCATAAAATTCATAGAAAATTCTTTATACAAATCTGATATACAACTCTTTCAAGATGGAAGCCAAATGCATGAAAACTAGTGATGCAATGGCATGCGAATGCAAGATTTTCACACTGGATTTTATTGGATTTCGAGCTATATATAATATGGTCATTAAATTAAGGAGTTATACATAATTTATGTCTTCCATATAATCATAAAACTCATAGAAAAGTTCTCATATAAATATGGTATACAACTCTTTCAAAATAGAAGCCAAATACATGAAAACTAGTTATTGAAGAGCATGTGAATGCAAGCCTTTCACACATGGATTTCTTATATTTTGACTTAAAGAGAATATGTAAATAAGTGTACATATAAATACATCATGTAACCAATCTTAGGCATCAAATATACTCAAAAAACTTCAAGCACCACTCCATCAAGTGCGCTATCAACATGAGAGTGTGGGGGAATGGAGAAGAAGGAATGTCAAAATCGAGAGATTGATGAGAATTTGAACTGTATGGCCCTTAAACATACAAATAAAACACATTAATTAATATATAATTAGAGGTCTAAATGAAATATCCATCAACCAACTTGGAAAGGAATCCAACTCCCTCGAAATTGGTTCACAAGCAGGGAGAATGAACACTCACCGTGCAATGGATAAGCAAAAGCTCTCCAAAAATCCAAATACCTATTAAAATGATCAAAATCCATTATAATTCCTCATTAAATACTTTTATTAAATTCATGAGGTGTCATAAGGTGGAATTTTCCTCCACGTGCTTCCTCCAACTCATCTGAGTGGTTTAGTAACTCCTATGACATTTGTCTTCCTCTTCATGCTCCAATTCTTTGCCCAATTTGAATGGATTCCTATAACTCCATAATTATACCTATTGTTGGATATTTTTATCATTTTAATTTCATATTTTTCATATGTCTTCAATCAGATCTGAATTTTTCATACTTATGATATAATCTTTCATCATTTGTTGTCATAGAGTGCACGTAATCTCCTTCCAGGTGGCACACATTGTCTTCTAGTCTCTTCCTCTTCCATGGGAGTTAATATTATTTACTAATTTGAACTCCTTGGATAATTATATTCTATTTTACACCACATCAGCCTCCAATAACTTTACATTACCCATGTGTTCGAATTTGGATGAAGATCATGCCAAGTGTGTGGGGAATCTAGTCACCCAAAGGCTCCACAAGATTCCAAGTGTCTTCATGAACCCATTCCACCTTATTTGATCATAAATTATCATTTATGTGACCCATTTAAATTTTAATAGGGTAANCCCCTTATTACAAAATTTATGTCTCCATCTCAACCTAGGGAACTAGTAGGTTGGTGAAACATTATTTGCAAGTAGTCTTATTTGGAAATTATTTAATTGTGGAAATGACATCATGTTCATTATAAGAAATAAATTTGTCTATGAATTTTGTTTTACTAATGATTTCTTATACATTGAATGCCAGCCTATAGTGTACCACTTTGGGTCCTAAGGTAGCGTGCTTTGTTTTTCAATCTTTATGTATAAAAAATGGATCTATTTAGGGCATCTTATTTTTTGTTTTTCTATGAATCATTTGTATATATTTGGTGGCCTTCTCTTTTTGTGTGTTGCATTTGCATCAAAATTTGTGTTACATTACATCCCACTTTACATCACACTCCATCATCAATGATTTCTGTGCATATGTATTTGAATCCCTAATGGGTCCATAATTACATCCTAATGTTCATATTCACATCACATTTTTATCTTGACATCTAAACTTGCATCCAAATTTGTATCCTTGTGAATTGAAACACCTCAAGTCTTGCATCCTATCATCTCAATATGTGTTCCAACTAGCCTTAATCTCTCAGTTTGTGTGCATTGAACACAAATTGGGATGAAACATATTACCTTGCATCCAATGCTATGGATCCCTTTTATATTATTGCATGTCCTATTTTCAATGTGGGATTTGAATTGATGACCTATTACTTGATAGCATAGTGATGTACCAATTAACCTACTATTACAATTTGTTAATGATAGGTTAACAATTACTTTTATTATATTTAGATAAGACAAAAGAAGCAGTGGGAGAAGGAAAGTTGCGACAAAAGAAGGTCACGACAGAAGGGAAAGATGCGACGAGATCATATGTGACAGAAGGTGTTATCATGTAAAATGACGCTTCTCCGTCCGAGTATGGACACTCAATGTGTCGGTACACAAAAGGAAAAAATGGATAGAAGTGGAAAAAACACTATAGATGGGCATGACCTTTGATGCATAATCCTCCTACCAGCCATACCTATTTTTTGTATGGAAATTGAGGTGAATACGTGACTATTTCCATTGCAAACTGCATATCATACATGCGTATTGACACTGCAACTCACGTATTTATGATCATGGTTGGAATCCATAGGTTGCCTTTAAGAAAGTCGCGTATCATATGTGACCTGCTAGTATTGATAGTTGCCTATGCATTAATCCAAAATTAAAAAATATAAAAAAATTTAGTCGAGGATAGTTGGGTCCTTAATAATAACTATCCCAACTTCCCCAACCATCTCAACCTTCGTAACCTCTCTCTTTCCTCATGTATAAATAGAGGGTAGGGGTTGAGGCTAAACATCATCAATTGGAGAGAAAAGTTATGCTGGTGGTTTTCCTTTAGATATCTTGGAGCAGCAGAACTCAGTGTTGTTGGCTAGCAGAGGAGAACTTGTCTCAGATGTTGGTTATAATCTTACCTCACTTGTTTATCAATAAAGAGAATCTTTCTTCCAATGTTGTGTCTTTGCACTCTTATGTATTATGATTTATGAATTGTCTTGTTATTTCATTACAAGCATATTGTTTCATTGGTCATCTATATAATATATAAGATATTGCAGGAAAGGTCTTTCTCTTTGCAGGTGTTGTACATTCCCTGGAAGCTGTGGAAGAAATTTCAAGGGAAGAAGAAAAGCTAGGATCGACCATCATAAACAAGGTATGCCTAATTTCTTCCTATCTCTATTTCAAATTCTGAAATGGCTGACTGTTTGCAAGTTAATTTAGTACATTGGTAACCCCATAGATCCTAGGTTATAAGGTTGTATTATCCTAAACAACAGAACTGGTGACTCTGTTGGGGAGTCCAACCTGTTGTGGGTCCTTTCTTTTGGCTTTCTGACCAGTTTTTCTTTGTCTGATTCTGGGAGTGATTTGTTTTGATTTTTCCTTTAATTTTCAGTATTGCATGTTTAGAGCCTGTCTGTCAGTTGTTTTTCTTTTTGACAACATACGTGGGTTACTTTGGTAACAATCGCATATTACTTGTTGTATACGCGGATTGCTGTGGTAACAGTCGCATATGGTACGCGGCCTGCCTTGATGATAGTCACGTCTTTCATGTAGGTGTCTGTGAGCCCATAAGGTTTTTTCTTATCCTTGTTTTTATGATTTCTTAGATTCCTGTAAAGGTCCTTTTTTGGCATGATACTGTGGTTTTAGGTGTGTGCATTTCATTGGTTGCTTGATCTTTCAAGTTTTTTTGAGTGATTTTTGATTTGACTTCCGCATTTGTGAATGAGTCAGGTCCCTTCTTGCTTGGATTTTGGTCTGAGTGCTTGTGTTTTTGGGTCATTGATCATTCCTTTAAGACACTAGTATACTTTGTACTGCTTTCAAGTAGTCTGAGTCAGTCATTCTTTCAATATTTTGGATCTATTAGTTCTTGTGAGTCAATAGTTCCACCAAGTTTAAGGTTTGAGTCGTTTCTTCTTGTTTGGTTGAAGTGTGTTACTGTAGGGTCTGACTGTTATCATTTATAGTTATATGATCATATTGCTTATTTCACTCAAAAATTTGCATTTAGTTGCATTATAGTTTTTGAATTTTTCGAAAAAGGAAAAACAAAAGCATTTTTTCATTTTTTGCATTAGTTTGCATTAGTTGTTCTTTTCACTAGTTTCTCATGTTATTTAAAAGTTCATTAGCTTTCATTTGCAAAGAAAAAGAAAAGAAAATTTGCATTTTGTAGTTGCATTTGCTTTGAAATTTTTTATACATCATTTGCTTTCATTTTTCGAGTCTATAACATCATTTAGTCTCATTGCGTTACCTTTGACAAATACAACCCATTAAAAAGAACAATTAATTAAAAATTATTAGTAAGTTTCTTTTTATAGGTTCATATATCAACTATCGTAGGCTAGGTTTTTGGACTAGGTGTTTAAACTATCCAAATACATTTGATTTCAAACGTAGTGGCATTTAATTAGGTAAATCCTCTTCTACAAGAGACCATCTAGAAAGTTCCTCTCACACAGGAGTTAAGCATGAGGCCGCATGAGATCTTGGTTGAGGAGATAACCCTCCACTTCCTTGTTCGATCGTATACCATGATTTTTATGCATTTGAGGATCTTTTCAACACCATCTCTTGGGCCCCATGCGGTGCCGGTGTTGACAGGGTTTCAGACTTTGCTACCCTGCCCATGCATAAGGATCAAGATTGTGACTATTCCTCCAGACTCTTGGTGTAGTTGTGGCAGCCTTTAGTCTCCTGACACTAGGGATCATACACAGG
Source organism: Pseudotsuga menziesii (assembly GCA_001517045.1). Taxonomy (NCBI): domain Eukaryota; kingdom Viridiplantae; phylum Streptophyta; class Pinopsida; order Pinales; family Pinaceae; genus Pseudotsuga; species Pseudotsuga menziesii. Next base: position 72,527 of record LPNX011119307.1, on the reverse strand, counting down.
TGTTATTGGAAAGATATTTCTAGTACACCCAGGACATACTTGGAAGGTAACCCCGATAGACAGTTTGGGACGGCGATTGGGTGATTCCAACGCTTCCCCCCAAGAACATCTTCACAGGATACCAAGTAACCATCCTTCACTCTTCACTGGTTGGACCTGGGCCCTAATCATCCCAGGATTTCCTTGTGAAGGTGTACCTTATATCTGCAGTGTTTCTGTTACTTTAGGACATTTTTTAGTGAGTGTTATTTGGTTTGTTTGTGTTTAGTTGGCCTTTAGGTTTGTGTGAGTTAAATTTATACCCATGGAGGACCAACCTCTTCATAGGTCCAGAAGGTTGCAAAACCTTCCTCCACTTGTTACAGTGGAGCCTCCATCACCACCTCAAAGGCGAAGACTAGATACTAATGGTTCTTTTGAACCAGTAGGTGTTAGTGAAGTTTGAGGTGAACCAAAACTTAGGATTAACCAGGAAGAATCATCTGTAGTTCAGATAGAAGACTTGTAGGATGACGAGTTTGCAATAAATTTTAACCCACCTCTAACTAATTTGAATGATCCTGTGATAGTTCAGATCCTCCTGTTTAGTTCACCTGCTATTGGTGTTCCTTTGAGCAGCTTTATGTCTAGCTCTGGAGAGGGTATTTCTACCCCAACTTTAGCCATTTTGGCTGGTGGAGTCCCACCTCCCCCAGTAGGTTCTCCAAGGCCAAGTGCATCTGTTGCACCCCTTTCGCCAAGAAGTCAAGTGGTTCAACCCTCAAATCCCTCTAATGTAGTAGATCCATCTAGTGGGGTGGTCACTGGGATTCCCAGTGCACCTTTTGCATCTCCTTCCTTTATGAAAACTACTCAGAGCGGTCCAAGTGGATCCTCCTCGTTCGCCCAGGGTTTTCCATGGAATGGGGGCCATATTCCCCCATCCAATCCTTATGTAGGTCCTACACCTACATATGTGGGCATGTAGTCTAGAAACACAAATGATTTTGGTCATAATTTTCAGACACTAGTTTCGACCCATTTCATGAGCTCTCCCTTTTCACTTTTTAGTGGAGGGCTACCTGCTCATGTCTTTCAAACTCCAGCTTCTTCTGGAGCGGTTCAAACCACATATCGTGCACCACACATAAGTAATCCACTAGATTTCGGGTGGAATCCTTTTCAGAGTAGTCCAACTACATCACAACTGGTGGCTAGGGGAAACCCCACCTTTTTGTTTGGGAACCAGGGGGCAGGTCCTTCTACATCCTAAAATCCTTATTATCAGACCCCAGTTAGGCAAAGCTTCCTTTCCTGGAAACATTAATCTTTCCTGATTTGTCAAAGTTGATGAATGACACCGTGTGACATGGCCACATGTACTTATTAAGTTACCTTCAGACATTCCTAAGTTTGAAGGCAAAGATGGTGAAGATCAAGGTGCACACATTACCACTTTCCACCTTTGGTGCTCTTCAAACTCACTTAACGATGACTCCGTTTGGTTGAGGCTTTTCCAGAGAACCTTGACTCATGTTGCACCCAAATGGTACATAGAACTTCCCTCCGCTACATATGATCGTTTTTTGGATTTAGCAACTATGTTCCTTAATCACTTTCAACTTCCTGTCCAGTATGATGCCGACACAGACTTGTTGTAAATTTTTTGGCAAAACAAGTCCACACACATCTCAGATCACATCTAGGAGTGGCGAATATGAAAGAAGCTCATAAAAGCCACTATACTTCCCGAGTTTCTATTAGAGTGGTTCTTAAATCTTTATTGCCTTATATCTCTAAGGACGGATCCACTTTGGGGGTGACCATAGAAGAAGACGCTATCCCCAGGGCCCAACGGCTAGATTCGATACATGCTTAGTCTGGGATTCCGTATGAAATCATACCTGAGGCGCCGAGGTCTACTAATAATACCGAGAAACCCTAGCCTACACCCCACGCTGATGGTGTGGTTGGTTCAGTTAGCTCTCCTACTGTAGAATCACTAGTTAAGCAACTCCATAAGTTGTCATTTAAGAAATCTGTAGTAGAGGTAGCTAAGGCTGCCACCCCCTCACCTCAAAATGAAACTGTTTTTACACAGTCTTCTCAGAAGGGAAATCAGTAGTCCGATGGGAAAAATAAGAAAGGGAAGAAGGGTGAGGGTAATCAAAACAAGCAGAAACCCACAAACAATGCTGATGGGGGTAAAAAAGAAAAGAAAAAGGTTAAGTTTCCTTATAAATTGTGCCAAGGGGACCACCTTACTTATCAATTCCCTCTTATGGAGCAAGATCAGAAGTTGCCAAAGAATCAACAACTGGTTGTCCTAAAGGATCTGTTTCCCCAAGGACAAAAAACAACTTTTGTTTCGAATGTAGCCGGGGCCACTTCTAGTGCTCCGCCTGATCAAAACTATATCAACATGGTATGATCTAGTACTTTACTCCAAACAAGAAATAAGAACGATGAATCAGAGGCTCTTGAGAAGGGTAAGTCTACTATTGAAACTTCTAACCCTCTTACTATTGAAAAATCTACTGATTCGATGCCTAAGATACCGAAAGGTGTCTTTAAGAAAGCATTTCACAATCCTAACTCTAGGGATGCTTCCAACAACTCCGTAGTTGAAGACTTAGCTCAAACTCCTTGTGCAATGTCAGCATTGGAGGTGTTACAAATTTGTATTGCTCAGTGGGATGCCCTTTTGACAACCATAGGTAGCATGGATTCATTGAGCCTGCTGGCAAAATTCAATCTTTCAGATGTTAAGATTCGCTTGCCTTACCATGTAGCTTTATTAATTGACGTTGTCCATGGAGGTAAAACCATTGGATGTACAATAGTTGATGAAGGTTCTTCCATGTGTGTAATATCGATGTCTTGTTGGAAATCCCCAGGTTCTCCAGAGCTAGTTCCATCAAACACTCTGCGTACTACTTTTGATGAAAGGTCTTTTCTTCCACATGGTATCCTACTAGTTTTCGAAATAAAGCTGGTAGGGAAAGCGATTTATATTGAAGTAGAAGTGATCGATGCCCCATTGGATTATAATTTGTTGTTAGGGAGAAGTTGGACTTATGATATGTGTGCAATCACCTCGGCCATTCTTCGAGTAGTAGTGTTTTTGCACGAAGGGAAGTTGGTTACTGTCAACCAACTTAGTTTTACTTGGAAGGGTTGTTTGGAGACAAATGAGTCCACTATACCGTTGATTGATCAATCCAAACTGGCTAATAAGAGCTTGGGGGTTGGAATGTATGCATCATTGATGGGCACATTTGATATCCCAGCCCCTATCAACTACTTAGGTTCTACAAGTGTAGGGAAGTATATTACCACGGTTGTCGATAGAACTAATCCTTGGGTCCTTCCTTCCTATCATGAACCTATAGTGCCCTTGTCTATAGTGGAAGTAGCTTACCAAGACATTGTTAATGCCACTTCCAATTCTATATTGACTCCTTCCTCAATTTTGGGAGGAGTCAGATGAAGCTTATATGCCCATCTCTATGGAGAACTTTTTGTATTCTACTGATTGATTAGATATGGGTTTTCCTTCAGATGAAGCCATTCTGAAAGCTATGATTGGACCTGAAAAGACTTGGGAAGATCTGCACCATAGGTCCTTCTTTCTTCCATAGTTGAGTAGAATTGAGAATCAAGATTTTCATGTGAGAATCTTAGAGAATGTTGATTTGCCAATTAATCCTTTACCAAAGGAGGGAATTTTTCTTGAGAGGAATATGGAAAATATCTCTACTACCATTCCAATCAACATCTCTATAATCCCCAATGTTGTTGAAAATGTGCATATTGGTGCAAAAATCTCTCCAGAGGAGATTGCCATATATACTGCCTTGTTTAAGGAATTTTGCGACGTGTTTTCCTGGTCATATGAGGAGATGCCAAGCATAGATACATCTATTGTAGAACACAAAATCTGTACTTAACCCGATGCTAAACCTGTTCAACAAAAGCTTCGACATGTAAATCCATGAAAAGTGGAAACCATTAAGGCTGAGGTGGAAAAGTTGCTGAAAGCATGGTTTATTTACCCAATTGCTCTGATGGAATGGGTATCCAATCCCATTCCCATTGATAAAAAGCAAGGGACCATACGCGTGTGCACTGATTTTCATGACCTAAATAAAGTGTGTCCCAAGGACAACTACCCCACGCACTTCATCGATTAGATCATTGATGCTTGTACGTGTAGCGAAGTATTTTCGTTTATGGATGGATTTTCTAGGTATAATCAAGTCCAAATCAAGCCAAAAGACCAGCATAAGATGAATTTTATTTGTCCTTGGGGGACCTTTGCGTACAAGAAAATTCCCTTTTGTTTGAAAAATGTCAGAGCTACCTTTCAGTGGGAAATGAAATTTCCCTTCCATGACATCAAGAATATTGTCAAACCATACTTGGATGATTTGCCTACCCATTATCACAAGAGGAGGGACCATCTAGATCACCTTCGCATGATCTTTGAATGATGTAGCCATTATAATATACGCTTGAACCCCCCCAAGTGTGTTTTCTGTGTCGAGTCGGGGATGATACTAGGGTTTATTGTGTCAAATAGAGGAATGAAGGTGGATCCTTTGAAAGTAGAGGCTATTGTAAATCTGCCTCCTCCTTGTACCATCAAGCAAGTTCAGAGCTTGCAAGGGAAATCAAATTTCCTTCGTCACTTCATAGTTAATTATGCCAAGATAACTAAGAGTTTCATGAACTTGATTAATGTTGACTTTTAGTATGTTTTGTCCTGATGCATAAGAGGGGACAAATTCAACAAGCGGATAGTCATTCTGTGCGGGGACAAATTCAACAAGTGGATAGTCATTCTCCAAGAGTTTGACTTGGATTTCCAATCTGGTAAATCCAAAAAATCCTTAGTTTTTGTAGAGCTAATCTCATAATTTCCTACGAAATAAAATGTAGTGGTGGAAGATGACTCATTCCAATATGAGTATATCTTTATGATTTCTACCTCTGATCCCTGATATGTATATCTTCAAATCGTGAAGTGTCCTGCATCCTTCTCACGGGAAGATCAACGCAAGTTGTGAGTCAATGCTAAAAACTACTTGATCATCGGTGATACCTTATATCGAAGAGGGGTAGATTCTATTTTGTGTCAGCGCCTCACCCACGAGGAGGTAGAGATTGTATTGAATGATTCCCATAGAGAAGTGTGTGGGGGTCATTTATCTAGGTTACAATGGCCCAGAATATTTTATGAGCCGGTTATTTCTGGCCCATGATCTTCAAGGATTGTGTGGAAGCTGTGAAGTGCTGTCACCCATGTTAGGTCTACACCAGAAAAATGCGGTCACATCCCACTCCTTTGTTTCCCGTTATCATGGTGGGGCCATTCACTAAGTGGGGGGTAGACTACATGATGTGCAATCCAATTTCGGCCCGGGGAAACAAATATATCATTTTTTCTATGGACCACTTCACAAAGTGGGCAGAGACAATTCCTACCTTCAAAGCTGATGGCGAAACAACAACTTAATTCGTATTCAACCAGATCATTACTGGTTTTGGTATACCAAAGAAGATTGTCACTGACCATGGCAGTCACTTTTAGAATAGCATGATGATCGAGATGACCACTATGCTAGGGTTTAGGAAAGATAATTCATCTTCCTTTTACCCTCAAGTGAATGAACAAGTAGAGGTGGTTAACAAAACCTTGAAAAATATTCATGCAATCCGATTAAATTGGTAGTTAAGTAAAGCACACCATTAATGCAAGCTATTCAAATTGGCACATTATCATTATACCCTTCACTTTGGGCATACTGGACTAATGTAAATACTGCTACTGGATTTTCACCGTTCCAACTCTTTCATGGAATGGAAGCAGTCATGCCGGTTGAATGCGAAATTTCATCACTTAAAATAACTATTCATGTGCTTCATGATACTATGGATTTATAATAACATTTGCTTCACTTAGAACATCGAGATGAACAACGCATAGATGCATTGATGGAAAACGAATCTCACAAGAATAGGGTTAAGAACCAATATGCCAAAGCAGTTAAGTGAAGATTTTTCTCTGAGGGAGAACTTGTCTTTCTATAGGATCAAGACAAAGAACCCCTGGGGTTAGGAAAATTCAAGTCAATGTGGTTATGTCCTTATGTAGTGTCGAAGGTCTTCAAAAAGGGAGCTTATGAGTTAACTTATTATGATGGAAATAAGTTTTCGGAGCCTAGAAATGGGCTCTACCTGAAGAAGTACTACGCTTAGGAATGGTGCTTGTTCTTGTATTTTTATTGCATATATTTTTATGTACAATAGTTTAGTTAGTTGGTTAGTGTTTCTTATATAGTCTGTTGGTTGTTTCAGATGTCAGCCAAGTGTTTCATAGGTTTTGCAGATGGTGCTAGCCGCCATACTTGTAACCTGGCTTCAGCCGCTTGGGTTATCTATTCACCCTCAAGACAACTGGTTGTCTCTTGCCTCTGGTGGCGCTTGCTTAGGTCCTGCTACTAATAACATGGTTGAGTACAAGACAGTTATTGAGTTGTTATGGGATGCTACACTACATGGCATTACCTAGCTAGAGGTCATACTTGAATCTCAACTCGTGTTTTCCCAACTCAATGGTGATTATTAGGTGCGCAACCTTACTTTGCTACGCCATTTTTTGCGTGTAAGATTACTTGAAAGAAAATTTGAATATATTTCATTTAATCACATTTCAATAAATGAAAATACAATTATTGATGCTTATGTGAATTACGTATTAGACTAGAACTTAACACACACTTTGTAAAATAAATATAATAGATACATTTGAAACACATGTAAATAACCAAAAACACACACATACACACACACACACACAAGCAAAATATGTCCATAGATATATTGAGTTTTAGATCCGTAGATCTTGTCATAACTGTATCAATATACAAAAAATAGGATCATCATCCTTATATGTCTAAGCCTAGACCTGCTCCTCATCCTCCTCGGCTGTGGATGCCTCTACAACCTCCCTATATTGAAGAACAACCCTAGATACCCTTCTAAGAAGGAATATCCAGGTCAACGAAACCCCCACTACAAACTCCTGCATGATAATCAAGATCCGCTCTATTCGTAGTGTAGGGACACCTTGGGTTAGCCTGGCCAGCTTCCCCTTGATAACCCATAACATGCTCTCATTCCCACCTGGTATGGGCCACACAAATGTTTTAGGGTTCCCATCGGGGCCTACAGGTCCAATATTTGCATATAAAATATTAAAATCGTTCAAAGCTCATATACATATGTATATATAACTTTATGAAGAAAAATTATAAAAATTAAATAATTTTAAAAGACAAAATTTACCTATATCTCCCCATGCCTCCCGTGGAGGGAGGAAGAGTTCATTATCTCCTCAGAAGTCTAATTTGACATATGGGAATTACTCGAGAACAGGCACTTTCCTGTCCCACCAAAGATAGAAATCATCATCATACCCACTTTGGATTCCACCTCCACCACCTTGACAGAGAAATATGTCTCAAAATCTAGTAAGTCTAGGGAGGGGAAAGTGGTGGCAGTGGTATTGCAGGGCTGAGAGCAGGAATTCTCTCTCGAAGAACGACACCAAAATGCTTGCATAACCGAAGTTCTTCCTTCATCCCCTCTTGCAATCATAGAGTTATTTTTTCATTATCGGGATCATACCTGACCACCAATCAAACATTGTACCTTTCATGCATTCCATCGCAACTCGCATATGAGTCTGAGTGGCCAAGTGTAATGAATAAGAACCGACAATCCTTGCTATCGTGCTTACCATCACCTGTAATGGAAAGCTAGTTATTTGTGAAATTGGGATGCAAGTCCCCTTCTTCTGTGTACCTGGTGGACAGTAAGTATTTATGTAATCCTCAACACTCATAGGGTCACCACCCCTACCAGTGCCCTCAAGGTTTACCAGGATGCCTATGCGGGAAATATTGGTAATGAAATACATGTCTTCTACTGTAATTTCCAATTAATTTCCTTGTAGATAAAAAATACCAACGTCATGGTCCTAATAACCGATAAGAATCTCCAATAGACGGACATTGGCCCTCATGTTGGATGTACAATATAATTTCAACAAGCCACATTGTTGCAATACATGCAAATTTGGGGCATCCCGCATTGCCTCTCGATCCATATCCTCATTTTCTGTCTCTCTCCACTCCAAAACCATCTTGTACCTGCCCAATGACCACATTCAATCATTAGAACCCATCAATTTCTTTTGATTTTGGCCATTTTTTATTTTTTCATAGGTTGCATAGCATACACAACTGTGCTTTCAGCACAACGCGGGTCATACGTGGGTTGCAGTGGATCAACTCAAATATAAAATGCGTATACACGACTGCTATAAAGCAGACCCGCGTATGCTGTGTGAGCTTCCTAGGGCATGCACAAAACCTTAAATTTTTCCACAAAAATGAAAAATTGAAGGGATAGAGAGAAGGAGAAAGGAGAGATAACCAACCTGCAACTTGCAGAATTGGATTTGGTCCAGTGGTTTCTCCTCGGTGATCAGCTGAAGTTGGGAGGTAAAACTTGTGAAGTTCAGTAATTTTCCAAATGGTATGTCTATTTTGGGTTTATGAACTATTTATAGCAAAAATTTCAAAATTTTGACGCATTTTCTATAGTTTAAATTAGTTTTTTATGTATAGACTAATACCATGGTTTTTTGCTAACTGCAACAGGTCCAAGATCATTTAAAAGTTGTTTTCTGATGCATATAGGGTAGGATTTGGTCCTCATTACTGACTTTGCACTTATACCTTATCTGTCATTTAACCCTAGGATCACTTTTTCATCCATGGACTATGGTGTCAAACCAATTTTACCTCATATACTTCATTGTTCCTCTGTGGATAGAGCCTCCTTCTCTTGGGTATCCTAGTTTAGAACAACTTATGTCTTTTTGGTATCCATGCCGCAATTGTGTTAGGTTTATGGGAGCCTTCTTAGTTGTTTTTTATGACAAAATGATCCTCATTTTGCATCTTTTTCCAAGCTATCCCTGTTTATAAGCATCCCTGCACTTATGAAGTTTCTTTAGGCCCTGGTCTGAATCCTCAAAAAAGACTAGACTACTGAGTAAACTTGTTCGTTCAGACTCGTTAAGAATAAGTGAACGAGCATCTACATTGGTGGTAATTTATCTCTTTCTCATACCATGTAGATTATTTATGTGAAAGGAATACTCTATTTTCTGTGGAATTGAGAAGAGTATCTTCAAGCATAGGTTTATCACTTTTCCGGACCCGAGGGACTAAAATTACGGAAAAGGAACACCCGGTATAAGCTTAGTTTTCTCTTTTTCGTGCTCTGGACCCAAACATGAAAAAGATTCCGAGCGTATTTTATGTCTTTGTCATGCTCGCACAACCTAAAGAACAAAACATTGAGTTTACTATTGTAAGCCCCATTTCTCATAATCAAATGGATATTTTTGAGCGTACTTTATGTCTTTATCATGCTTGCAAAACCTGAAGAACAAAGTATCGAGTTTACTGTTGTAAGCCCCATTTATCATAATCAAATGGATCTTTTCGAGTGATATTTCCTTCCTTCACACTCATTAAACTCAGGCTATTTGCCGCTTCTGAAGGTGCGTCGGTCTGGTATTAGTTTACCCCTTTTTTGGACCTTGTTGAATAAGTACAAAAAAGGTATACCTTAGTCCTCCAAGAGATAAGAGAGTTATTCTATGGATTATTTTATACTTTTTTGGCCTCAGGAGACTAAATTGTATGAAAAAGCACCCCCCGAGAGTCTTTTTCGGAGTTTTCATACTCTCAAAATATGAAAACACCAGTGAGCATGTACTAGTTCGGGCTTGTAAAGTTCACGAACCAGTAAATATCAAGCATTATTCTCTTCCCTCTTCAAGATTGTAAAAAATGAAGAGAGAATCGAGTTGACTTTCCCGAACTCGTTAAAATTTAATAGGAAAGGTAAGGAATAATTACTCTTTTTGGGTTATAAACAATGGCAACATGTCATCCTTGAACAAAGCACTCTAAACTTGCCGATACTTAAGTCTTATTTCATACTTTCAACTCAACTATTACTTCAAGTTTTTACTCCTCCACTTTTCCTTTATACATGGGGAATTTGATCATGTATCCTACATGACATATAAGTCTAGTTGTTATATCTACAAGTCAAAAGCTGCCTTGGGTCATCTCTATGTCATGCTCACTATTCAAGGATCTGTACCTTCATTTGATCATTATCGTGATTCCCATCATTATCCTCTTTGAAAATTCCTTGTGTCTACCTTATCGCATCTAGTTTCCTAGTCACTCTTGTGATCTGTTGAAGGATTCATTGCCTTCCTCCTCACATCATGGTTTCTCATCCGCATATACTGAAGATGAAGACCTAGAGTTTTGACGATGGTACCTTAGGATTCACTACCCTTATTGGTGAACTCCTTTGCTTTAGTTGTTAGCATCACTCAATTTCAGACATTCTGTTGATTTCCTTCCATGTTTGATTTCAACTTCATTTATTCACATGGTAGAGATTGTACTGGTTCCTTTGGATTTGGTTGAATACCTTAGGTTAAATCTCTATAACCTAAGTTGCGCAAGAATGTGTTATGTTCAACAACACTATTTCCATATTTTGAAGACTCATCATTGTATATTGTGGTTTCGATCCACCTTTGTAATATACGTGGTCTTGTTACCCGTATCATTTGATGTAATCAAATATTGTAAAGGAGTTAGTGTTCCTCTTTATTGAACATGGCATCCTCAGATATGGTTTTGTATATGACTTTGATATGTATTTATTTTAGGTACCTCTCTGCTACCTTGGTAACTGAGTTCTCCAAGATTAAATATTGTAATGTATTTCAGCCATCGCTTCCCTCTGACCTCACACATTAGGGGGCTTCTATTATCATGTAAAATGACACTTCTATGTTTGAGTACTAACACTCAATGTGTCGGTACAAAAAAGGAAAAAATGGATAGAAGTGGATAAAACACTATATATGGGCATGACCTTTGATGCATCATCCTCGCACAAGCCATACCTATTTTTTGTATGGCCATTGAGGTGAATACGCAAATATTTCCATTGCAACCCGCGTATCATATGTGAGTATTGACACTGCAGCTTGGGTATATATGATCATGGTTGAAATCTACGGGTTGCCTTTATGAAAGTAGTGTATCATACACGACCTGCTAGTATTGATAGTCGCGTATGCCTTAATCCAAAATTAAAAAATACAACAATTTTAGTTGAGGATAGTTTGGGCCTTAATCATAACTATCCCAACTTCCCCAACCATCTCAACCTTCATAACCTCTCTCTTTAGTCATGTATAAATAGAGGGTAGGGGTTGATGCTAAACATCATCAATTGGAGAGAAAAGTTATGCTGGTGGTTTGCCTTTAGATATCTTGGAGCAACAGAACTCAGTTTCCTTGGATAGCAGAGGAGTACTTGTCTCAGATGTTGGTTGTAATCTTACCTCACTTGTTTATCAATAAAGAGAATCTTTCTTCCAATGTTGCATCTTTGCACTCTTATGTATTATGATTTATGAATTGTCTTGCTATTTCATTACACGCATATTTTTTCAATGATCATCTATATAATATATAAGATATTGCAGGAAATGTCTTACTCTTTATAGGTGTTGGAGATTCCTTGGAAGCTGTGGAAGCAATTTGAAGTGAAGAAGAAAAGCTAGGATCGACTGCCATAAACAAGGTATACCTAATTTCTTCCTATCTCTATTTCAAATTCTGAAGTGGCTGATTGTTTGCAAGTTAATTTAGTATGTTGGTAACCCCAGAGACCCTAGGTTATAAGGTTGTATCCTCCTGAACAATAGAAGGAACCATGATAGAAGGCATGCAATGGTTGAAGAAGACAACTCGAGAGATCATGGGTAAGAAGTTTCTTGGAGTCACACGTACATTAGGGAATAAACCATCTTTGTATTTTGGGCTGATAGTGCCTACTGACAGTTGTAAAGGAAATGTATGAGAATAGGAATGCCAACCTATTGGCTAACATAATGAAGTCGGTTGATTACGACATGTAAGAGTCTATAAAAGGAAGAACCCAAGCTATGTGCAGGTTGCTTCCTGGTTATTCGGTTGGTTTCTTATTTCCTATTTGGTTGGTGTCTGTTTGTAGAGTTTAAGAGTCGTAGGGTTTTAGAGAAGAGTGAGTTGATCTAGGCTGTGTGCAGATCGACAATAGAGTGAAGGAGAGGAAAAATTCACAGATCTGAGACTAGACAGCATGAGAGGAGAGAGAAGTCTATATAGAGTGTAGAAGAATATCTAGAATAGAGTTTTCAAGCAAAGTGCACAGATGGAAGGTGCCATATATTTCTCATGCTAGATGAAGAGTGCCTTTGTGGTTTTTCCTGGATGGGTTTCCACATTATATGTTGTCTATGTGTATATTCGACGAATGTGATTATGTAGGATGAATGTATGTTGTGAATGAATGTATGTGTATTTTATTACGAATGAGTCTTTATATTCATTTGTCACACCGTTTCTAGTTGGATTCGTTGACAAGGAATTACATTAACTTTTATTATCTCTGTCGACGGACAAATTGTGAAAGTATTGTAACTTCAGAAGATATTCCGGATGTATTGATTGTATTCCTCCTTCAGGAGATGGGATTGGTCATGTAATATTCATTAGAAGAATCAATGTAAACCTTCAGATGTAATTCGGGTCAATAGTACCCAAGTTTCATTATAATAAATATTATTTTTGGTGTCTTACTAGACAAGTCGGCCTTGTCAGTTAGACAATTTGGCCCTGCTAGGTTCTAGGTCAAGTCAAGAGTAAAATATAAATAGAGAGGCACCCCCCTTCATTTGTTCACACTTCACTTAAGCAGGTTTGCAAGAGAGATATGAATGAGTGCGCCATGAAGAAGAGAGAAGAAATTTTCTTGGGTTTTACACTACTCTGGTTGAGTTATATACTGAGAAAGTTTTGCGGGGTTTTATCCCTTGCGGTGTCCCCGAGGAAAATATTTGTGTTACTATGCTTGTTGTTCTTTCAAAGATTCTATTATTGCAAATTGTTTTAGAATATCATCTAAGCAATTAAGAAAAATTAACATGGTCTTAGAGTTACCGTGAAAGGAGCCACAACACAACTAGGGTTTGTTATTCTAAACAAATCCCTTAACAGATCAACCAGAAAAGAGGGCTCACTCAAATAGCCCCAAAAGGGTGCATATTTATGTGAAAACATAATTGAATTCCAAGAAGTTTCAATTTTGGACTAGACACTGTTGTCAGGAAGAACTAGGGCTTCAATTTTCCTAAGACTCCATCATCAATATCAGAAAAAGCAATATACGGTCTATCTCACCTTGGGAAGGCACATATTTTCCATCACTAATCCCTAATGGTGATCTCAATTAGAAAATTAGGGTTTTTTCATCAAACCCTAGGTCATTCCGAAGAAGGTCAGCCAGAATTTGTATTCATCAAGTAAATATTACTTCCTCTAATTCCATTTGAAGTTCTCATTCTATTAAAAGATGAAAAATAGTACCAAGATAGATGAGAAGCTTGAGGGTGCTGAAAACTTCAGAGCATGGAAGTATCAGATCATGCTCATCCTAGAAGAAAATGATCTAGAAGGATTTATAAAGGAGGAAGTTGCAGAACCAGTAGAATATGAAGCTAAGGACAAATACAAGAAGGATATGATCAAGGCAAAGAGGATCATAACTAACTCCATCAAATATAGATTGATTCCTCGAGTATCCTCAAGGAGGACACCAAAGGAAATGTTTGATGCTCTATCCAACTTATTTTAAGGAATAAATATTGATAGAAAGATAACCTTGAGGAATCACCTAAAAAGTGTAAAGGGTCAAAACTCATAAACCATGCAATCATACTTCACAAGAGTATCTCAAATCAAGGAGCAGTTGGAAGCTATTGGTGATATGGTTGAAGAAGCAGAAATTGTAATGATCACCTTGCATGGTATTCCAAGAGATTGAGAATCCTTTATTCGAGGAATATGTTCAAGAAGAATTCTGACCAAGTTCCACCAGTTATGGGAAGAATGTGTTCAAGAAGAAGAAAAAATAACATCCAGATAAGAGAAGCTAAATGAAAATGAGGAGCAAGCTTTGGTAGTCCATACCAAAGGTAAGAACAAGCGAAAGAGTTATAACCATCCTCCTAGAAAAGCTCAAGGGTTTAAGAAGTCCAAGAAATACTTCTCAAATTATTAATGCTTCACTTGTCATAAGATGAGACACATTGCTATAAATTGTCCCATGAAGGTAGAACGAGTCAAGAAGAAGAACAAAATATTCCAGTCTCATGCTACTGAAGAAAATGATTAAGAAGATAAGAAAAGAGCTAAGGAAAATGAAGATTCCCGTGACGAATATGTCCTGATCTTTGCACTCGTAGATTCAGTCTCGTATGGGAATGACACCTAGCTAGTAGCTAATGGTGCCTCAAAGCACATGATAGGTTACAAGGAATCAGTCTCATGTCTTGTACAAAAGGAGTCCTCACAAAAATTAATGCTTGGAGATGATTATCAATATCCCATCAAAGGAATGGGAGAAGCCTCCCATAAGTTGGACTCAGGAAAGTCCATGAAGATGAAGGATGTCCTGTATGTCCCTGGATTAAAGAAAAACCTTATTTCTATATCAGCCTTAAATAAGAAATGGTTCATAGTTTCTTTTGTGGATGGAGAAGTCCTCATGTGGACAAAAGGAAAAACTATAGATGATGCAGTAGTGATTAGAGTTGAAGAAGGAGGACTCTACACATTAAAGGGACATGTAGATTCAACATTGATGACTAGTACCATAAGTCCATGTGAGTTATGGCACAAAATACTTGCACATATACATTACAAAGCATTTCCAATTGTGAGCAAGGTTGTGATAGGGTTACCAGAGATTTAGATAAATCAAGGAGTGTGCAAAGGATGTGCACAAGGAAAGAATACTAAGAATCCTTATCCAAACAATGAAAACAAAACACAAGGGATCTTAGACATTATTCATTCAGATATACGTGGGCCAATGAAAACTACTTCATTAAGAGGGTATGTTTACCATGCTTACTTTATTGATGACTACTCCTGCAAAAATTGGATCTATTTCTTGAAGAAGAAGGATGAAGTGTTTGAAAGGTTCAAAGAGTTTAAGGTCCTTGCAGAAAATTTCTCTGAAAAGAGGATCAAGATCTTAAGATTATTAAATGGAGGATAATTCACATCAAGTGAATTCAATGAGTACTCCAAAGAAGCTGGGATTAAGAGGGAGCTCACCATTCCCTATAATCTAGAACAAAATGGTGTGTCAGAGAGAAAGAATAGGTCTATCATGGAAGCTGTAAAAGCTATGATCCATGATCAAGATCTACCTATGTACCTATGGATAGAAGCAACCAAAACAAAAGCATATGTACATAATGGAATCTCCCATGGTACCCTTGGGAATAAGACTCTAGAAGAGATGTTTACCAGAGAAAATCCTGAAGTCAATCACCTACAGATATTTGGTTGTCCGGTATACATACACATTCCCAAGGAGAAAAGATCAAAGCTAGACCCTTAAGGAAAGAAGGGGTTGTTTGTAGGATATAGTGAGAAAGAAAAAGCTTATTGAATCTATATCTGAGGATATCGTCAAATTGAACTAAGCAGAGATGTTACTTTTGACGAAGATATGACTTTCAGAAAATCGAGGAAATGCAAGGAAGACGAAGAGGAGCAGGAAACTCCCATTAGTGCAGAAGGTCCTAAACTAGTCATAAATGAAGAAGAAGAACAAATGCTTGAGGATATTGACATAAAATAACATCATATACTTGAATAATTTTCCAATGAAATGATCTCATGCAAAATAAGGCCTTCCTGGGCTCATGATATAATTGAAGAAGCAAAAAGACATGGTGTCCCAGAAGGAACCATTAGAGAAAGAAATAAGCCAAATCCATACCCTAGTTATGTGGCTTTGACGTGTGATCTTGTTGATAAAGAACCAACATGTTGAAGAAGCAAAAGAACAGAAGGAATGGGTAGATTCCATGGTAGATAAATACCAATCCATTATAAAGAACGATGTATGGGAAATAGTACCAAGACCAAAGGACAAGTCAGTGGTATCCTCGAAATGGATCTACAAGACAAATAATTTAGTAGACAATAGTATAGAGAAGTACAAGGCAAGATTTGTAGCTCACAGATTCTCCCAGAAGGAAGGAATTGACTATGAAGAGACCTTTGCACCAGTGGCTAGGTACACCTCAATTAGAAAAATTATTTCCTTGGCATCCAATATGAAGTGGAAGTTACACCAGATGGATGTAAATACAACCTTCCTAAATGGATTGATATAAGAAGAAGTATATATCAAACAACCGCATGGTTTTGAGGCAGATAATCAAGAAACTCATGTATGTAAATTCAAGAAAGAATTGTATGGGTTAAAGCGAGCACCTAGAGCATGGTATGGGCGAATTGATGGATTCCTGATGAGTTTGGGCTTTACCAAGAGTAAATCAGATTATAACCTCTACTATAAAGTTGAGGGTGATGGACTCATGATATTACTACTATATGTAGATGATCTATTCCTAATAGGTGAAGGCAAGCCCATCAATGTGTAAATTTGAGCATATATATCTGTAGACAAATACACAACTCACAAAGAAGATCTCACAATTTACTCAGCAATTGAAGAATGAAACAGTGCAAAAGGCTTGCAGCTGTGAATGCTTTCATTAATAAAAAAAGTAATTCAGATGATAATTACAATAATGTAAAATGGATTTAATAGCCACAAGAAATTCGAATCCACACGAGGAAGTTCGAATTGATTAGACTCTACTTGACTGTAGGTAACCAAGACTTTGTCTAAATCACTATCGGAGGACCCAGTAGTTAACTGTCCTTGTCTAAATCATAACCGGAGTTCATACGAGCTTTAAAACACAACGAAGTGTTACATTTAGTGTTGACTAATGGTTAACTAACTGTGGTAGGTGAGAAAAGCGCCCCACATGTGTGCAATCAATTAAACCTAGTGCTAACTGAATGTAGAGGGCTAGAACTGAATGTAACTGACTCCTAACTTGGCTTGATAGGTCATCAACTGAAGTGAACTGACCTTGGTTGGTTTCGGCACTCCCAGTTGCTTCCTAAATTGTAGGGATTGATCTAGCATACTCCTAAACTTATGCAATCAAGTGCAATAAGTGGCAGTGAGCCTCAATTAGTGTTCCCCACACTTTGGTAACTGAAACATGTGCCCCAATTAGGTCAAGTTTACCCAATGGTGCTAATGACTATAAATAGACTGGATGGACTCCTGATTTAGACATGACTCCCGATTTAGACATATGACCAAATTTGGACAAGGGAGGATTAATAATCCTAACACCCCCCCTGAATTCTAACTTGGACAAACTGTGGGCCCTGGTAACTAAGACCATAGGTCACCCATTACATCAAGTAAAATAAAGTAACTGCTTAATACAAGAAACTAGGGAAAAAACCACATGGGGAAAAATCCCTCCTTCTATCTAAGCAGGTAGAATCAGGTCTCAAGTTTGAAAAACTTGAAAGTATGTTGCTGCAATCTTCATCTCTGTGAGGTAGTGAAGCAGCATGCATGGTGAGCTGTGCACAGGTATTCTGGGGCCTGGCATGTAGACTTCTCCTTTTTCTCCAAAACTGATGATGGAAGGAAGGAGGAATGTAACTTTTGTCTCTTGTTGAATGAAGAGGTGTATGATCATATCCATTATTCTGAATGCAGTAAGACTGATCCCTTGCCATATTTCATCTTACAGGAAGTCTATTACATCTCTCTGAAGGAGGCAAAATAGTATGGCATAGTGCAAGAGTCTTTCCTTTCTAAGTGTCAGTTGAGTTTCCAGTCATCTTCCTAGCTTCCAGTTTGGAAGTAGGGACTGAATCTAGATCTGAGTCACCCTGAATATTAATGTCATAAACTAATATAGATGGATCTACAATACTAGTAGAAGCTGTAAAAGAAGTAGATGCAATGGTTTTACCTTCCCTTGCAGGTGGCTGCTGAGAGTGCACTAGTTCTGAAGGAGGCATGAAATGTGAGAACTAATATGCTCTTGAAGCATGATTCGCAATACCCTTTTCTATGATGCTCCCAGTAGAGATATCTGTGATATCCACTGAGTCAGGACCAAATATCACTCGCTTTGGAGATCCAGTATGGGTCATCTGATAGACAGATAACAGGTTTGAAGCTAGGGAGGGAACAAACAACACATCTTTGAACCTTCCATGTTCAAGTTGGATAGAGCCCTTCCCTTTGGTTTGGATTTTACTGTTATTGCCCATCTGAATACTAGGACCATCAAAGGACTGAAAAGAAGAGAATGATTCTATGGATGAAGCCATATGGTTGGAAGCTCCAGAATCAATGAGGAAGGCAGGTGTTGATGTGCAGCAAGCTTTCAGTGCATGTCCTTTCCTTGGGTATTCTTCTTCTTTTTCTTCAGAGTCTTCCTTCCTTGCACTAGCAGGTACATAAATGTTGTGCCTTTTCAAAAGAAGTGCCATTTCATCAAGTTGTCTTCTCATACAGGAGCTTTCTGAATGGAAGCCCCTTCCACACTAAGGGCAGAGGACCTGGCCTTTGCCATTCTTCTTGCTTCTCTTCGAACTTGAAGGTTCTTTTGTCTGTTCAGACTCATCTCTTTGCTTCCCTCTATCATTCACTACCTTATCTCCTCTTGCAACAAGAGCTAGATCTTTGGGAGATCGAATGATCCCCATTTGGATCAATTTATCATTCTCAGAAATAAGAGATTGAATGAAAGCATTAAGAGTGGGCATCTTCCAATTTGGAGTAGTGAGCCTTATTGTTTGGAAGGTGGATACAAAGAATGAGTAGTCTGAATTGAGCTTTGTGAGAATAGCAAGAATGAGCTGATCTTCATCCTTCTTCACTTTGCATTGCTTCAACTGATATATCAGGTTCTTGAAATTTGAGAAGAATTCATTTAGAGATTCGAAATCTGATGGATTGAGAGTAATCAGATCATTTTCTAGCTGATGGATCCTCATCTCATCATGCTTATCAAACAAGGAAGAAAGATTGTCCCAAACCTCCTTGGGAGTGTCCAAGTCTTGGATGTGAAATTGAAGATCCCTAGAGACTAAGAATTGCATGAGTCCAATGGCTTCATCAAGCCTATTCATGTACTTAGCTTTGTCTTGATCTGATTCCGGCTCTTCCTCTATTTCTTCTATGAGTCTAAAGAGATGCTTGGTGTGGAGCAATACTTTCATGTCTTCCTTCCACTGGTGATAGTTTAAGGGAGTGAGAGGCTCTATTTGATGAGCCATTTCGAAGTAATAGGAAGAACTGAGTTGATGTAGCGAATGCAATGAGAAGTAGAGGCTGCTTGTAGCGAATGCTGTAAGAAAACCTGATAACCTGTCACACAATCAAACAAACAAAATGATTCAGTTGGAGATCCGAGGAGGAGAGGAGTCTTGTCCACCGAGGCTCTGATACCATGTAAATTTGAGCATATAGATCTGTAGACAAATACACAACTCACAAAGAAGATCTTACAATTTACTCAGCAATTGAAGAATGAAACAGTGCAAAAGGCTTGCAGCTGTGAATGCTTTCATTAATAAAAAAAGTAATTCATATGATAATTACAATAATGTAAAATGGATTTAATAGCCACAAGCAATTCGAATCCACATGAGGAAGCTCGAATTGATTAGACTCTACTTGACTGTAGGTAACCAAGACTTTGTCTAAATCACTATCGGAGGACCCAATAGTTAACTGTCCTTGTCTAAATCATAACCGGAGTTCATACGAGCTTTAAAACACAACGAAGTGTTACATTTAGTGTTGACTAATGGTTAACTGACTGTGGTAGGTGAGAAAAGTGCCCCACATGTGTGCAATCAATTAAACCTAGCACTAACTGAATGTAGAGGGATAGAACTGAATGTAACTGACTCCTAACTTGGCTTGACTAGTCATCAACTAAAGTGAACTGACCTTGGTTGGTTTCGGCACTCCTAGTTGCTTCCTAAATTGTAGGGATTGATCTAGGAGACTCCTAAACTTATGCAATCAAGTGCAATAAGTGGCAGTGAGCCTCAATTAGTGTTCCCCACACTTTGGTAACTGAAACATGTGCCCCAATTAGGTCAAGTTTACCCAATGGTGCTAATGACTATAAATAGACTAGATGGACTCCCGATTTAGACATGACTCCCGATTTAGACATATGACCAAATTTGGACAAGGGAGGATTAATAATCCTAACACAATGAATGTAAGAAGAAGCTCACTGCAGAATTTGAGATGAAAGACCTTGGAATAATGTACTCTTTTCTAGGTCTTGAAGTATGGCAGTATCCAGACGACATTTTCCTAAACCAAGGAAAATATGTAGTAGAAATCCTAAAGAGATGTGGGATGATAGATTGCAAGGCTATGACTAATCTTATGACAACAATTTTGAAGCTATTGAATGATAACTCTTTGGAAGCAGTAGATGCCACTTTATATAGACATATTATTAGTTCTCTAATGTACTTAACCAATACAAGACCCGATATATGTTTTGGTGTAAATACTCTAAGTCAATATATGGTGAATCTAAACATATTCACCTAGTAGGAGAAAAACATGTGATGAGGTATCTAAAGAGGACTTTAGACTATGGTCTCAGATATGCATCAAATGGAGAGATAAGATTACATAGATTTACAGATTCAGACTGGGTAGGAAGTGCTAAAGATAGAAATAACACTTTATGATGTTGTTTTAGTTTGGGATAAGGAATGATTCAATAGAAAGCAGTCCAGTATTGCACTTAGCACGGTAGAAGCTGAATACATTACAACATGCTTAGCTTGCAGCGAAGCAGTATGTATTCTAAAGATGTTGAAATGATTATTTGATGCAGAGATAGATGTGACTAATATCCTTTGTGATAATGAGAGTTGTATTAAGATGACAAAAAAACCTGGTGTTTCATGATAATTCGAAACATATCAAAGTTAAATATCATTATATCCAGGATATGGTACAGAAGGGAGCTATAAATATCAAGTATGTTACCATAGAGGAACAAGTGGCAGATGTGTTGACTAAGCCTCTATCTCGTGTAAAGTTTGAATACTTTTGAGACAAGCTTGGCATAGTCCAAAAGGACCTCCCTCAAAAGAGGGCGTGAAGAACATTGTAGAAGGATGTAGTGGTGTGTTAGCTCATCCTAAAGTAGGGTAAGTCTGGCTAGACTTGTTGGACCGAAAGGGTTAGTAAGTCAGATGAGTCCTGTTGATCCTACGAGGATTAGTATGTCTGGCTAGGCCTGTTTATCCCAAAGGGGTTAGTAAGCCAGAAAAGGCTTGTTGGTCCAAGGGAGATCCATCTGTCTAACTAGGCTTGTTGATTCAAAAGGGTTAGGAAGTTGGACAAAATGTCTAGATGGATCTACCGAAGAACTCACTAAGATACTGCTCCAAGATAGTTAGTGGGAAAGAATTAGTTTCAGTATTCCTATACTGATGTAACAGGTTCAATATTTTCATATTGTTGTTGTTGTGATGTTGATGAGACAGTTTCAATATTTCTACACTAATGATGATGATGTTGTTTCAACATTTTTTTATGTTGATGATGATTATTTTCCAACATCTTTATGCAGATGATTTAGATGATGATCTAGCATTTATTGATGATGTTTTTTTAGCACTAACATGCAAATGATGTTGTTGTTGTTTCAATATTTACATACTGATATTGCAGATGATGTTTTAGTATTCACATACTGATGTTGCAGATGATGTTTCAGTATTTACATACTGATGTTGAAGATGATGTTCCAGTATTCGCATACTGATGTGGCAGAAGAAGATTCAGTACTCACATACTGATGTTACATAAGATGATTCAGTATTCACATACTGATATTGCAGAAGACAATCTAGTACACATAGAATATGATTCAATATCCACATACTGATGTTGAAGAAGATGATTCGGTATCCACATACTGATGTTGCAGAAGATGATCCAGTATCCATGTATTGATGTTGCAGAAGATGATCCAGCACTAATAGAAGACGATTCATTATTTACATACTGAGGTTGAAAAAGATGATTTAGTATTCTCATAATTATATTGATGATGAAGATGCATGATGGTGTTCCAAATCTTCCTATGACATATAGAGACTCACAAGTCAGATGTATAGTTGTGGTAGTAGTTTCTACCTTGGTTGAATACCTTCCTAGTTAAGAGGGAGTGTTAAAGTATTGTAACTTCAGAAGATATTCCAGATGTGCTGATTGTATTCCTCCTTCAAGAGATGATATTGGTCATGTAAAAGTCATTAAAATAATCAATGTAAACCTCTATAGGTAATTTGGGTCAATCGTACCCACGTGTCATTATTAAATATTATTTTTGCTGTCTTACTAGACAAGTCATCCCTATTAGTTATAAAAGTCAGCCCTGCTAGGTTCTAGTTCAAGTCAAGAGTCAAATATAAATAGGGAGGCACCCCCCTTCATTTGTACACACTTCACTCAAGCAAGTTTGCAAGAGAGAGAAGAAGTGCGCCAGGAAGAAGAGAGAAGAAATTGTCTTGGTTTTTAAACTGCTCTGGTTGAGTTCTATATTGAGGAAGTTTTGTGGGGTTTTCTCCCTAGTGGTTTCCCCGAGGAAATATTTGTGTTCTTTGTGTTATTGTGCTTGTTGTTATTTCAGTGATGTTATTATTGTAAATTGTTTTAGAATATTGTCTAAGCAATTAAGAAAACTTAACACAAATATATCTTGAATGCATGTAATAGGAATAAGTAATATAAACCCTAACTTCGATCGAGCAAGATATAAAGGTTCAAAAGAAGAGGAAATCCCCACACAACTGCAGAAACATGGTTTTGGCAGTTACCCATTAAGAGATATCTCGGGAGATACTTTATCTGCGTCGCATGTGCTACTGTTTGAGCCTTTCTCTTTTGGGCTGATATCTTGGGCTTTGTTGACGAAAAAATAGGGACTCAATGTGGGTCACAGGGAGAAACGCTGACAAAATCACACACCATAAGTGGTGCACTTAAGTAACAAACATAATCAACACACCATGCACACATAAGGGATGAACTTATGCATCGATTCACTTTTGAGATGCACTCGAGCATTACACGTAAGAAGTATATGCACCATAAATAGTGACGTGCACATAATAAATGCACCATAACTAGAGACACATAATTGGCACACTTGAGTGACACACCATAAACGATGTGCATAAGAGATGCACTTAAGGAAAACACATAATATATGCGACATAATTTATGACACCCATAAGTAATGTAATTAAGTGTTGACACACTTAACTGATGCACTCAAGCA
Source organism: Pseudotsuga menziesii (assembly GCA_001517045.1). Classification (NCBI taxonomy): domain Eukaryota; kingdom Viridiplantae; phylum Streptophyta; class Pinopsida; order Pinales; family Pinaceae; genus Pseudotsuga; species Pseudotsuga menziesii. The sequence goes on along the minus strand of LPNX011119307.1, from coordinate 49,081 downwards.
ACTAACATAAGCAATGTTGCACATATTAAGTTACACTCATAAGTGATGCACCATAACTAGCAAGACACTTAAGCAATAAACATAAGTGATACACTTTATATGACAAGCTTAAGTGTCAAAAATGTGCATGAGTGACATATCAAAAGTAATACACATAAGCAACATGTTCATGTATGATAAGTGATTCCCTTAAGCAATGCACCATATAAAGTGACACACATAAATTGCATGCTTAAATGATGCACTTAAGTAACACACATAAATAGTGGTAGCAATCTCTAAGAAAATATGTATGTAATCATTGCCATCTATTTTTCTAGCCCCAACATTGACAAGATATTGATGCCTATATTGTTTATGAGAAACTGAAGTAGAATTATAAAAATAGGAAGGTGAAGAAACTAGAAGCTAGACTCCCAAGAGTTGAGTGCATTGTTGGAAAAGAGAAAATTCAACTTCTCATGACCATAACTCCTACATATGGACTCATTAAGATTTTTGAGAACAATATAGCAAATTGGGAATATCTAAGGACACAAATATAGATGCAATTTAGGACACATAATCAATGTTAAGATAAAATATGGTGTTACGAATACATTGGGACCAACAAATGTAAGTTGACCTAGACTTTCTCAAACTATAATAAATCACTTTGGATGGTTTTCATTTCAAAACCATTAACTTTTCCAAACATTAGCCAAACCTCAAGACTCCTTTTCCAACTTCAACAACATTCTTCATTTGATAGTATGGTAGTTGATACACCATATTAGGTACTTGTGGATTTGTAGCCAACAACTAAATCTGATTATGATCTACATCCCACTCTCTTGGATCCCATAACAGACTTGAACCAACAAATCCCTCTTTCCTCCATCTTGCAAGTCCACTATTTATAAAAAAATGAACTAATTTGTGGAGCCATGGGAGCTCATTCCATTAGTGCATTGATGCTTTGAAATTAATTAGACACAGTTGCATTGGTGGGAGTCCCCATGTATGCTTTCCTTAGGGGATTTTATAAAATGGACCAAGGATTTTCTTTGTTCCATTACCAAATAGTTGGGTTGGGGCAAAGGTTTCGATACAACAGAGTAAGATTCATATTTTAGAACTGATAGGAGAGTGGTTCTCTCCAAATATAGTCATTGGTATATCCCATTCTAGAAATGATTTATTTTGCAATTGACAAATTGAGAAATTTTACAGAGGAATCTTGAGGGCACTATGTCCTCTATGGATATGCTCGACGATCTGATCCAGTTCCTCTACAACCTCCTCGATGACCTCCTATATGACTGCAGGGACCTCCTCTATGACCTATGGTCTTGCTGACCTCCTCTATAACCTCGATGACCTCCTCTATGACCTCAATGACCTCCTTTGTGAATTTGGTTACCTCCTTTGTGACCTTGTCGATCTCCTATGTGACATCCGAGGCTTGGTTTGTGGGATTGTTAATTGAGATGAGCATGAGAGGGGAGGTAAGCTCATGTTATGGTTTGAAATGTTTCCTCTACAACCTCGACGAATTGATACTCTGCGACATCCAAGGCTTGCTTCATGGGATCATTAAGTGAAATGCGCACGGGAGGGGCGGTAAGTACATATTGTTATGGTTTCATTTATTTTTTATTTTTTATGCTTTATGTTTATGTTTATATATATATATATATATATATATTAATTTCACTCCTTTTATAAGTCACTTAAGTGGCGTCCCACTGACGACGATGCTATGCCATCTACGTCTATTTAATGTCAATGGCATATCATTTTCAGTGATGGCACGTCTCTTAAGTGACCTCTAAAAAGGAGTGAAATTAAAAAAATGAAAGAATTTATATATGCTATAATGGTTCAAGATATAGGTTAAAAAGGTACAAACTGTGTTAGGGTTTAGATTTGTTAAATATTATAGGAAATCTTATGTATATTATACACATTAGAAGGTTTAGGGTTTACATTAGTTGGTGTTTACAAGGTTATAATTATTAGGTGTTAAGGTATTTTAGTGTTTACAAGTGATTTGTTATGGTTGTAATGGAGATTATATTACTTAATGGAAATATTTTATGGCCATAATGGGTATAGGATTAAGGGTAATAATAGGTTTGTGATGTAGTTCAATATGTATATGTTTTGGTTCATAATCAAATACAAGGGTAAATGCCATGATCCTTCTAATATTTTAGTTGGCTACAATGGAAATAGGATGATACTGAGAAATTGATACCTTGCATTTATTAGGATAGAGACGAATATGTTCAAATAAGTACATTTTCTAAACATTAGTTTTCATTTGAGTTTTTTTTGGTAATAGATTTGTAAGTATGTTTAAATAATTGTTGGTATCACAAGATATGGATCCATTTGAAGACCAAAATTTCAGATGAAGTTGATAATTGTCAAAGAAGAAGAAAAATATCGTTGTCCCCATGTGGAGAAAAATTTAAATCACAAAACCAAATTGTCAAATTTGGTGGTTAGTTAAGAAAAATATGTCATTTCTAGTTTTCCTTGGGTCTTACTTTCTTATTTCACTTCTCCTTTTCCTTTTTTCTCCCTTGAGATTTAGTTGAATTTTCGAGTGAAACCCTTTCCACACCTCCCAATCCCTTGTTTGCACATACTCCATTGCCTCCACATTATCTATCCATCCCACATCATGGTCAAATTATTTTGTAAGTACGGCGTGTGGAGACTAAAAACTTCACCCATTTCCCTCCACACTACATTCTTGCATTGATATTCAATTCCTATATATAGTGAAAAATGAAAATTAGGTCATCCCTCATTCACTCATTCCATGCTTATTATCCATTGCACTATCAACACCTCTATATCATGATTTCCCTCATCAATGTGTCTTGCATATGGAAGAGTATGTTCAACAAATAGAAGTTGAAAGTATAAGTATTCACATAACTGAAAAAGGTCCATAAAATGCATGACAAGACTCTTCTAAATCATACCATGCACATATTTTTCTTGTATACTACCCTTTGGCGATAATGCTATCTCGTCCCTCCTGAATATTTTTACAAAGTCCACTCATTTGGTTCCATTTATTATGAATATTTTTTCAGAATTCCATTATTTTGGTCCCTTCACACAAACACTTTGTGATTGATGACATTGGTGAAATTGCAATCTATTTCACAAATAACGAGATAATAATGACACAGTATAATCTTACTAGGGTTTCGAGGTTGTAACTAGAAATAGTTGTAATATATGCTATAATATTAAGAATCACTATTATAACCATGACTCGGAAATGGGATGGCCACTCTTCTTAGGATGGAACTAGTGCAATTTCAATCTGAAGAATAGGATGAGACAATACCCCACCACAAGAAAATATTCAAAACATAATTGTTTTTCTTCCACTTGGCCTAAGGAGGTGCTTTGATACCACTTATTATGTATATTAGTATTTAAGATGGTTGAAATTGTAGAAATGACGTGATACTTAATAAGAATATTAAACCATTTTTTCATATTATGAAATGAGAGCAAAGTCTTTATGACTATTTACAGGGCATCTCCAAATGAGTAGTGCTCCATTACAATTATAATTCTTGACAAGATATTACATAGTTCTCTATTTATATAAATAGTTTATATCTAACCAAAACGTTAACTACTAGTGACTCCTACATTATTAATTTACATTAGTATTAATCATGGTAAATCCATAATCACGATCAATAACTGTCCTTTCATTAGTATTAATCAATATTTTGGATTTGCATTTTTTTCTATTGTCAAAGTACTATGTTGTATATTGTTCTGGAGTAAGCAAATATGTTTCTACTACTAATATATTGAAAACCAATCTCGGATTGCCCTTTGAGCTATGTACCCTTGCAAAATCATGGTTTTTTATGATCACTCCATTCAAAGTAGGATTTTGTTAGATGGATCGATTGTCAAGGATTTCTTGAAATTTATGCCATAATGTATTAAAATTCCTTATTTCATTTATCTTCTGTTCATGGTAGTATCAATTGTAAGCAAATCGATAAATAAAACTCGATAGAATATGCGTTGATGTTTCTTCTATTACTACACCATAGTATATGATGGCATCCTTGAGAGGACAATTGAAATAAACCAAGAAAACCACTATTAACCACTAATATTTGACAATAAATGCATAAAACACAAGGAGATGCCATAACATAACCATATCTATTATTATTCATTCCATAAACACTAGTATTTATAAATTGACCACTAGCACCATAACATATAATTGCATACATGAATGATTACAATAAATTGACCAGTAGCACAAAAAAAACCTAAAAAAAATGTGGGTTGAAGGGGATATATCACACCCCACCAACACCCGCTAGTGTATAAAATATTAATATATGTCAATATCACCTCTCACAAACAAAAAGAACCTAAATCTTCCCGTGTTTCCTACAATATTGAATACCATTTGTTACAATTCCATATCATATTGAACTTGAACATTGTCCAAGTCGATTTTTGAGTCATGAATATCAAAATTTCCATCCAGCCCTTTGGAATCATTGTAAGGATTGTCCTAAACAATGACTACACCATCTAGTGCTAACTCATCATCAATGTAGTCATCATCATCGATATGTGACTCAAATACTATTTGGTCAAACTGGTTCCCCCCTTCGTCTAAGTCCACTTCTTCCTCAATCTCTCCAACCACATCTTATTATTATTCTTGAACATATTCATCTTTAGGAAAGGTGTTCTTCACAAGTCCTCCTCTTGGATCAAATATAACAACAAATGGCCAACTTGGTCTGTCTGGTACCTCTAAAAAATAACTTGCTCATATTGACTTAGAAATACAAATGGATCTGTATCTTGCTCATACCTATTAGTATTAATCATGGTAAATCCATTATCATACAAATGGATTATCATATTGACTTAGAAATACAAATGGATCTGTATCTTGCTCATACCTATTAGTATTAATCATGGTAAATCCATTATCATGAACAATAAAAACCCTTTCATCAACTTCGCAGAACAATCTATACCACCTCACCTAGAAGAGAACCACTTTGAAGGATTTAAAGTCTATATCCAAGGTATCTTCCAAATATCCATAGTATCTCAAATTTGATGTGACCGAATGTCTATCACCCCTATGGGAAATATTAGTAACATGGAGAATTGCAGTAATACCACTATCACATGTATTTCTCCTATCATCCAACTCTTTGGTGTGATATTTTCTTCCATTGCACCACATAGCCTTATGATGTTTCACCTGTATTCTCAATACGTTAGAAATGGATTGTTAGGAAATGGTAAGTATATGTATAAGATAATTTGCAATAAAAGACAATAATGTGTTTTGAAATATAAAAACAAATGGTAGATGTTGGCATTTGTCCCTTTGACCCAGGTTCAAAACCTATTTATACAACAACAAAGCCCAAGATATCAGCTCGAGAGAGGAAGGATAAGTCGACAACACCTGCGACGCAGATGCAATCTCACTCGAGATATCTATTATGGGTAACTACTTGAACTAAGTTTCTGTAGTTGGGTGGGGATTTTTTCTCTCCCAACACCTTACCAATTCACTCGACTGAAGTTGGTGGGTGTATTACTTATAATTATTATGTACATTTAGGATATTATTCTATTTATCCACCGATAAAGATTGAAACTATCAATATAATTCCTTATTAACTATTCCAACTATCAACAGTGTGACAAATGCATACATGAACTATTTATAAGCAAAAGTGTCAACATACGTTTATGTGACACAAATACATTCACCAAATACACATTAACACAATATTTAACGTGGAAACCCATCTGGGAAAAACCCCAAAGGTGCTCTTCATTTGGCATGAGAAATATATGCACCTCTTTTCTCCACACTCAGCTGCAAACTCTTCTCTAGATATTCTCCTACACTCCATACATATTTCTCTCTCCTCTAATGTTCTATAGTCACAGATCTCTGGAGTCTTCTCTCTTTCGCTCTACGGTTGATCCACACACATCCTGGATCGAATCACTCTTCTCTACAACTGTATTATCGATCTGCACACAACTTGGATCGACTCACTCTTCTCTTCAACTCCTCAACTCTTCCAAGAAACACATACTAACTAGGAAGTAACATATGCAATTGAATGAACAGGAACCGACAAACTATGACGTAACATAATAGGAAGTAACCCGCATAAAACTTGGTTTCTTCCTTTTATAGACTCTTTACATGTCATTATCAACCAATTTTATCCTGTTAACCAACAGGCTATCATTCACATTCTCATACATCGCCATTACAACTATCAGTAGGCACTATCAACTCAAAATACAAATACGCTTTATTCCCTAAAGCACGTGTGACTCTAACTGACTTCTTACCCACGATCTCTTGAGCTGTCCTTTTTGTTAAAAATTGATATGCTTAGATAGATATCATTAGTATTTAATCCAAATCCACAACAACAACAAATGCAGAATAACTGAAAGAAAAACAATCACAAGATAGAACAATATTTATCATGGGAAATCCTCAAGGGGAAGAAAACCCAATAAAAATTCCTGTGTATAAGATGTATAAGATAAAACCCCAAAACATGTATTATCCTCCTTGTTGGAATGTCTCTCTCTCTCTCTCTCCTATGCACTACACAAGTGAGTGAGTCTGTGTTCAAATGAGAAGCACTACTCCTCTATTTATACTCTTTTTGTCAACTGAATTTTAACCTAACAAGTCAACTCCACTAAACTGTCTGGGCCGACTTCACCTAGGAAATCATAAAACAATATTATATTAGGGTACTATTGAACCGAATTACAATGGATGATTTACCTCACAACTCTTTGATGACCAATTACAATAATAACATCCTGACGGAGGAATAAGAACATCTCCCTTGGGGTACATCATTAAAATACATTTAGAATATCCTTTGAAGTTACAATATTTCAACACTCCCCCTTGAAGAGAAGGGTATTCTACGGACAACAACATCATCAACTATAGGAGTAACGAGAGAGAGCATATTCAACAATATCAAGGTAATATATATATATGTCATAGGAAGTTTTCAACAATCATCAGTATCTGGAATAGTTACTCTTCAATGTCTTCAGTACTGGAACATCATCTTCTACAATAGTGAGTATTTATCTTCTGCAGCACTCGGTCACTTAATCCTTTGCAGCGACACTTCGATCTTCTTGATCCTTTACAACAACACTTCGATATTCTCGATCCTTTGTAGCAACACTTCGATCTTCTTGATCTTTTGCAGTAGCACTTCAATATTCTTGATCCTTTGCAGCAACACTTCGATATTCTCGATCCTTTGCAACAGCACTACCTGCAATACACATGATATTTTACGGGAAGATCAATCCCTATCACTTTAGGACTTAGGTCCAAGGATGATTCAATCCTCATCAACCTACTCCCCCTTAAAAAGGAGGGTCCATAGTATCGACCAACTAGATCGTCTGCAATTGAATGTTGGACCATATCGTATACCCAAAATGTAGATCTCGTCTACACATGAATGCAGGACCTGCCATCGGTAAGGACTCAACATAGACCATCCCTAGCTTATTAAGGATAGGACCACTCCAAGCTAGTGTTATACTACAACATCTACATATGAATTTAGGAATTTTTGCTACTGTATATATTGTCTGCACATGAATGAAGAACCTGTCGCCCATAAGGAATCATCATAGATCATCCTCAACATTAAATCTAGGACCACTCACAAGCGAGTGTTATTCTACGACATCTACATATGAATGTAGGTACACTCTCCATGCAAGAGTAATGCCTACAGGACCATCCTTTATCTAGTAAGGACCACTCTCAATATATGAGTGTTATTATTTGCAAGACCATCCTCAAGAGAGGATACTATCATCCATAAGTAAATGTCGGACCTCGTCAACATTTATAGGCACACCTGGCCTCTTTCATACTGGTGCATCACTTCCATCCCATCATCAATGAGAGTCTCATCATCACTCCCCCTTTCCAGGGAGGATCCATATCATCAAAATGCTCCCCCTTTGTTCAAGGAAGGTTCATATCTTCAACCTATTCTTCCTTTCCAAGGAGAGTCCATAACTTTGACCTGTTCCTCCTTTTTGAAGAGAGTCCATATCTTCGACCCGTTCCTCCTTTATGAGAAGGGTCCATATCATCATCGTTCCTCCTTGCGAGGAAAGTATTTTCAGACTACTGATCTAGATTTATGTGTGAACGAAATGAAATAAAATTTAAAAAAATCCTAAACATAGACATTTTGCAAAGATAACATAGATACGGTAAACAAATATTCTATTAAATGGTGGAAATAGAACAGACTACAATACAATAGCTAGATTGGCGGTAGCTATCTCTAAGAAGAGATGTGGTTGCTATGCTCATTCGTGCAAATATGAATACAAAATGAGGCCAAAGGGGCCTATTTATAATAAGAATGAGGGAGAGAACCCCAAAATTCCAAAAAGCAACCCTAGAAGATGAACTGTCATAAAGTTTGCGGCCCCAAGGTGGTAAGTTGAACAATCAACTTCTTGGGGTCATAAAGTTTTCATATGATTTCTGATTTGGGCACTTGATAGCCCATTGGAAAGGTATATCCGATATTTATAACTTTTGACTATGGCCAAATCCATGCCAAATCCAAGCATTTGGCCACCTGAATCGCCAAAAACATCATTTAGGGCATCAAAACGACCCCGAAAGTATAAGACCCGAAAAACCATAGAAAAATAACTAGAAAACTGTCACAATGGACAATTGTTTTGATCTAGTGGAATAGGTGGGTGGCCACTAATTTCCATCTGGATCAATCCTCCCTCCTTAGGAAGCAATGGTATCCATTGTGTCAAATCCTGTATCATATCTCTAATTGTGTGGTGAGATGATCTCTTGGTGCGACATTTGCTGAAGTGAAGAGGTTTCCTTTCGTTGACATCTCGAGATGGATGCAATTGCTGTATGGGTGATTTTATTTTGGATGACCACCTTGAATGCATGTCCTTCCATTGTATAGGTACTCAGATAGATTAGGAAACAATGGCTTTGTTTTCTTCTTGTGCCTGATGAGTAGAGACACCCTGTGCAGAGGGTGTGGAGGTATTTTTGATCTTATGTTCTCCTTCAGACGCAATTGTGAAGAGGAATATTTTCCTGGTGTGGGAGCTTATCTTCCTACCCTGCGAGACTATTGTAGGTGCAAATGTCTCTGGGATCCAATAGAGTTGTCCTCCAAAATTGACAATGACACTGCGAGGTCATGACTCATATATAGCATGACGCTTCCACATATATGGTTGTCCTAAAAGAACATCACAGACTTCAAGTGGGGTCACATCACACAATACCTCTTCCTTGAAGGGATTGTCTTCATGATTGAGAAAAATATGAAGAAAATTGAACTTTAAAAATTTAATCCATAATAATAGTGCATATAAATCTCATTAATAATCCAAAGACATAAATAAAACCATAGAACACAGGATATAACCTAGGAAAACCCTCTACTGATTCAGAGGTTAAAAAACCCAGCAAACGATCTTAGAGTATGATTACAACACAATAGAAGATTGCTTTCATCGAGAGCACCAGTGAGTGGAGATTGAATGGAACACTGTATCTAACTTGCCAAGTGCATTGCACTTTAATAACAAATCAAATTAGGTTTTACAACAAAAATAGAATGGTTGCATGTAGCAACAACTTGTTAACACTTAGAACACTGATCTATCTTTAATCATGCACCCCATACTAATATGGTGTCAAGCTGGCACTCCATAATTATCTCTCACAAGAAGATACGTGCCTTCCATTAATTAACTAACTCTAACTGAGTAGTTAACTTAGTTGAACGGAATGTAACTGAGCTAAACTGAATGTAACTGAACATAACTAAATGTAACTGAACAAAACTGAATGTAACTGAACAAAACTGAATGTAATTGAACTGAACTGAATGTAACTGAACAGTTCTGAATGTAACTGAATAGTTCTGAATGTAACTGAACAGAACTAGTGCTTCTCCATCAATTTTTATTTCCAACAATCACCTACATAAATTAAGGAGTTGATTCCTTAATTAACTAAACTTGTTTACCATAACTAATACTCAACTGATATCTAATCAATTCGAGTTTACTTGGTGGCAACATATGCAATTGGATTTATCTCTCTTTCTCTGTGCTTATATTAAATATCTCTGCATGGTCCATATGTGTTTTCATTACATAATCATATTTATCAAATCATACTCATAAGATCGTTTCCAAACCTATGGTCATATGTATTGCCCTGGGTCATATAGTCACATTCTAAAGTAAATCACTCTAGGGGTATCTAATCCCTAAAGGAGACTTCTGGCACCTATTGACCATGACTAGCCATACACCACATAGTATATCTACTTTACATAGTAAATCACACCACCTCACAACATGAGGATATTTGTAGAACTTGATATTACTCACAAGTCTACTGCATCACCACCTCAATCATATGCAGATATTTGTAGGACTACACAAGTCTACTACATCAGCACCTCAATCATATGAGGATATTTGTAGGACTACACAAGTCTACTGCATCACCACCTCAATCATATGAGGATATTTGTAGAACTTGATATTACTCACAAGTCTACTACATCACCACCTCAATCATATGAGGATATTTGTAGAACTTGATACTACTCACAAGTCTACTGCATTACCACCTCAATCATATGAGTATATTTGTAGGACTACACAAGTCTAGTGCATCACCACCTCAATCATATGAGGATATTTGTAGGGCTACACAAGTATACTGCATCACCACCTCAATCATATGAGGATATTTGTAGGACTACAAAAGTATACTGCATAACCACCTCAATCATATGAGGATATTTGTAGGACTATGCAGGTATTTTGCATCACCACCTCAATTATATGAGGATATTTGTAGGACTACACAAGTCTAATGTCTTGATATTACTCACAAGAATTTACAACATCACCACCTCAATCATATGAGGATATTTGTAGGACTACATAGGTCTAATGTCTTGATATTACTCTCAAGACTAGAGAATGACTCATGATGTTGTCATCTCAACACTCCCTCTTAGCAAGGGAGACATTCTCTGTCATACCAAGCTTATCTTGAAAGTGTTTAAATTTTGTCATAAATAGAGGTTTGTCACAAATTTGCAATATTCTCATCAGTACCTAAGTATTGGAACTCATGACCATGAGTTCAATGAAGTAAAAATTCGTCTAGAATGTGTTTTATCATAAAACACATATAGGGTTTTCAAGAAAACTAGACTATTAATACTTAATGACTGTAGGCTCAAGTCCTTCAACCTAGTAGGTAGCCTCCCAAGCTACACTACTCCTCAGTATGTAGTACTATCCACAAAACATAGTTTGCTTTTGTGGTACTCTCATACGTACATCTTTCTTTTGTAGTACTAGCCGCAATACACTTATCTTTTGTACTACTATCCTCAAATTACATCACTTATCTCAGGCTAAAACAATAGATGGATAGCACAATCAAATAATAGGTTCACCATGTATCAAATACAATAAATAGCCCATTCTAATGTACCTCAAAGGTACTCAAACATATGCTTAGGAGTAAGCATAAAATACAACAGGTCTTCTCAAAGACCAACCAGCTACTTACACAAAGTAGCATCATCTAGATCCAATCCAGAATAAGATTTCTCTAAACTAGAAACCATGTATTTTTTAAATGCATCACATACAACATTATACAAAAAATGTGTAATAACATGTAGAAAGACAAACTTATCTTTTCTTTCACTCTTCAACATTTTTTGAATTCTTGAATCTTTTGTTATCTTGAGAAGTTCTTTGTGAGATTGTCATTCTTTGTGATGTTCTTAAAGTCATGATCACTTTCTTGGTGATCCTTCTCTGTATATTTGCAACACCCCATCTACCTCTCTGAGAGGTTTTAACTATTCTCAAACATTCCAGACTATAAATAGTCTATGAGACTTTTGACCATGTCTCTTCTCATGTGGATTCTCTCCACAAGCTATCACAACCCTTGGCTTCCTAAGTCATGTAGGATGACTAATTGGTGGGGAATTTATCTGCTATCTCCTATAAAGACACATCAATACTCCCTCTTCAACTAGATGATTTATTGTCTACTATACCAAGCTTGTCCTGGACAAAAGCTTAATAAGAATGCTGTCAATGCTGCTCATCTATGGATATGTACCATGTCTCAAATATAAATGACTAGAACCCTCAAAATATTTACTTCTTTTCAACATGCTCTATCTAGAGAAACATATGTGATCTTCCTCGATCACTATATTAGTCATATTTCATATATATTTAAAACTCTATTTCACTAATCAAGATATATATGAGTTCACATACACTTGTACCAAGTAGGTACCATTACACATGCTTTGTACATGTCTATGTACAAACTGCAAAGCATATAACAGATCCTGGGACCTGTGACTAACTAAATATATCTCAACTGACTTGAGATCCTCCAAATATGAAATAAGAATTATAAAATTTCATATTTACCTTCATATGTGTGGCCATGGATTTGTAGTCCATCATCCTGAAACCCTTCAGGCTCTTTTACTACACATTTTTCCTTAACTGAGGAATATATTTGTTTGGTGACTTCCACACCACTAATCTTAAGAATCATAACAATATTCTTGAATACAGTTCGTAGCTTCCTTCTAAACATGAGAATCATGCATATCTCTTTTTTACAAGAGGTACATCAACCAATTACACCGGTTCTTCAGGAGCTAGTGAGACTAGCAACTCCCTCTCACCATGTAAATGTGAGAATCATAATCAGGGTCCTCCATCATAGAGACTTATGCTCATATATATATGAAGCTCTTATATGACACATGAATCTAAATAAGATATAATATCTTCAGGAGTCTTCACATCTATCAGAATATAATTAATCCATCTATTTTGTCTACTTCCCAAGAGACATATGAACCTCATGAATTGTTCTCTTTCAGGATCAGCCATCAGAATGACTCCACATTCATGTCCTTCTTTACTTGTAGTTAAGGTCATATTAATTTTCCCTACAAGAAAAATTATTCTCATGGTTAGAACCATTTCATACTCATGAATTTTATTAACATGAAATACTTTCAATATAATGATAAATATTTTCTTAGTTATGTAGATATATTAACCAACCAATTTATCATAACCCATTATAATCTTATGTACTGATATGCAGCCCTATATCAGTCCAAGAATTCATTTTATGAAAGAAATACACAACCCCATGTTCATATCTAATGAGGTAAGCATGATGCCCTTTATCTAGACAATCATGTAGTCTTATGTTCATAGTTTGTGAAACAATCATGCTGCCATAAATCTCATGTCTTATGAATGATGTTTTCAACCTTATATCAGTCCTACATAAGTCTTATATCAGTCTTATATTATTTCACAAAATTTGGACTCATGATATTGATAACATTCCAATAAAGATAGGAACACCAATGTATATGCTAAACACAATTCCAAATCCAGGAATACAGATTGTAATAAAACATAATCTGATTTTATAAAAGCATATGATAATTAAATAATCATGCAGCCCAACATTCATCAATCATGTCCAACATTCATATCTCATGAATCAATCATGCAGCTCTATATTTACGAAACAAGCATGCAACTCTATATTCATATATTTATGAAACAATCATGCATCCTCTATATTCATATTTTATAAAATAATCATGCATGCTCTATATTCATATTTTATAAAATGATCATGCATGCTCTATATTCATATCTTATGAACGATCATGCATCCTCTATATTCATATTTTATAAAATAATCACACATGCTCTATATTCATATCTTATGAACAATCATGCATCATCTATATGACTGTAATTAAAACATTCAAAAGCATATAGATCTAAATAACATATAATAAAAAATTTGGGTACTTATCTTTTTATTGTTTTGCATGCTCCCTCTTGATCTCTGCTTCCTTGTGGAGATTATTGTAGTCCATTGGTCTTGATCTCTTTGCAAATTTGAGTGCATGCAGGAAAGCGAATGTTCTTCTTTCAAAGAAAAATTCTTCCAATGATCATCCTCTTCTTTGTATGATATCTCAACTCTATGAGGATATCATTATACATAAGATCCATTGACTAATGATAATATCCAACTTACAACTCTTGGGGTTGTTCCATCAATTGTCTACTTTGGGAAAACGACCATTACACTAATTCTGAGAATTTCATCTTCAAATACCTGATCGTATCTCTCACATAGTTGCATATTTTTGAAATATTCTTGTGATTAAGATAAATCGACCCATTTCAGAAGTGGGTTTTGAACCGATTTGTTTGATTCCTCACAAATTGATCAAAACATCTCTACAAAATTTGTCTCTTGAAAAGTAACGGAAATGGTGCATATTGATTTGCTCTTTAATTCGCCCTGCATAAAGAGTCATAACTCATTGAGGTCAAGTAAACATATAGATCATTCTCCTCAAGAATGATTCACACTCTTGACTTCAATTTGGAAGTATAATCAAATTGGTCTTCTGGTTGGATGGAGATCGATGCCATGGCTCCAAGCTCTTTGCTCAATACTTCTCATGATCACGTAGGCTTTAGTTGCTAGCACAAACTAAGCTCTTGCACGCCCTTGATTTGATACCATGTTCATGATTGAGAAAATTATGAAGAAACTTGAACTTTAAAACTTTAATCCATAATAATAGTGCATATAAATCTCATTAATAATCCAAAGACATAAATCAAACCATAGAACACAGGATATACCCTGAGAAAACCCTCTACTGATTCAGAGGATAAAAAACCCAACAAACGATCTTAGAGTATGATTGATAAGTAGCAGAGAATGATTACAACATAATAGTAGATTTCTTTCATCGAGAGCACCAGAGAGTGGAGATCAAATGGAACAACATATCTAACTTGCCAAGTGCATAGCACTTTAATAACAAGTCAAATTATGTTTTACAACAAAAATAGAATGGTTGCATGTAGCAGCAACTTGTTAACACTTAGAACATTGATCCATATTTAATCATGCACCCCATACTGATCTGGTTTCAAGTTGGCACTCCATAATTATCTCTCACAAGAAGATATGCGCCTTCCATTAATTAACTAACTCTAACTGAGTATTTAACTGGGTTGAACTGAATATAACTGAGCTGAACTGAATGTAACTGAACAGAACTGAATGTAACTGAACATAACTGAATGTAATTGAACTGAACTGAACTAAATGTAACTGAATGTAACTGAACAGAACTAGTGCTTCTCCATCAGTGTTTATTTCCAACAATCACCTGCATAAATTAAGGATTTTATTCCTTAATTAGTTGAACTTGTTTACCATAACTAATACTCAACTGATATCTAATCAATTCGAGTTTACTTGGTGGAAACATATATAATTGTATTTCTCTCTCTTTCTCTGTGCTTATATTAAGTATCTCTGCATGGTCCATATGTGTTTTCATTAAATAATCATCTTTATCAAATCATACTCATAATATTGTTTCCAAACCTATGATCATATGCATTTCCCCAGGTCATATAGTCACATGATAAAGTAAATCACTCTAGGGGTAGCTAATCCCTAAAGGAGACTTCTAGCACCTGTTGACCATGACTAGCCATACACCACATAGTATATCTACTTTACATAGTAAAGCACACCACCTCACAACATGAGGATATTTGTAGAACTTGATATTACTCACAAGTCTACTGCATGACCACCTCAATCACATGAGGATATTTGTAGGACTACACAAGTGTACTGCATCACCACCTCAATCATATGAGCATATTTGTAGAACTTGATATTACTCACAAGTCTACTGCATCACCACCTCAATCATATGAGGATATTTGTAGGACTACACAAGTCTACTGCATCACCACTTCAATCATATGAGGATATTTGTAGGACTACACCAGCTTAGATCCAGCTTTACCCGGCTCTATCATGCGCCGAAAGGGATCAAATATTTCGAGGTGAAAACCCTTTTTGGAGTGCAATTGTTGAAGCAGGGTTAGTCAGACACATTTTATTCTCAATAGAATTCAAAGTCTCAATAAAATTCAAGGACTATCTTCGCACATTATAAATCATAATGTGTAAATGACCAATAAAACTTAAGCCTATCATTAAACCAAGCCAAGAAGAAGTATTCTCTTCAACTGCCCTCATCACTAAACGTAAACGTAGACAAATACAGAAGAAAAAACCTATTTCAACGGCAGAAGTGCTCCACTTGAACACGACACTTGGACTCTACGTTCTTTGATCCCTTAACTCTTTGGCCCTCCGTTGCTTGAGTGCCTCCCTGAGCTTCCGACCATCGCCATCAAGAGACTCACAGAGCTTATTCAGCTCTTCAACACAGTCTATGAATTTGTTATGATATGCTTTCAGATATTTAAAACGTTGTTTCTGATAAAGCTGCAACTCCCGTTCTCTTCCCAGCAAAGCATCTGGGCATTGCTCCCCTCTGCAGACACTCTGTCCCCACTTGATCGCTGGATTCCAAAATTTCAAGTTATCGCCATTTAACAGAGATTCAACAATACCAGTTTGATCCTGTAATTCCACGTTGGGAAGAAAAACACTGCAAAGATTGTTTCTCTCTCCCTGAGTAAGATGTTCTATCCATGTCTCCTTGTTTAGAACATTTGTGAGGTCGTCCAAAGCAAGTATGTCACCGAGAAAGCTTACCATTTCTGCTATTTCTAGTTCCCGCATTTTATATTTATTGCTCAAACAGTGTTTTGTTAAACCGATCACTAACTCCCGCGACCTGCAGAATAGTTAACGTAGAATTACATATAAAAACTGATCTGGAAGGAATCTAAAGAAAATAATAACTAGTGTAGATTTACATACCCCTCTTTTTTGTCCTTTCGTTTTTGATAATTTGATTGGAATTTATCATGATGATGCTCGCAGTTGTCCAGAGCTATGGCCTTTACCACTTTCTCGTCCAGCACGCCAAATCGAACCTGCAACTGCAAAACTGCCCAACATTAAAACAAATAATAATAATTGAAACAGAAAATAATAGCTTTCAAACTAAAACCCTTATTCCATAAGCCTATTGTGCTTGTTTAGTAATAAAAAAAACACAGAACCCTGCTTAAAACCTAGGCTCTATCAAAAAACACAGAACCTGC
>LPNX011119307.1:0-31326 GCA_001517045.1 Pseudotsuga menziesii | reverse complement strand
TATATATATATATATATACACACCTAATATTATTAATTATTAAGCCGACTTGTATATATATATAGATATATAAGCCGAATTTTTTTATGTGACACGTGTCATCTCCACGTTGAGCACGGAATTACACTTCTACCTCATACCGGGCTGTAGAATGTGCCTCTCGGCACAACAAGTCTACTGCATCACCACCTCAATCATATGAGGATATTTATAGGACTACATAAGTCTACTGTCTTGATATTACTCACAAGACTTTACAACATCACCACCTCAATTATATGAGGATATTTGTAGGACTACACAAGTCTAATGTCTTGATATTACTCTCAAGACTAGAGAATGACTCTTGATGCTGTAATCTCAATAGATTGATGCCATATGGTAGGACACGTTGTTGATTAATGCAAATACCTAGTCCTTGGCTTAGCCAACCGATGTTGTAGGGTTGTAGGTGTGGTGTTGTCAAAAGCTCCAATCTCTTGACAACTTCTGCTGAGATCAGGTTCTTTTGGTTGTTGTTGTCAACAAAAAAAAGTAGTGACTTTCCCTTCACCCACATCTGCGAGTGGAAGAGGTGCTCCTCTACTTTTGATTATTCAGGCTCCTCTAGTTGAATCTGTGTGGTAGCAATAGTGGTAGTGGGGTCTGCATCAATTATCTTCTTCCCATGGTTTGTGGATGTGGCATTGGGTTCTGAATCGAAATCAGGATCTGATTTTGAATATTTGATCTCGACCACCAATGACTTCTTTGAGCGAAATTCATCAGTGTTGTGCTAAGGAATTTTATGAAATTCACACCACTTCCCAATGTCCTTCTTTGTCTTTCCATTCCTCTTCTTTGCTTGTAGCAGGGACTGGTTGTCCTTTCCTTGTACTATGTTCTGTAGGCCAAGGTTTCCCTTACTTTTCTTCTGCAGTGGGTTCACCAATCCAGAGTCTCACTTGTTCTTTTGCCAAAATTTCTCCTTGATTTTGACATCATAACGATAGGAAGATTCAAGTTAAGATATGTCGAGGAAGTCCATCTCAATTCAGATGTACCGATGTATACCACTTCTTTATTACAATATCAGGTGCTTTTCGAAGTCCTTGATACCCAGCTTTGTGCGCAAGGTATGAAAGTTGTTGGTGTACTTCGAAACTATCTGGTCCCTCTCTTGACGCATAATGGTCCATTTTGTGTACTGGTTATCATTGTTTCCCATAGGGTAATACCGTTCCTTGACGAAATCTATGCAATAGGCCCAAGTGGGATTTGTCTCAAACATTCCAGACTCGTATGTTCAGTTTTTCTCCCAATAAATACCCCACCAATTTTGGATATGGGGGGGCTCCTTAAGGAGAGAAAAGATGATATTTTCCCTGTTGGAGAAATCGTGGACATAGAAATACCCTTCTAGAACATTCAACCAATTATCTAGGGCATATGCATCAATTTGGCCTTCAAATAAAGGAATATCAAAGTTAACTTATACCTTGAAGGGAGTTGCATCCTCGAGCTGACTGCTCATTGAAGATGCACTTGCTGCTACCGACATTCGTAGAAGGATTTGGGTGAAACTATCCATCATCTCATTCCTCTGTCGCTCGAGGGATTCCTAGAGCAAATATTTGATAGGATCTACTATTCCTTTGTCTCTATTTTCTTCTTCCATGGGAGGTCATTTGGGACGATGAGAGTGATCAAATGAAACTAGTTCGAGACTAAACTCTCTATACCCGGACCTCGTCAGGGACATGCACCAAGAAACAATCAAAGAGCAGATTGCTCCGATACCACTAATCCAGATTTATGTGTGAACGAAATGAAAGAAAAAATACAGAATCCTAAACAAAGACATTTTTCAAAGATAACAAAGATACAATAAACACATATTCTATTAAATGACGGAAACCGAACAGACTATAATACAATAGCTAGAATGACGGTAGCTATATCTGAGAAGAGATGTGGTTGCTACGCTCATCCATGAAAATATGAATACAAAATGAGGCCAAAGAGTCCCATTTATAATAAGAATGAGGGAGAGAACCCCAAAAGTTCAAAACGTAACCCTAGTAGATGAACCGTCATAAAGTCCCCAAGGTGGTAAGTTGAACATTCAACTTACCAGGGTCATAACTTTTGCATATGATCTCTGATTTGGGCGCACGATAGCCCATTGGAAACGTCTATCCAAGATTTAAAACTTTAGACTATGGCCAAATGCATGCCAAAGGCATCCATTTGGCCACTTGAATCACCAAAAATGTTGTCTAGGGCCTCAAAACGACCCCGGAAGTATAAGACCGGAAAAACCATAGAAAAATAACTAGGAAACTACCACAATGGACAATTGTTTTGAACTAGTAGAATAGGTGGGTGGACACTGATTTAAATCTAGATCAACTAAACCAAGCTTGTCATGGAAGTATTCAAACTTTACTCGAGATAGAAGCTTGGTCAACACATCACCAACTTTCTCACATATTGGAGTTTTATAGCTCCCTTCTGTACCATATCCCTTATGTAAACATATCAGATTTCTACATGCTTTGATTTATCATGGAACACATGATTATCTTTCATCTTTATACAACTCTGGCTGTCACATAGAATCACCATGGTATCCAATTCCATGTCACATAGACCTGACATCAGTTTTCAAAGCCATATGTCTTCACAACTAGCGAATCAAGCTGCTATG
Source organism: Pseudotsuga menziesii (assembly GCA_001517045.1). Classification (NCBI taxonomy): domain Eukaryota; kingdom Viridiplantae; phylum Streptophyta; class Pinopsida; order Pinales; family Pinaceae; genus Pseudotsuga; species Pseudotsuga menziesii. Next base: position 28,637 of record LPNX011119307.1, on the reverse strand, counting down.
TATTCTGCTTTAGTCGTGTTGAGAGAAACACTAAAATGTTTCTTACTAAACCATGAGATAATGGCAGATCCAGATAATAACATCCACCCGAGTTACTCTTTCTGTATGCGACACTTCCTACCCAATTTGAATCTGTATATCCATACAATCTGTAGTCATGATATCTAATATAGTATAGTCCAAAGTCTATCGTATCATTAAGGTAAATCATCAGATGCTTTGCAACTATCAGGTGAACCCATATAGGTTTAACTAGAAACTGATTCAAGGTGTTCAAAACAAAGCATATATCTGGCCTTGTATTCACTAGATACATCAATGACCCAATAATTTGTCTGTATTGAGTCATATCCACCAACTCTGATGATTCATTAGACAACAACTTCAGGTTGGTGTCCATGGGTGTGGCCATGGATTTACAATCAAATATTTTCAATACTTCCACTACATACTTTCCTTGGTTCAAAAATATTCCTTCTAGGCTTTTCCACACTTCCAGCCTGAGTAAATAATGCATCAATCCAATATCTTTCATCTCAAATTATTCAGCTAGCTTCTTCTTGCAATCTTTAAATTGTTCCTCATTTCCTGTCAGAAATAGGTCATCCACATATAGTGATAGTATGATAGGTTCATCATCCATAACCTTCATGTAAATATTAGGGCCGACTTTACTCTTGGTAAAACCCAAGCTTGTCAAGAAGATACCATTTTTTCCATACCAAGCTCCAGGAGCTTGCTTCATTCCATACATATCCTTTTTCAACTTACATACATGAGTCAATCTGTCTTCGACTTCAAATCCTTGTGGTTGTTCAATGTATACCTCTTCCTCATTCACACCATTTAGGAAGGATGTACTTACATCCATCTGGTGTAGATCCCACTTCATCATGGAAGCAAGTGCCATGATGGTTCTAATCGAAGTGTACCTTTCTACTGGATCAAATGTCTCTTCATAATCAATTCCCTCTTTCTGAGAGAATCCTCTGGCCACAAATCTTTCCTTGTATTTTTCAATACTTCCATCAAATGCATGTTTTATCTTGTAGATCCACTTCGGAGATACCACACTCTTGTTTTCTAGTTTGGGTACTATATCCCAAACATCATTCTTCATTATTGAATGGTATTCTTACGTCATTGCTTCCACCCACTCTTTCTTCTGTGCAACTTCCTTGTAGCTAGTGGGTCCTTTATCTACAAGGTCACACATCAAAGATACATAACTGGAGAATGGATTTGATCTATTGTTTGTTATTGTGGAGCCTTATGGAGCTCCATACTTCTCTACTTCTTGTATGATTTCTCTTACACAAGCAAGTTTTCTCTTTCGAGATATATCCATAATAGGGGGTTTCTGATGCTCTATCATATAATTATCTTTTGATGCTACTATTTTAGGAGAGGGTTCAACTTCTACCTTTCTGGGAGATACATCCTCTTCATGTACTTCTTCAAGCTGACACCTTCTGGATTTCTTAAGAGTAGTTTCTTCATCAAATGTCACATCCCTACTAATATCCATATGATGGAATCCTGAAATGTATAACCTGAAGCATTTAGAGACTTCAAAACATCCAACAAATATTCTCTTCTTTCCAAAAGGATCCAACTTGGTTCTCTTCTCTTTTAGAATATGCACATATATTGGACAACCAAATATCTTGAGATGGCTCACTTCAGGTTTCTTACCTGTATACATTTCTTCAAGACTCTTGAATCCAAGAGCACTGTGAGATAATCTATTTTTTGCATACACAACTATTCTTGCTACTTTAGTCCATAGTTGCATCGGAAGGTCTTGGTCATGAATCATTGTTTTCACTACTTCCATTATGGTTCTATTCTTTCTTTTCGTAACACCATTCTATTGGGGATTGCAGGGAGTGGTTAGTTCCTTCTTGATTCCAGTTTCTTTGCAGAATGCTTCAAATTATTTTGAAGTATATTCTTCACCATTATCTGATCTCAGTGTCTTGATTCCTCTTTCTGAATGGTTCTCTATCAAGTCTTTAAATTCCTTGAATTTACTTCTCTCTTGGTATTCAAGAAGTATATCGGACATGTCTTTCTTGAATAATCATCAATAAATGTGACATAATATTCATATCCACTTAAATATGTGGAGGGAATAATACCACATACATCAGAATGAATTAATTCCAACGTACCTTTGGTCTTTGTTTCACTTTTCAGAAATGGATTCTTGATGTTCTTTCCTCTTGCACATCCTTTGCAAGTTCCTTCATGATCAATCTTCAAATATGGTAAACATTTTACCACTTTGATCACATAAGGTAATATTTTGTAGTTGATGTGAGCAAGCCTTCTATCCCATAGTTCACTTGAGCTAGTGGTCTCATGGACAAGGCTAAGGCAATTTCTGGATGTCCCTTGAGTTTTTACAATCTTCCTCCTTCTTCACCAATGACCACATCATCTTCGATTGTATTTCCTTTGGTCCACATGAGTACTTGTCCATCTATAAAAGAAACTCTATATCCTTTCTTATCTAGTGTTGAGATGGAAAGTAGGTTATTTTTAAAACCTGGTACATATAATACTTCCTTTATCTTCATGGAGGTTCCAGAGTCAAGCTTGTATCTTGATTCACCAATTCCTTTGATGGGATATTGATAGTCATCTCCTAATGATACTTTCTGAGAATATTTTTTTCTTCAAGTCTTGATAGATTTTTCTTCTTCCACCTCATGTGCTTTGAATCACCACTATCAATAAGCCATGTATATTCTCCAGGTATTATAGACCCGGAGAGTGAAGAGAATAGTACATATTATTCTACATATTCTTCGTTTGCTTGTCTCTTTTGAGTTATTTATTCATCTACTTCATCCTCATCTTCAGATAGATGAACATGATGTCTTTTATTGATGTTCTTCTTCAATGGAAACTCTCTAGCAATGAGTCATATCTTATGCCAGTTGTAACATTGATATTTGGAGTAGTCTTTCTTCTGATTGTTTTCTCTTTTCTTCTGAAACTTCTTTGGAGGTTTATATTCCTTGTGACTATCATTCTTGAAGTTTTATTGTCTTCTTCTTTTGGTATCAGTGGCTAGATATTGACCATCTTCTTTAATTAAATCTTCTCTGTTAGCTACTCTAGATTCCTCCTGGATGCAATCTTACAATATAATGTCAAACTTCATACTTTCTTTTCTGGCACACAAAGTCTGTATGAATGAATCCCAAGGTATAGTGAGACCATTGAGAGCAGTCATGACTAGTTCATCTTCATCAAGGGAGTCTCCAATAGCATCCAGTTGTTCCTTGAACTGGGAGACCCTTGTGAAGTAATCTTGAAGCAATTCTCGTTTACTCATCTTAGTGCTCTTCAGTTGATCTCTCAAATTCATCTTTCTGTTGATGTTCCTTCCCTCATACATTCTGGAAAGGTCATCATACATTTTCTTTGGTGTCTCTTTAGGTGACACTTGAGGGATCAAGTGATCTTTGATAGAATCAACAATGATCCTCATTTCCTTGATTAGGTCCTTCTCATATTTCTCCTTAGGTTCATCTTCTTCTGGTTCAAGGACTTCATCTTTGATGTACTTATCTAGATCATTCTCTTTACGAGTGAGACCAATCCTATACTTCCATGCTCAAAAGTTTTCAATGCCTTCCAGCTTATCCTCAAGCTTAGATCTTGGGGCCATCCTATCCAGGAGGTCACTAAAAATTGAAATTTATCAAAATGAAAAGTTGACCTTATTGGGAGATGCACTTAACCGAGGCAAGTTGGTTGGTTCACTTGGTTTCCGGGGATCCCAAATATTCACCCTTCAAAACTTTCTTGTGAGGTTTAAGTTTCAGCAGAATTTCTGGTTTTGGTTTTCTGCATTTTTCTGGTTTAGGTTTGAACTAGGGTTTTTCTTTCTCGGAGATTCAACCACCCAAAAAATTTGATTTAGGTCTCAATAGATGCACTCTAGGGAGGCACAACTTTCTATGTAAACATATCTTCAAAATTCCAACTTTTGCAGAAACCCTAATTTCTTGCCAGAGGGAGAGGAGAGAGAGTTTAACCTTGTGATAGGCTATATATGATACCATGTTAAGATTTCATACGATTAGCTAGATATAATTAGTGTTTAATCCAAATTCACAACAACAACATATGCAGAATCACTGAAAGAAACACAATCACAAGATAGACACAATATTTATCGTGGGAAACCTCAAGGGGAAGAAAACCCAACAAAAATTCCTCTATATAATATGTATAAGATAAAACTCCAAAACATGTATTATCCTCCTTGTTGGTATGTCTTTCTCTCTCTCTCTCTCTCTCTCTCTCCCCTATGCGCTACACAAGTGAGTGAGTTTGTGTTCAAATGAGAAGCACAGTTCCTCTATTTATACTCTTTTTGTCAACTAACTTTTAACCTAACAAGTCGGCACCAGTAAACTATCTGGGCCAACTTCACCTAGGAAATCACAAAACAATATTATATTATATTATATTAGGGTATTATTGACCCGAATTACAATGGAGGATTTACCTCATGACTCTATGATGACCAATTACAATAATAACATCCCAACGGAGGAATAAGAACATCTTCCTGGGGGTACATCAGTAAAATACATTTATAATATCCTTTGAAGTTACAATATTTCAACACTTTTCATCCGGTGCATGGTGTCTATCATGGTTCCTTCCATCATAGCCGATCTCGTCACATCTTTCTCCTATCACAAATTCTTCCTTTGTGTCTGCTTGTGTCGCAACTTCCCTTTTACCATTACTTATTCTGTCGTATCTATTCCTTTTCCACAACTTCCTCTATAACTCCTTTCTTCTATCATCCTTCATCCTCCATTGCATCTTCCTCTATAGTTGCTTCTTCCATTACCCTTCTTCCTTCGTTGCAACTTCCTCTCTCACGCGACCGAGCTCTTCACATTCCTAATGGAATTCTAACTAAATTTTGCCTAGATTCTCCTAGGGCCAACATGCCCTTAACACTCACTTGTGGATCATCCCAAGACACACCGCGCTAGTTCAAAACTTCTGCATTTGTGATGAATTTTCTTTGAAAATCTTAAAATATTTTCACTATCTCGTATGTCTCTCGTTGCACATCCTCTTCTTCCTTCTGCAAGTTTTCCATAAGGTTGAAATTGATGTGTTCTGTGTTACAAGTCCTACGACCTCTCCTGCTCATTGCACCTTCTGATGTACAAGATGAATGATGCCTGTAATTCTTTCTTCTTCAACCTGCAACTCTATGACTTTGTTAGTCCTCTACTATCAGAGTGCTACGACTTGTTGTTGAAGTTTCTTCATTTCAGTAGCTTTAACCATTTTCTTTGCTAATGGAAACTTCTTCATTTGATTCTTCAGCTGATTTTCTTCTGTCTCAATAGTGCACAAGTGCTCTATGAATTTAAATATCTCCACATTGTATATTAATGCTTCCCAATTCTAATAAACTTGTTTGACGACCTTGGCACACAGTGCCACTACCTCTTCTATCTTCTTCACATATTCCTTTGAAGTTATCCTTATTTCTTGCAACACCTCTAGGGGTGTGCTAGGTTTGAAAAGTTACTGCTTTGGAGTAGTAGGACTGACGAGAGGGAAATTATCATCAACATCACCAATTATATCCTGAACTTCTTGGAAATCTAAAGATGAAATCCCAGGTGCTTGCCTGGACATTCTTTTCTTTGACTTCTTCCTCCCCGCAGGAAGAACATTTCCATTAACCTTTCTTTGTTGTCGATGAAATATTCCATCTCATCTTCTTCCCTCAAGTAATCATCACTAGATATATCTTGATCTTCTTGTATAATTTATTGTGACATTGTAGGATCTCATCGATATTCATCGTTATCCGAAATCTAGTTTGGACCAACAAATTTTACCAATGGATACTTCACATTTTGGTGGGTATACCCGTGAGCGTGTCCAGTGGTTTAGGTGGAATATCCTCTGGTATCCAAATTTCAATTTCTGCTTCTTCGTCTTCCATCATTAGTGATAAGATGGCATTCTTCTTGCGGGTACCAAAACATTTCTTCGTTGATGTAATAGGTAGGTTGGGTTGTAACCTTACTTCAGTGATGACTGGAACTTGTTCAGTTTCCAGCCCAGCCCTGACCTATGGTGGAACATATATGACAATGTATTCCATAATGAGTGTGGGTGACGTAGTCTCAATGACAGATTCTATAGTCATGCTTGTACTGGAAATCGAAATAACCATGCTCTGCAAAAAACTCGGTTCGGCTCTTGTAGTTGGAGAAAACAATTTCTATTCTCGAATGTAGCATAATGAAATGAAACTTGGGCGCGAAGCTTGATAATGTCTACCCGTTCAATCAATCAATCCTTCACACATGTGCATGATCATTGGAAATATAGCTATCATTTCCGTCACATGGGTAATCGTCCAAATGATTACAAGGAAACCACCACTCACCTATCACGTTAGTGGTAGTTATGGTGCAATAATGAGCAAAGTGACCCCAAAACGTATGCCACCAAAATATCTCGATATTTTCAAAATAATGATGGCCAACTATTACTTCTGTGACTCAAACTCATCTTGTGACAATGCCACCGTTTCTTTCCACCGATATCCTTCCTTCGACAAATTATTTTTCCCGCGACAAACATGTTGTATTTGCCTTCATTTTTCCACTTGTAATAGACACAGAGTCTGCGACAATAAATTTTTCTGAGGTTTTTTTTCTTTGGTTTTTTTTCATTCGACCAAGTCACTACTACCCTGATAAGGCTTTAGCTGACTTATGTTTACCAATCCTTTAATAGATGTTCCATCTAATTTTTACAATTGCATTGCGTCTCCGTTAGTGATATGCGTGATAATATACAGTGCTAGCCAACGTGTTTTTAGCTTACCCAGATGCTTCAATAATTTTCTATCATACAAAATAACAAGTCCTCTGACCTGAAATTACTTGTTCTTGATGTCGCGATCATGCCATACTTTTTGTCGTTCTTTCTCAATGCTTTGATGGTGTCCTTCAACAAAGTGATCTTCTTCCAATTGTATTAGCAACAAAAATCTTTTCTCGACAATACCAACATCTTTCATCTTTGTAATTGAAACAATCCTTAGGATGGGTACAATGTATTCCATGGGAATCATAGCTTCTTGTCCATATACCAGACAAAATGGATTTCAACCTATCAACTTCTTATATGGCGTGTGATATTCCCACAGTACTGCGGAAATTTTCTGATCCTAGTCATCTGTTTTGACATTGCAAATCTTTGTCAACGCATTTTCTACGATTTTGTTAAATGCTTCAACAATACCATTCGCTTGAGGGTGATATGGAGTTGTATTCCTATGATGGATCTAGAATTCTTCCGTCGGTTCCTCAATCAACTGGTTTACAAAGTTTGTGCCTTGGTCGCTTATCAAAATTTTCAGGCAGCCAAATCTAGTCACAACATTTTCAAATAAAAATTTAGCAATAGTCGAAGCAATGCAATATTTTACCAGTGCTTCTTCGTACCATCTAGTTAAGTAGTCAGTTGTAGTAATTATATATTTGGCACTTGTGCGCTTCCCTGCCAGACTAATAGGACCTATCAAATTAATGATCCATTTATCAAATGTCTGCAGAGTTATTTGTGGTACCAATGGTATTTCATCTCATCATGCAGGCTTTCCCATTCTTTGACAAACATCACAACTGCGACAATATTCTTGGGTATCCACATGCATGGTAGGACACCACAATCCCATTTGCAATATCTTTCAGACTCTTTATTTTCCAGCAAAGTGTCAGGCCTATGACGCCAACATGCACTTCATTTAGTATCATCGGTCTCTCGTGTTCTAATATACAGTGGTGAAGAATCTCATCAGGGACCATTTTATATAACTGTCCAACAATCAACTAGATGTATGCAGGCCGCACAACTAATTTCTTCTTTTGTGCATTATAAATTCAGCTGGTGAATAATCCAAACTAAAAAATTGTATGATGTCTCTGTACTAGTCATCAAACATTGTTATCATAAATAGTTGTGCATCAGGGAGACTATCATCAAGGTTACGAGGCTTGTCACCGCTTTCAATCCTTGTTAGGTGTCCTGGTCTCGAATTTAGTCGACCTGGTTTACCCATGACTTCAAAGTCAAATTCTTGAAAAAGGATAAGCCACTCGCAAATCTCCCCCCCAACACTGGCTTATTAACAAGGTTTTTCAATGCTGAGTGATCTGTGTACATCTTAAAATGTCCACCCAACAAGTAGTGTCTGAACTTCTGCAGAGTGTATACCATAGCTAACCCTTTCTTTCCATTGTGGTATAGTTATTCTCTATTGTTGACAGTTTTCTGATGGCAAAGGTAATAGGATGATCAATCGACCCTTCACCAGTCTATGCTAGTACCAAGCCGAGTGTGATAGATGACACATTGACATGTACATGGAATTCCTTTTTCCAGTCTGAAAATACAAGTATGGGTGTTGTAACCATCTTGTTCTTTAAAGTGTCCAGACTCTCTTGGCAACTTTCCGTCCACTGGAACTTAACATCTTTCTTCAATAAATTCTCCATCGGAGCAGTCACCTTCGCATATCCTTTGATAAGTTTTATGTAGTATCATGTATGTCCCAATGCATCTCTCAATTTATTTACTATTGTAGGTGGTGGTAGGTCGATGATAATTGCAACTTTGGCAGGGTCAACCAATATTCCATTGTGACAAACTACATGGACCAACAGAATTCCAAATAGGGCATAGAAGATACATTTCTTTAAGTTCCGTGAATTTTGATACCGGTGACAATGTTCCACCATCATCCCGAGGCTCTCAATATGATCCTTAATGAGCCCAAATATTTTCCAATCAATTGAAGTAGACCTCAAGAAATTTATGAATAAAATCTTTGAAGGAAGCTACTACTATTCTAGAAAAAATAGCCGGAGCATTCTTGAGTCCAAAGGGAATTACCATGTATTGGAAACAATCCCACTCCATTGCAAAGATTGTCTTATGTTGGTATTCCTTTTTGATCCTAATATGATGGTAACCAAAGAAACCATCAGTGAATGAATAAATATCTTGACCCCCAACACTCTCTAGTATCTCATCTGTAAATGGAGTAAAAAATGGCTCATGTAAACAAGCGTCCTTCAAGTTTCTCAGGTCGACACAAATTCTTACTTCACCCGCAGCCTTTTTGTATTTTACTATTATTGGGATGATCCATTCAGATTCTTCTATAGGTTCTATGATACCTGCATCCAACATTCGGTCTAGCTCTTCCTTGACTTTTTCCTTATACCGCGGATTCAATCGGTATGGTCATTGCTTAACCATTTTTGCAATGGGATTCAAAGGTATCTTCATTTCTCTAAGGTCTCTGACAATCCCTTTAATATATGAGAGTTTTGTAGGGAAAAAATATTGAAATTCATGCAATATATCCATGATCTTTGCAACAGTCTCATCATCCCAATAATATCCAATATTGAAAATTTTTGGATTATCTGAGGAGCCAATATTTACTTTCTTTATTTTTAGTGGTTTCAAAAATTGGTCGCTAGAGATACTAAATCCTTCCACTTTGAACATACCTTCAAACCTAGGTATGTTTACGTCGAGTGGGTCATCGTCATCAGGTTCTCTCGTCACATTGTAGAACTCCATCTAGTGCTGAATTGTTGCACTGTGTTGATTGAAGTTTTTCATTGCGACATGGATATCTTAAAATATCTTTATCTGATTTAATTTCAATGTAGCGTCAATCGATGAATGATCATCAACAAATTCAAGTGTATGTATGAAACTAGTAGCTAATTCATCCCATTCAATGGTTCATCATATCATTTCAACTGATGTATACTAGCTCCTTGGTATCATGTCTAACGTGTGTATGAATCGATGAACCCATTCTTGTCACAGACATGCCTCCCATGTCACATGACAATACTTAATATGCTGGACATGATTAGTCAATCATGTATAAAGTTGACCAGTATAAGTGATCTCTTCTCCGAACCTTATCTCTAGCAATATTTGACATTATGGCCACTCTGAGATAGATTCTTTATGTGCAACACACCATCTAGCAAGTGTAGCTTTCATCACGAACTCTAGGGCGGATAAGCACTGATGTTATACGAATTTTTATTCAAACTATGATAGAGAATATGTAGGGTTAGGTAAACCTTCATAGGTAGGTAGCTCACTTTCCTCAGTTCCTACCCATCACATAGACCTTGTAATTATTTCACACTTCCTCATGGATACTTCATGCATTCAATTGTACCAGTTTTCCAATGGATCATCGTAATATGATGTACAGGAGCTAATACTCCGCCAAGTAAGCTTTTCGTCAAATTTTGGATTTAAATAGTTGTCCCTTTCAGGCATGATGTTATAAATATGGTTGAGATAATCGCCTTGTCCCTCACTGTGTACTGGTTTGATATATCTTTGTCCTTCTAGTGGATCAATTAGTGTGACCACCCTTAGATCCGAATCTTCAAATGATAAGATTATTTTCTTAAAATTGATGATAGTTTGATTATTGATTGCCCATTCGATCCCCAAAATTGCACGATACAGGTTTGTATCATAGACAATGTCGATCACTTCAAAATAAACATATTTTCTCAAGCCTTCTACATCAACAAGTATCCGAGTTAGTCGACCGATAGGCAGGACTTTTGACTGATTTTCTAATCTGAGTTGAATGGGAGACCAATCTAGCCATGGTTTTCCCATGCTTATTCATGTTTCTCTTGTCAGAATGTTGACGCTAGATCCCAAATACATGATAATGTAATCCATATCATAATCTCATATATCAGAAGTCATTCTTAACTCGCAACCAATCTTGAATATTTTTCCCACATGGTTTATTCTTTTGTCTGGTTGCACTTTTTCTTGATGTTCTTCTATTAAAGTTGTCAATTCTGTGGCAACATATTTATCGTGTATTAGCGATAAGAAACTTTTGAAAAAATATTTATGTTTACTAACCTTTCCCATCAATTTATTTTGAATTAGCTGATCAGATCTTTCAGGAATCTCCCTTATCGGTCTTCTTGGCAGTGTAGGAGTAGATGTTGACACTTGATTCTTGTCGACGAATTTTGGTCGTGCATCCAATAATACTTCCTTTTCTCTCTAAACGTTGAACGATACTTTCTTTTTTGTTTTCGATCACACCTGTGGTTGACCATGTTATGCATTTTGGTCTACTCTAGTCTCAACACCTCCTCTAATCACGACAATAATATTTGCTTCTCTTGGCTTAGCAGAAATCATCTAGATGTTCTGGTTGGGATTTAGATTGGGATCTTGTAGGGGATTTGGATTTCCCACAGTTCAATCCTACCACTTTGCAATCAATTGAGAACACTGTTCGATAGTATGATCAAAGGATTTACAATATGAGAATGTCTTTTCAGGGCTTGCATAGTCCCTTGCAAAATGTCCTGGTTGTCCACAATTATAACATATGATTTGGCTTCTTCCGTGACCAAATCCTCCTCCTCCTTGTTGTTGTCCTTGAACTCGAAAGTTTCCACCGCCCCTTAGTTGAGGGTATTGTTGATGTGGATACTGGTTTTGTTGATATTGGGGTTGAGGATATGGATTTTGTTGATATTGGGCCGGTGTATATTGAGCTTTTGCTCGCTCAGCTTGCATTTGCTCTCCATTTTTCATAAAATATGTATCCATTGTTTTCTCTTGTAGCAGCTAGAAATCTTTGCAATCCTTGACATCATGGCCTATGTATTTACAAAGTTTACAATACATACTATCTGATGTAATTACAATATTCTGCAAGTACAAACACTCTTCTGACCGATGGCCTCTATTCTGGCATGTTCTATACCAAGGCATCCCTCGTGCATTTATCGGATTCGATGCTCTTGCTGTAAGATAGTTCATGAACACCAGGAAATTTTCCTTATGGTGTCCTTCAACTCTGCATATGGTGCACCATATTTCTTCTTGGAATTCCTTCCCTTTCTTAATTTCCTAGAGTTGCAGCATAAGGTTAGCTAACTACGAATGAATATGCATCATTCCTGCACCAACCTCTCCAATCAGTGAGGATTCCAACTTCATTGATATCTCGATAGATTCAGTTTGCAACACAATATTCTATTTCATCAACATAATTCATATGTGCAACAAAAACAATGCAATGAACCATTCTTTGTGTTGGACGTCCAACATTTGAAAGCTTACTTTAGCGATTAATGTCTTAAATATTTGGTCGAAGTACCACACATAATCTGTAGGAAATTGCTTAATCTCTTTAATATCTATAATACACTGAGATCCAGATTTAGGATTTTTAAATTCATTTATTAATCGCACTTAAATTTGGTCAAGAGTTTTCTTTGTGACTCCTATCAGAACCACATAAAACTTCACATACCAGTCAAGCACATGACCCCTAAGGATCCTGATCATATGCACCTTCTTTATTGCATCACATTGGACTTGTGACACAGTCCATACAGCTCCACATAGAAACCAATTTTTCTCTGGGTCTTCTAACCCATTTCCATTGAATATCGACAACTTAATATCGTTTCCAACCATTATATTGAGTCTTGGTACGCTTTGAATTTTTTTTGGCTAGCATGACTCCCTTGTCTACTATTTCCACTATTATTGTTAGATGTATTTACAAATCCACTAGGAGATGAGTTTCTGGATCTTACCTTTGGAGATGTACGTGGGGTCATCGGTGTACCGTATTGGTACTCTGGATATAGAGCTTCTGCTTCTTCTTCTTCTCTTTCCGATATAGGCTGATATTCCTCTTCTTCGTCCCAATTAACTTTGTCAAAGTGTGACATCAACTTGTAGTATTTTCCTCTAGTCATACTACAAATTCCTCTTCTCATCACAGTTTTCTTATTTCCCCTGACCGAAATCTCCTTTCACTTTTTAGATGTCCACCTTCTAGTGCAGTTACGCTATCACCAGGGAACATCTCAACTTACTTTTCTTCATTTTTCGTGCACTCATTCTGCGACATAACCAAGTTATTTATATACAGTTTATTATTCGTTGGAATCTATTCTCGGGATTCCTTTTTCGCACACAAGCATCTTTATCCAAGTTCTTAACAATGTCAATTATCTTCCTCATGGTCCTTGCAAAATTTTTCTTTATGCCTCAATATATAATATTATTGTGTCAAAAAAAAACTCAGTAATGTATCCCTCCAAAATACTATCTACCCAAAAATCAACAACCCTCGACATAGGGTTGCTAATACTCTTCAATCGCTGGATCAATTGAGGATTCCACTCTATTAGTTCTTCCCCTTGGGAACTTTTTCACTGGGTTTCTAGCTTCGACAATCACTCATACAACACAATAGGGAACTCGCAAAAGAAAATTTCATGAATATTCATATAGAGGTATCTCTCCAACCACTTTTTCAGATTTAACCACGATCCTTCACTTTCTTCTCGTGCAAAATTTGATGCTGTAGAATCCAACCACTCTTGAATTTTCGACTTCGTTGGATGCCAAAACATATCCCTCACCACAATTATTCAAGGTGCCGATAACGAAACCATTTATTGGAAGTTTGTCCCTTTGACCCAGGTTCACACCTTCTTTGTATGACAACAAATCCCAAGATATCGACCCAACATAGAAAGGCTTAGTCGGCAGCACCTGCAATGCAGATGTAGTCTACCCTAAGATATCTCTTATGGGTAATTGCCAGAACCAAGTTTCTGCACTTGGGTGGGGATTTTTTCTCTCCCAACACCTTACCAATTCACTCGATTGAAGTTGGTGGGTGTATTACTTATATTTATTATGCACATCCAAGATATTACTCTATTTATCCATTGACATAGATTGCAATATTCAATATAATTCCTTATTAAATATTCCAACTAGAAAGAATGTGACAGATGCATACAAGAACTATTTCTAAGCAAATACATAAACACTTTATTCACAACATACATTCACCAAATACACATTAACACAGTCTTTAACATGGAAACCCATCCAGGAAAAACCCCAAAGCCTCTCTTCATCTGGAATGAGAAAATTATATGCAACTTTTGTTTGTGCACTCAGCCGCAGACTGCTCTAGATATTCTCCTACACTCTATACAAAATTCTCTCTCCTCTAATGCTCTCTAGTCCCAGATCTCTGGAGATTTCTCTCTTTCTCTCTACAATCGATCTGCACACATCCTGGATCAACTCACTCTTCTCTACAACTCTATTTTCAATCCATACACATCCTGGATTGACTCACTCTTCTCTTCGACTCCTTGACTCTTCCAACAAACACAAACTAACTAGGAAGTAATAGACACAACTAACTAACTAGGAATCGATAGACTAGGACACAACCAAATAGGAAGTAACCCGCATAAATGTTTGGTTCTTCCTTTTATAGAATCTTTACTTGTCATTATCAGCCGAATTCATTATGTTATCCACTAGGCTCTCATTCCCATTCTCATACATTCTTGCTACAACTTCCAGTAGGCACTATCGACCCAAAATAAAAAGATGCTTTATTTCGTAAAGCAGGTGTGACTCTAACCGACTTCTTACCCACGATCTCTTGATCTTTCTTTTTCAACTGCTACACATCGTCTATCGTGGTTCCTTCCATCGTAGTTGATCTCATCACATCTTTCTTCTATCACAAATTCTTCCTTCGTGACTACTTCTGTCGCAATTTCCCTTCTATTGTTACTTCTTTTGTCGTATCTCTTCCTTCATCGCAACTTCCTTTGTAGCTTCTTTATTCTATCCTCCTTCATCCTCCTTCACAACTTCCTCTATAACTGCTTCTTCCATTAATCTTCTTCCTCCGTCACAACTTCCTCTATCGCGTGACCGAGATATTTACGTTCCTAGTAGAATTCTAACTGAATTCTGCCTATCTTCTCATAGGGCCAAAAATAGACATGTCTTACATTTCTATCGTTCGCACCATATGCTAAGTCAATTTTCTCTTGGCTTAAACTTGTGTCATGATCCAAATAATACATTTTTATCATCTCTTCCACGTCATTCCATCTAATTCACCATACAATTCTTCACATAGTTATGACCATCTCTTCATAAAATCAGGATTATTTGTAATGTATACATGAATTGCATCCCACAATGTACTACCTAGAACAATGACAAAAAAGTGTTATTCAAACAACCAATCTACTAACCAATGTACCAAAAACATGTATGGAGATATTAAATACGATGCAATATTTTAACTTTAACTTTTATCCATCTACCATTCCGCAACAACACCTCCTCCTTGAATTTGTTGGTAGAATTGGCATCCCAAAGGAGAGACACATCCATACCACCCACTACTTAGGGTAGGTACTCACAAAAATATATAGTGGATTGATATAATATGTACCCTTGAACCATCGATCCTTCTGGATGTGATATCTGTCTAACAAATGCCTTCAATTCTTTCAAGTGCCTCTCCACCAACCACATTGACCTTGTGTGCATGGGTCCACATATTTCAATCTATTCCACTAGGTGTATCAGGTATTCTTCCTATGCACTGAAAAAGGATGGAGGCAGATACTTTTTCATCTCACACATAAGTTGGGGAATATTTCTTTTCTAATACCTAATATATTTATTATGTGTATCTTTAGATGAAAACCACCCACATGTGCAATGAAACTTGATGTGTCAACATTCAAATATATAAGACAATAAAAGCAAGTATTGACCCTCTATACAATCAATATTAATTTGACTATAACTTTATATATACCTCATGTACTTACCAAAATCATAAATAACCTTCTTAATGTTGTTGTCAAAGCAATTAGGGAGAGTTAGAGGTAGAACATACTGCAACAAGGATGCAACACATATTACTAACAAATAATGTATATACCATTACATATAACTTATATAGAGATAAACATGAATTAATAAAAATAGTGTAAATAACATAAAATAAATAATCAAAGTTGAAAAAAGTTGAACCTTGATAAATGTATGCCAATCATGAGTTTTAGCCCCCCAAAAATCGCCTTAATTTGTCAATATATTACTTATGTTTGAAGCAAACCTAGTGGGAAATTTTATCTTCCCTACAAACTCTTTTACAGTGTCACTCTCTTGCTTAGTTAATAACCATGCTACCCCAGGTTTGTTTCAAATGTTTCAATGAGTTGGATTCTTGAATGTCACTAATAATTTTTGCAATATTTTCGTTGTTATTCCTCCCATCTAATTTTCCACAAGAACTCTATAACATTCTTTCCAATATGCATCGTGTCGAACAAATGACCTAATTGTAGGTGCTCATAGTATGGCAATCGACTAAATTGTGCATAGTATCATTTAAAACCCCGTGGAAGCTGGTTGTGGTGATGACATTTGAGAAGTATCAACGCCATATTAATATTTTATATTAATCATGGTAAGTATCAAAATCTAGATATAAAAAATGTGACCAAGAACAAATTAATTGGCTACAAACAAATATTTCTTACCATGGATATTTTGAAATTCCTTTTTCCATTGTCGAGGAGTCATCCTTCGTGGATTTTTTATAGTCTCTTCCTTTCCATTGAAGTCATTTTTTTCGATAATATGATACATGTGGTCCTTATAGAGAAAATGTCTAGACTCATTGTACTCCTCCTTTCCTAAACTTCTTGAATGTCTAGATATTGTTCTTGGACCATGTTGCCGCCTTACACACACCTGGGTCACATGGCAGAAATCTTCAAGCCACTTGGTGTGTCCTTGGGGGCAAGTCTTGAGTCAAGGCTGTCACCTTGTTCTTGACTCCTCCGTTTAGGCTCAACTCCTAACGAAGCCAAGGGGGGCAGACCCTATTAAGTTACTAAGGATAATTACTTAGTATGGTAATGTTAAACTGAATGAGTTACTTGGGAGTTTGAAATTTAACTATAGACAATCAAAGATGACAAGATACAAAAATGAACACACAAAATCCCAATGCTAAGACACAATATATATATAAAGCAAGAAAATAACCAGTGCCTTAGAATGGAGTCAAAAAATAAAATCAATGTACTTGCATGTGCTTGGAGTGAATGTTTTGCAATTGCCTCTTGGTACATTTTAAGTTAAATTTGAGGTGTGAGTTGATTAAAATTAGGCGAAGGGGTGGACTCCAGATATACCCGAGAGTACTTGGAGTATGTCCAAAACTAAACCTTCACGGCTACCCGAAAGAAATATGTGGGCTAAATGGAGTCTCTGGGGCTATTGTTCATAACGCACCCGTTAGGGTGTGACAGAGATCGGTGCCCCAATGTCACTTTTTAGAAGTTCCCGCTTCCTTTGGGTATTTTGCCACCGTGATGGTTCGATATAGGTGTTGGATTTTCACCTGATGGTTTGTCAATTTGGGAGAGTGAGTCCTAATTATACTAGTCACTCAAGTGCTTTTGATACAGCTTGACTGATCGGATGAACCGCAGCCAAGTGCAGAGCATACACACTGGAGTCTTGTCAATTTTAGTAAATTTTAAAATTGGGTGTTCTTGTTAAAAAGAAAACCCTCCAAGAACCTCTTTCGATCCAAGTGGATCTCAATCGAGGAATCAAGGAGGGGTTAATTTTATAATATCTAAAGAAACAAATGATAGAAAATAAAATAGATACACAATTTCGGTTTTCTAATTAGTCCTACCACGCATCTCTTTCTCCTTTCGGGTCAATCGGGAAGTCGTGGGGTAAGTATTAAGATTACTTTGAAATATAAAATATGGAAAATGAAATTGATAATGAATCCAAGTATACTATCCTGCAAATTAGAGATATGCTAGTTTGAAAAATAAATGAGCAAAAGGTAAAAAATTGACACCGACACAAATCCCCCCAGGGGGATGGTGAATAGGCTCGAAAGAGCCTATTTGAAAGGACCTTTTATTTTTATTAGCAGTGATTTAAAATATCAGAAAATTAAAATTGATGCACTTTGGTCCTTGTTATCTGGGATCCAAAGGCTTACAACAAGCTTGTAACAAGCTAGAATTAAACAAGGTGGTGGGGGAAGCTTCCGGGAAGCTCCGATTCATCCAAGAGTTGGAAATTTGGCAGAGTTTCCTCCTCTTTTTTGTTGGACCTGCTAAAAAATAGTGAGCAATCAGAATCAAATATGCCCAAACACACTTTGAAAGTGTTTTGGGTTACTACACTAGTTATCGAAAAAAAACTTAAGTAAAATTTCGTTATATTGGGGTAATCTAGTTATGCAAAAAGGAACCAAGGAAAGCAAGATTTCCTTGGGATATTGGCTTTCTATTTGGGTAGCCAACAAGATGTGCACTTTATTGCAGAATATGAATCTTTAGAGAATGAAAAAGAAACTACCCTATGAGCAAGTTTTAGATCCATGACTTAGCTACTTGCAAAAAAGGCAATTCCTACACCTAGATCTATCTTTATGAAATGATATTCTTTATGAAATTGCAGATATAGGAAGGAAGACTCTTATGAAATAGATCTAATAATATATATTCAATTCCTAGAACTAGGTCTGATCATAAGAGGGCGAGACAGGTAACCAAAAGATTGAATTTTTTAAAAAATGAGAGGAAGAGGAGAGAAGGTCGGCTCATTGCTTGAATGGAGCAAGCTGAAAGAAGGCCCTTTTGTGGAGCACCGAGGGACATAGTCTTGAGCTTATTGGATAAGGAATGGCATCAATCTTGATCCACACCTTCATCCAATCAGGAACCTGCAACTAGACAACACAAGCCTGCACAACGCCTCGTGAGATCTAGATATAGATGTATAAAGCAACAAAAATGAAAGATCATGCAAAAATAATCTTATTTAGGCATGTAACTGAAATTCTTGAGCATACATTATATGGATAAACAAGATCAAGCAATCTAACTTGCCTAGTTTACACCCTTACTTGATTCAACCGTATCCTTGAAGCCAGAACACGAAAGCAGCACAGAACTTGGAAAGAAATTGTAGTTACCACATTAGCAGCATAACACTGAGAATCCACACAATCACATGCACTACACAGTATAGCCTCCAAATCTTCTTTATTCACAAATGATGATCAATACACAATTACAATGGCAAGCCCTTCAATCCAGCTCTAACTAGCTTGGAAGAGGCTGCTGTGCTTGGATATATACAAAAACCAGGAGATCCAACCCAGGCGGGGCGCAAATCCCAAGGAGATAAACCAAATATGCTGATGGAGAGTTCATCAATGCCTGATCTGTGTCTAACTGAGCCAGATCTGAGTCTCACTGAGTGCAATTGTCAATCAGAGAGCTGATTTGACTGACACCTCAACCTGTTGACTGAAGCATCCACCAAAACTCATCTAGATGAGCCAAAATGTGTTGAGGAGAGAGGGAGGGCGAAATTCCCCATAAAGGATGCTGAAGATCAACTCTGGATCTGTTTTGATCACCTCCTTCAGTCAAGGATTTGTCAGATCCAGTCAATCTGGTTTAGATCTGACTGATTTCAATCAAATCGGCTGAGAATCCACTGATCTATGATTTTGGATTTGCTCCATTATTCATCAATTTATTAATTAAAATAATCAATAAATGATTTTTTGGGGCTTTCTGACCTGAGTGATGGAAAATCACTCAAAACTAGGAAATAGTGGGTCCATGGGTTTACATGGTGCTCTTAGCTTGAAAATGAGCACCTACATGACTGAAACTGATTATTTGGCCCACTTTTATTACAAAATCAAATTTTCCAATTAAACTATTAAAAAATAGCCTAAGTTTTGGAAAAATTAAATTTTTAATAAAAAACACTAAAAAAACTAAAAAAATGAAAAAATGAAAAAACCTAGGGGGACTTAGACATGTTCATATGACTCGACCATGATGTCTAGCATGCTTATACATTGACACATAGACTCTAATAACCTCAATAGGCATAAATGCCAAGCCAACCACCCCAACTTTGGAGGTATGGAGTGAAAAACTCAGAAATTATCAGTCGTTTATTCAACAACCAATAATAACCAAGGGAAAAAACACCATGGGCTGATCGGATTGACAAATAAAGTCTAAGAGACCGAGTCTTTTACAGAAACTATCATGCTAGAACATTTATTACAATTCCCCCATGGGGTATGAACATGTGATATAGTATAACAAGCACTTCCCAGAAGTACTTCCAAAGGTCTTCTGAAGTCCGAACAAGTTAACCTTGTCCGGTTCACTAGGCTCACTTGATAGAAAAAACCACTAAGTACAACTTAGGTGGTAATAGACCACATACTGGACATGCATATTTTCCCTTTGTTTGAATCCATGCAATTTATGGAATAGTGTTAACATATAGAATTTTGTCTATTATAAAAATAATTGCATAATAAATGAAGCATAGATATACATGGGAACTTTACATACCACATAAATGTGTAAGGCTGGGGTGCATCATGAATTGTCCATGTAAGTATTCTATGGAATTGGATTTTTTTTTGTCTTATAGGTTTGGATATGTCGTACATAATGATACCAACCCATAATTTTAAAAATTCATCTATAAGAGGCTCAATATATACATCCATATCTTTAACTTGGTGCTTACCTAGTAGTCATTTCAAAGTAACATACATGGTTAATAAGTTCTCGTACATGTAATAATACAAAAATATGATTAGTTATGTTTGTGCTAGAAATTGTTCTCAGACTACTATAAGAACAAGCTAGAACAATCTCAAAAATAAAAGCAAAATGAAACTGGTTTTTTATGATTTTGGTTTCAAAATTTATCAACAAGAAGGTAAATCCTTAACAAGCTAATACGAGTACTGAATCAAGAAACAATAATGAAAACTGAGATGTAAATACAGAAAATATAAACCATGAAAATAATAAATATAACAGTGATTTCATCCACAACATATAAGCACTTGCATGAATAAACACATTAAACAAGAGATGAAATTATACATTGAGTGATCAAACAGATCAGAAATGAAACCAACATAAAATATAACAATGGATTATAAGTATGTATATATCATAATCAGTCATCAAAGTTACATGAGATTTTTGAGTCTTAGCTTAACATACATCCAACTCTAAAGCCCCTTCTTGAACAAAATTCGAACCCTTAGATTGTATGTTTGTCTTCCTTTTATCATCACAAAGGTAGATTAGTTCCATAACTACCTTCTAGGTAAAGCTTTGAATAAGTTACATCAATTAGTTACATACTAACTCAAAATCTTTAAAGACAATTAACCCAAAAATAGCAACTCGGACTATAGAAAAATTGACAAATTTTTTGAAAAATGGGTCTCACAAACACCTCCATATCTCTCGATCCATGATATTTGTATGAAAAACTAGAGAGGTTTTTTTAAAAGATTCCATGAAGAACAAAAACCTCTGTTGGTTTTTAAAAATTCCCCTTCAATTGATCGTAATATGGGCTGGAAATTTGTGACTAAAACAAGAAACTATTAAATAATTCAAACCCTAAAAAATAGGCCACAAAGATGGATTCAAATATCTCAAACTATGAAATATGATGCAAAACTGAGATAGGTTTTTATGAATTAATCTGTGATGAACAAAAACCTCTTTGGTATTTCTTAAATTCATCTCCATTTCCTCGTAATCCGTGCTCAATTACAATGACTAAAACAGGAAAAACAGAGCATAACTGTGCACTTCTTTTTCTTCTTAAAGCCTTCTTAAGCACATTTCACTATAATCTTTTCTTTCTATGCAACAGTAAAAGTCATAACCAAAATGAAATCGTGACAGTCAAGACCATGATTTTCCCAACTATCTTTACACAACAAAATCGTGACAGTCAAGACCAAGATTTTCTCAATGATCTTTACACCTCTTCATACATCTGTCATTATTGTGAACTCGGGTTATGAACATGTGTCATGATGTCTTCAATAGGTGGCTGAAAAAACTTCCATTATCTTCAACTGTCTTCAGCTGCAACGACCAAGATAATCCCCCACTCTTTCCAATGATTTAGGATTCCTGTAACGCTTTATTGCATAGACATTGATCTTTGCGCTACAGGAATGTTCTCATGAAAATTTTAACAAAAAACTCAAAGGAAAAGGTTAGACCTTAAATATAAAACTTGGAATAGACTTTAATATAAGCATTTTCAGACTTCAAAAATATATAATACTTAGTAAGCCAAAAGAAAACTTAATAAAATCAAACAAAATAAATTAAAACAACTAAAACCTATAAAACCAAATAAAATGCATTAAACATTATTAAAATTTAAAACAAAATAAAAAATGAAAAATAAATAAGAAATAAGTCTTTGAAAAACAACACACAAAAATTAGGAACAATTTTCAGTTTTAACAGCTTATATTATGTTAACATTCTAAAAAATAAGTACCCAGAACAATTAATGCCAACATGGCATGCTCTCTTTTTATTCCCATCCATGGAGTAAGGTTATTGTTTATAACAAAGACCGACCAAACTGAGTAAGTGCTTATGGTCACTCCAAATGGGTTGAAACCATCAGTTGCTAATGAAAGTCTAACATTGCGGGATTATTCTTTAAAAATTGGACATATTTCATCAATGTGTCTAAATGCAGAACCATCTCCATGCATTCACATGACACCATCTTCACTTCTGTGTTGTGCATGGTAATCCATAAATTCTTTAATGTTTTTACACCTGGACAGTTGTTGAAAATGTGGAATTATTGGAATATGTTAAAGAACTTTGTGGGGCACCTTATTTGTTACCTGATCAAAATGATATCTACTAATTCCACATTCATGGCACTCACTCTTTAATGCACGTTGTCCATAATATATGATATGATCATTGGGACATGCATCAATTGTATTATACTCCACTCCTAGATATTTCAAAATGACACACACTTATTTGTACGTGTGAGATAAAGTATTCTACAGTGGTAGAAGAGTGTCACCTAACAATCTAAAATATATAATTAACTTAGTGTAAAAATCATAATTATTGAGTAATAAATGACATAAATATATCAAAAAACGAGTAATTGCAATTACAAAAATCAAAATATTGAATACCTTAACAATTGTGTATTTGTTGTGTTTGAAATACCATTCATGACCTTCAAGTTAACTAGCAACAAAAGAGTTGAGAGAATACTTGTATTTGAGTCTTTGGATAAGGATTTTTTTTCCTCATCAATAAGAGGTACACCATGAATTTTTCATACACCTCATCTGTAGGTACATGCTCATATGTGGCAACAAATGTTTCTATAACACCCCGGTTTTGACCTCATTTGCATTAAATGTATATGATGTATATATTGTAATTGATCGTGGTGTGGAGCTAAAGGCAAAAGCCCCACCAGTGATTTGGTTGTTTATGTTTCGACGATTGAAATCGTTGCTGATGGTATATCATGATATCTGACACATTATAGTTTTGACATCATGTAAATATGCACTTTAATTAAAATGAACCCCAACCAGCTATGTCAATACAACCATAATGAAAAGGGCATGATTTTCTTGAGGATAAGGAGGGGGAATTATTAAACTTTGAGCCTATGGGGATAAGCCATGTGTCAGTTGTTGAACCCATTTGGTTGTCACCCACCCTTTTGAATTTCTCACCTTTCCTTGTCTCATCAGCAAACTACCACATTTAAAACCTTATGTTGTTAGTTGGGGCAGTTATTGCTGGGCAGTGGTGTGTGGCAGGACTGTCATCCCTTGCCCACACGCACACTCCACCAGCAGACCCTTTCACTTCACGTGGGCAAGGAAACCATAGGAGGCTATTTTGCATTCTTCCATTCTCCATTGTTCCATTTGTTTTTTCCCATCCTCATGCAGGGACAGTGGTTCTCTTCTCCTCATGCACAGGTTGGGATTGTTTTCCTCACACAATGAGTTGGGGATCCATTTTTCTATCATCCATGAATTTCCTGTGAATGATCCATTCACGATTTATGCTGTGGGGGTGTGTTTTCCTTACAAGTTTTTTGGTCTCCGTATATGTTTTCCCTGTCCAGGCTGAGAGTCGGATCTCCTCTCCAATTCTATGGGATGTGTATTTTCCCGTTGCTTCAGTGTTGAGATTGGGGCTATTGTTTTCCCCACGATTTGTGGTTTGATGTGGGTTATTTTTCATTTTTGGGCTGCTTTGGATTCTTATTGGGCCGTTTTGGCCACGATAGGGCAAAGAATGACGCAGGAATCAACTTTCCCCATCCAAGCTGTGAATTGCTTATTTTGTTGCGTGTATGCAGTGGTTGGTCTTCGGACTGTGTTGGAGTGGGGGTGAAGGATTGGTTTTCTTGATAAACCTGGTGTGTTTGGGAGCCACACATATAGAGCTAGAGGGTTGGCTTTATTCTCCACAACCCTTGAATAGCACTGGAAGGGAAGTGAGGGCCTGAGGGACTGTGTAGTAGATAAGGGACTGATTTCCTTGTGTTGGGTGTGTGTGGGTGTCCTAGAAATTAGGCTAGTTCTGGTGTAGGTGTCCTTAGCTCTTCAATGAGCTCACCAGCTTAGCATTCATCTTTTCCCAACTCCTCGATGGCCTGATAAACCCAACTGTGTTGGCTTGGATGATTTGTGTATCCTTGGCTATGTATAAGCCTGCTTGTTCCTTATTCCTTGGGGAATCATGCCTAGCTCGGGGGTGGCAGTGTTGCTGAGAGACTAAGGAGCACACTGGCCTATGGTTGGGTGTAATGTTGCAGCGACATAGCTGGTTGCGGGACAGGTTCTCTATAAGATAAGTATTCTTGTGTCCAATCTTTACAATCATATTTGATGTTTAATGAATTATGATGAACATGTTGAATGCTTGCATGTATGTTTTGCTTCCGCTGTATGTTGAATATTATGCATTTCTGCATGTTTTACTTCAAGGCATTTCAGTTTTATGTATGTACATGTTCATGGGGCTAGTTGCCCGGATAGTTAAAGGATTGGTAGCGTCCTCTTTGCCGGTCGGAGGGTCGGGGACGTTACAGTTTCATGGATCAACCTATTTACCCTTTCATTCTCAATAATATTGTGGTAATTTTCTTCCATTAATGTATCAATTTCAATGCCATTGCCCTCAACATATCTAGTACTATGAATTGTAGCAAGTGGGTTTGTAGGTGTTGGTGGTATTGTTTAAGCGATAGTCGACAAAAGAATATAACCAAATAATATCAAAATATTGATCACTAATAAGACTATTGCAAAATGAGAAAAAAACATTTTTTTATAACTTACCAGGGGATGGTATTGGTTTCCCCCTTCCAAGTGCCCATACTGTGAGCAATGTTTCCTAGCTATTCCCCTAGAAACTCTTATTCTTTTCATTCCTCTACATTTCATACAAGGGAAATAACATTTTCCATTGTATATTATAGATTCAATAATGAAGGGTTGATTATGATCATTTTCCGAAACATTGTTGCTTCTACCACCATATACAAAATAGATAACTTCTTGTATAGCAGCAAGTCATTCAGATCTACTAGCGAATTGGGGGACACGATTGTCTGACATTTTTCTCTATTTCAATAAAATACATTATCAAACCACTAATAGAAGAAAGAAAAAGATCAAATAATTAACCTCATAAAAAATCGGTGTCCACTAGAGGCAGTTCCTTTAGTACCCATCATTTCACTAGATTTTTATGTTGATGTATTTGTAACTTCGGAATGTATTCACTTGTATATCTTATATTGTATTTCATTGTACTCAATGTACCTATCGGGAGAATCATTAATATAATAAATTCATGTAAAGTCATAGAGGTTAACCCTCTGTTGTAAGTCAGGGCAATAGTCCCCATAGTTGAGGGGTACTGCGGTTATTAGACTCTCCTAGAGAAGTCGGCCCTAGTGAGTAATTGTCAAGTGGAAAACTAGTATAAATAGAGAGTGGGACTCTCTATTTGAAACACACACTCAGTAAATTGTAGTGCATGAGTGAGAGAAGAGGAGCTCGCACAAGTGAGAGAGAACAACTGTCGAAGATCATCTTTGTGTTTTTTGGGTTTTACTTTTGCTATTGGTGCTCATTCTATCTCTAAGGAAGTTGAGAGGTTTTCTCCTTTATGGTTTCCCTGAGGAAAACTCTTTGAGTCTCTTGTCTCTTTTGATTATTGTTGTGCATGTTATCCTCTAAGATAAGATCCTAGATCATATTGATTAAATGATAAAATTCTAACATGGTATCAGAGCTAACCTGAGAAGAAGAAACTGTGCAGCTGTAGAAGCTAGGGATTATTACCTTTTGGGTCTCTCTCCACAAATCATCAGCAAAAGGAGGCTAGGCTAACTCTCCATTGAAGGACCATCTTTCTGTCGAAGCAGAATTTGATTCTGGGCATTTTTAGTTTTTGACCTGTCACTGCTGCAGGAAATTAGGTGTTTTAAAAGAAGAGGAATTTTTGAGTGAGCCCAACATAGGATTTCTCTCCTCCTCAAAATCGAAATTTAGAGACCAAGATCGAAATTTTTGGTTGGGTAAAACTACGGGAAAGTCAAACCCTAATTTGACACCAGACCAAAAAACCCTAAAAGACTAAAACTAGTCATTTTGGTACATTCTCTATATCTTGAGATTGGAGAAGGATCAGGCACCAAAATGTTTACAGGAATAAGATAAGTTCCTGATGTACTCTTTGTAAATGTTTCAGCCTCAGATTCTCTATATTCTAGGAGATATGATTCCTCCAAATCAGGGTTCCAACCTCTCCCAAAATTTATCCCTAAAAGAGACACCTAGGGAAAATTGCTATATATTGGGCTATGAAGGTCCAAATGAAATTTTGCAAGATGTTACAGATAGGGAACAGATTTTAATTTATGTGGTAAAAGTTTCAGAACCCCAAGGTAAAACAGTGACATGTGGCATTCTGTACAAGTTCGCTATGCTGAACAGTCCTGAAATAAGTCACATTGGGAAAACTCTCATAAGTCCCATTTGGTGAAACAAATTATGCTCAAACATGCGGTGTTGGAAAGAGGCTAAATGCAGCTACCTCGGTGCAAAGTTTTAGACACATAGGAGTAGTAATTTCAGATATATTTCAAAAACAATATCAGGAAATTTTGCAGAAGAAATTGAAGGCATAAGATATTTTGCAGTTCTGATCCGAAGTTTTGGGAAAATGAGTATGCTTCTCAACTCACCTTTAGGAGGCACATATTTATTTCTAATCAGATCAGAAAGATTCCAAGTTTTCAAAATTAGGGTTTCTTTAACAAACCCTAGATCAGTGATATCCGGAACTAGGACGGACACCTCAAATCGATAAGATCTAATGTTTTTCTATTTACATTTGAGGTTCTCATTTCAAAATGACCTATCACACCATCTTGATGACAAGCTTGGTGAAGCTGAAAACTTTAGAGCATGGAAGTATAGGATTTCACTGGTTCTTGGAGGAAATGAATTGGATACCTACATAAGCGAAGAGGTTCTAGTTCCAGAGGGAGATGAGGCTAAAGCATTATACAAGAAGAAATTGGTCAAGGACAAGAGGATCATTGCTGATTCAATCAAGGATCACCTTATACCACAAGTGTCTTCCCTAAAGACATCGAAAGAGATGTTTGATTCCTTGACCAAGCTATTTTAAGGGAAGAACATAAATCGAAAGATGACATTGAGAAACTAGTTGAAGAATGTAAAGATCCAGAATGCAGAGACCATACAGCCATACTTTACAAGGGTCTCTCAAATCAAATAACAACTTGAAGCAGTGGATGAAGAAGTAGAGAATGCAAAAATTGTGATAACCACCTTGAATGGCCTCCCAGGATCATGGGATTAATTCATTCGAGGAATGTGTGCTAGAACGAAGTGATTACTTTCAACAGACTCTGGGAAGAGTGCACACAAGAAGAAGCTCAACTCATAATAAGAGAAGAGAAGATGGGAGCAACTGAATATCAAGCGCTCACAATTCAAAGAATATCCCTCAAGCGATGAGGAATATGAAGAACTCAATTTTTGAAGAACCTCTTATCCATCTTAGCATTTGGATAAGAAATGGTGTTGTTATCAATTAAGAAGATGATGAAGCTGAAAGAAGGAGTCTACCCATGAAACAAATAAAGATAAGTATTCAATTGTCATTTCATGATATTGTTTTGTTATGCATTTGTTTATATTCAGTTGATGTGTTATGCATGATAGAATGTTTGCATTAATGACAGTATACTACTAATATGCATGTTATGGGTAAGTAGCTCATGGTGCTATAAAAATCTCCATTGCTACTTATCTAGAATGAAACTTCTTTGCTGACGTATTGGATTAATGCACAATCTCAATGATGTCATGGTAGAGATGGAAGGCATCTAGAAAGTTTCTATGAGATATGGATGAATGTTGTATTGGCTAAAATAGTTGCATGACTATATCTTTATGCATAAGAATTTTCTATTATGAATATGCCTTATGAAATGTTTCTAACCATACAACTAATGCATTTGACTTGTAGGAAAGATCGTTGTAATATCCCGAATTTTGGACCTAACACTTATGGGCATGTGCCTATTGATTATGATGATTATCTTGATGTTTTATTTTTATATTGGGTCAAAGACCCCATTGCATAAGAACATGATGATTTGTTTTATATATTGGGTGTAAGACAATTATTGTTGATATATATATA
>LPNX011119304.1:478998-506423 GCA_001517045.1 Pseudotsuga menziesii | reverse complement strand
CTTTTAGTGGGATTTTCAGGGAAATATGGTAGGTAAATGGACGAATGAGCCATGAAATGGGGTAGATGAGGTAGTTAACCATTTTTGGGTGTTAACACGGAGGATCTGGAAACTTTCCTCCTTTTGGTCCTAGTGGTCCTAGTAGTCTTGGGGGACCTAGTGGCTTTCCTCCTTATGGCTCTGGAGGGTCTGGTGGCTCTCCGCCTAGTGGTTCCTGAGGCTCTAAAGGTTTACCTCCTGGCGGCTCTAGAGGGTCTGGTGGTCTACCTCCTAGTGGTCCTGGTGGCCCTAGTGGTCCTAGTGGTCCTGGTGGTCCTAGTGGTCATGATGGCCCTAGTGGTCCTCCTATTGGAGGCCAAAGCATCCCTAGCGGTCTTGATCCCAGAAATCAACCCCCTGCGGGTGGATTTTCTGTTAGTTCTTCATCACATCAACCTATTTTTCAGTCAACCTATGGTCCTACTGGTAATTATATGTCATATCAATATTACCAATATGTGCAAACCAGCCGACAGTTACCTTTCCTAGTAACTTTGGACTTACCTGACTTGTCCAAGTTGATTAATGACCCCATTCGACACAATCCCTTGTGGTCTCCCATTCCGGTAAAGTTACCATTGGATATCTTGAAATTCGATGGGAAGCAGGGAGATGATCTGAAGAACCATGTTATGACATTCCATTTGTGGTGTTCTTCAAAATCCCTCATGGATGAATTCATTCGGTTACGACTATTTCAGTGAAATTTGACCGGTACAGCCGCGAAGTGGTACATTGAACTCCCACAACATTCGTTTGTGGATTTTGGCTCGTTGGCAACCGTGTTTCTTACAAACTTTTAGCTCCCTATTCATTATGAAATGGGCACTGATATTTTAACTTCTCTATGACATAACACCTCCACCCACATATTTGATCATATTCATGAGTAGAGAAGGCGGAAAAGGCTTATTAAGGCCCCTATTCCAGATCAGTTATTAGCTTATTGGTTTACCAAATGCTTGTTGCCTCCTATTGACTGAGATGTGGCTATAGGTAGTGTTGTTACTGAAGAGAAAGCTATTAGTTGGGCTCAATACCTAGAATTGGTTTATTCACAGTCTGGAACTCTTTATGACATGATTCCTCAAGATCCTCACCCCAGCACTGACCCCTCCAAGCCACCAGCAGAAGTACCTATTGATGGGATTTTTGGTTCAATCCAGTCCCTATCCACAGCAAAACCTACCAAGCAACCCCAAAATGCCACCCCTACTCCTTCGACTCCTAAGGTTTCCACCGAGGTAAACTCTTTTCAAAGTATGCAAACCTTGAGTAATAATAAAAAGAAAGGTAAAAATACAAATAAAAAACCTGGAAACCAACAGGAGAATCCAAGACCAACCAATAGTGATAACAATAAATGGAAAAGGAAGGCAAAATATCCCTGTCTGCTATGCGGAGGTGACCATTTTTCAAAGGAGTGTCCTCGTCGGGATGAAATCTCCCAGTTTCTGAAGTCCAATCCCACACCTGCAGTACTTACGGATCCTTTCCCCTCTCAACAACAACTGATAGACCACATGTCTAATTAGGGTAACTCTAGTTCGTTAGAGGAAATTCGCATGATGTCCTCAGATACCATACATTTGCAAACTCGAAGTCAGAATTATGACAAACCCATGGATAAGAACGAAGATCATCCGTCTTCAGGGAAAGCTCCCTCTACTAGTTCTCCTGAATCCTTGTCTACTATCCCCTTATCTATCGAAAAGCCTACTCTCGACATGATTTTGCATCCACCTAAGAGTACTCTTCGGAAGGAAGTATTTAATCCCAATGCCCAAGCTGCTCAATTTTATAATGTCGTTGAAGATCTTGCTCAGGCATCTTGTGCAATGTCTACCCTAGAAGTGCTCCAAATTTGCCCTACCCAGCGCAAAAACTTGCTGACAGCATTAGGAGCTTTAGACCTAGATAATACCAACTTGATCCATTTCAATGTTGAGAACTATAAGTCTAGGTTACCGCATAAACTTTCTTTTCAGGTCATTATGAAAGTAGTTGGAAAGAAAGTTTTTCGAACGATACTACATGAAGGAGCTTCGACCTTGGTCTTGTCTTTGACTTATTGGAAGGCTCTTGGCTCTCCTATGCTTGTAACATCACCTACGACCCTCAAGGCCTTTAACGAATGGGGTTTCCAACCCCATGGTCTCATATCAGCCCTAGCGGTCGAGCTGGGGGGAAAAACCATTTCCATTCAAGTAGAAGTGGTAGATGCCCCTTTAGATTACAACCTCCTTCTAGGAATAAATTGGTTCTATGCCATGACTACTGTCACCTCAATAGTATTCC
Source organism: Pseudotsuga menziesii (assembly GCA_001517045.1). Lineage (NCBI taxonomy): Eukaryota > Viridiplantae > Streptophyta > Pinopsida > Pinales > Pinaceae > Pseudotsuga > Pseudotsuga menziesii. Next base: position 504,086 of record LPNX011119304.1, on the reverse strand, counting down.
GAACAGTCCAAGTTCTGCATCTAGGGAGAATTGTTATTATTGATCAGCTTGATTTCTGTACGCCGGATGTTACTACCTCCACAGATAATAACATCGCCATGTTAGGCCAGTCCCCTCCTCCTTATCAGTTGATTTGGGTAGGCATGTTTAAGGATTCATCCCTTATGGGGGTTTTTCCATCCACTCCTCCTAGCATGAATACCGCGTCAATCCATATGATCGCCTCATTTGATTGTGAACCTAAGGGTAAACATGTTGTTGAGTCCACACAAAGCTATGTATGAAACTATTCAAACCTTTTTCAATGATCACACTGATGACCTTCATCTAGTGGCTTCAGATCATTACCATTTACCGTACTGGTTAGAGCCTTCTCTTCCTATTCTAGATTATCTCTCTGAGACTTTTCCTTCTGATGAGTCCATTATGGAGATCATGAATACGGATGAGTCCATTTGGGAGGATTACCATCATAGATCCATGTTCCTCCCCAACACTAGTTCGGTCAGCCATGATTTTGCATCCTTGTTTCCTACTAATATTGTCAACATAACCCAAAGTCCTATATTGTTGCAAGATACAGATTCTAAAGGAAACCTTTGCAACATTACTCAGACAAATCCGATTGATATATCAGCCAAGCCTGATACTATAGATCATGTTCATGTTGGGAAGAAGTGCTTGGCAAATGAATCTGAAGCATACAAGGCACTTTTTAAAGAATTTTGTGATATTTTTCCCTGGTCCAATGAAGAGATGACGGGGATTGACCCATCCCTTGTGGTCCATGAGATTAAAACCTATCCCACGGCTAAACCTATTAGGTGGAAACTAAGGCAAGTCCATCAGCTGAAGTCCATAGCTATTAAAGTTGAAATTGAGAAACTTCTCAAAGCTGGGTTTATTTATCCTGTACCCCTGATGGAATGGGTATCGAACATTGTCCCTGTCAATAAAAAGCAAGGCACCATTAGAGTCTGTATCAATTTTAGGGATTTAAATAAAGCTTGTCCCAAGGACAACTTTCCTACCCCGCACATCAATCAGATTATCAACAATTGTGCTGGAAGTGTCATCTTTTCATTCATGGATGGCTTCTCTGGCTATAATCAGACTGAGATATTACCCTCTAATCAGCATAAGACGACATTCATTTTCCCATGGGAAACCTTTGCATATAAGAAGTTACCTTTTGGCTTCAAAAATGATGGAGCCACATTCCAACATGCGATGTCCTATGCATTTCATGATATTAAACATACTGTTGAACCGTACCTTAACAACCTCCCTGCTCATTCACAACAACAGGAGGATGACCCTAGTCATCTTAGAGACATATTTCTAAGATGTCGTCATTATAATATACAGCTCAATTTGCATAAATGTGTTTTTTGCGTTGAGACGGGACGTCTGTTAGGTTTTGTGGTATCCAAAGATGGAATCCAGATCGATCTTTTGAAAATTGCTGCCATTTTAGATCTACCAGCCCCAACTAATCTCCTTGAAATCCAAAGTTTGCAAAGGAAGGAAAAATTTCCCTGCCGTTTCGTGTGCAATTTCGCAGAGAAAACACACGGTTATATGCGTCTCCTCAAGAAGAATAGTCCATTCTTCTGGGATGACTAGGCCCAATGCACCTTTGATCATCTTAAGCACGCTTCGACCCATTCACCCATGATACACCCCCCCGATTATTCAAAGGACTTTCTCTTGTATATTGCTGCCTCCACTACTACCATCACCATGATTTTAGTGTAGGAAAATATCCACGATCAGGAGCACATGATTTATTATTCCAGTAAGAATCTCATGGATTCCAAAACTATCTATTCATGTATGGAAAAGTTAGCATTGGCCATGATCATTGCTGTACAAAAGTTTTGTCACTACATTCTGCTTCGCACTACCACCATATTGGAAAACCAGAACCCGATGTATTACATCTTGACTCGTCAGGTGCTTGGGGGCAAGTTCTCGTGTTGGATAGTTATACTTCAAGAGTTTGATTTGGAATTTTCGAAGGCTACATCAAAGAAATCCTTGGTCTTTTCCGAGATTATTTGTGATCTTCCCTGTGCTTCGACGGCATTTGCACCCAGCGATTCATTTCCTGATGAATTCTTGTTCCCGATTAGCACTACTGATCCTTGGTATGGATATTTACTTATCTATCTCCAAAGACAATGGTTTCAGCTACATTTATCTCCCGATGATCGCCGCCGTATCCGTCACCACGCGAAATACTATCTCATCCTGAATGATACCTTGTATAGAAGTGGAATTGACTCCATTCTCTGGCGAGCCTCACCCATGAGGACGTTGAACATGTGTTAAACGATTTCCACTCTGGAGCATGTGGCTGTCAATTATCTGGGATGGCCACAGCCCAGAAAATCCTTCAGGTTAGCTATTTCTGGCCTTCTGTATTCAAAGACTGTCATGTGGCTATTAAGAAATGCCCACCTTGTCAACACTTTTATCCTAAAACGTGCACCCATCCTGCTCCGCTACACCCCATCATTGTCATTGGCCCATTCGCCAAATGGGGGATTGACTTCATGCATTGCAATCCTACCTCAGCTGAGGGGCATGGTTGCATCATCGTAGCTGTGGATTATTTCACAAAATGGGATGAGGCCATGCCTACATATGCAGAAGATGGTAAGACTATCACTCTCTTCTTATTCAATCATATCATAGCTACATCTGGAGTTCCATAGTCCATCAAAACTGATCACAGATCTTATTTCCATAATCAGATGATGAAGGAACTGAGTGCCAAGCTAGGTTTTTGCTCCTCGGGGTCGCACTGCTCCAACATCTACATGAGAATATACAAGTCTCGTCACTTAACATAAAAAATATAAAACATTAAAAAACGTAAAAACATTTCATCCATTTTAGGGTTTCTTGCTTCTTACCGATATCGCCCCACTGTTCGCCAAGTGGGAGTGGTAGGTCAATATCTCTGGTGAAGCCCGTACCTACGTAAGCATAATCCTCAACCATGAGGATTTAATCTCGGAGCCATTTGAAGAACGGATCAGTGGACTTCACCCTTCCCCTGCCTGCTCCTGTATGAACCATGACCTGAACCCACCTCAGCATACGGGGATCCCATGCTCTCAGACTCCGGAAGACCACCTACTGCCTCATTTGTGGAACCCATTCGAAGAAGAAGCAGGCTAAAATGAAGCCAAAGACAAAATGTTTTAGCTCCCCCTACCAACACATAGTCAACTGATCTTTGAATATTGGAAGCATGGCTTCCGCCTAGTTGAACACCATGGGTTCCATGGCCTCTATGACATACAGCATGTGTGCCCTAGAATCCTGGTGCACATCCTGACTCCTAGCCACCCTCTGCATAGTAAATAGGATGGTCCGTAGGGGCCCATTCGTGACTGATCTGATGGGGATTTTCTTCCCTGATGTGCTCGTCCCTGGAGCACAGTGACAATCTATAAGCTCTCGAATGGTAATATCCCCTCCACAGGAACCTGTCAGTGAGATGGTGGCACCCCGTCTCAAGAGACCAGTCAAGAAGTAGATGTCCTCTACTTCCACTGTAAGAATATGGGCCCCCACCTTGAAATACTGCTACTATGGATTCCACATCCGCAGTATGTGTTCCAGTAACTGCTCATGTGACACCATGCTTGGGGTCCAGAAGAACTTCAGGAGCCCACAATCTCATAATGAGGCATTACAACCTACATTTCTCTCTGCAAAGGCATCATCATTGTCATGCGTTCTTTCTTTCCATATCACCATATTTTGAGCAACCAAGATCTACCAAAAACAATAATGGCATGCATTAGAATCATTCCTAATCATTAAAAATCAAAAGAATGATTTATTATTTCTCATGCTACTAGTTTAAAGTCTCCACAGCTAGCACCACCTGTGCACCGTTGGAGACAGGCAATGGCACCACCTGTCAACTATGTTATAGGCATGGTTCTTGGGTGGTACTGTGTATCCCACAAGGGGTAGCCACAGTGCCCTCTTTTAAGGTTTTAGGGCTCGCCATATGAGCCCAAAACCCCACCAAAACTCAAAATAAACACTATGAAATGCAAGAATAGGGTGTTAGCTATTACCTGCAACTGACGATGCTAAAAATGGACGATGGGAACTCCCGATACCAGTTGTAGAAGATCTGGCTAAGAAAATGCTCCAAGTGCTCTCTGCTATGGGTAAATAGTGAAATGATTTGATTTTTAATTATTTACATGACTTTTATAGGCATTTTTGGGTCTGACTTACTATAGTTTTGATATAAAATCATATTTTAGTCAAAGGTTTATTTGGTGTAATCCCTTAATGCTAGTTTTAAAGGCATTTAACACTTGTTTCTAAGTTGATTGCAGGATAAGAGAACCATAGTAAGAAGCTTTGGAAGTTTGTTTATGGATTTTTCACACTTTCATAAAACAGAAAAGGTCGATGAGCGTTCATCACAACACTTTGGTCATGCTCTTTAAACCTAGTAGCAAAGGTCTAAGTCCATTTCAGTTTCTTTCCAGGCTCGTAAAAAATTGACATTGTGTAAAGAAGCGTCATGGAGTCTTCTTTTCACCTCTTTTTTAGACTCCTTAAAACATGAAAAGATCGTCAAGTCTGTTTTCGATTCTTTCCAAGCTCGTAAAAAGTGACATTATGTAAAGAAACCTCATGGAGTTCTCTTTAAACTCTTTTTAGGCTCCCTAAATAAAAAAAGATAGTCGAGCGATCTTGTCTTCTTCACGCTCGTTAAAGTATTTGAAGAGTCATCCGTCCAATGGTAGGTTATCTCTTTTTTGGTTTGGATAGGACTATTTACGAAAAAGGAACACTCTAGCCAATCATGACTGGAATATTTCTCTAAGGTATGATTTTACACTTTTTCGGGCCTTAGAGACTAAAACATACGAAAAAGGACCCCTTTGGAGTTTGCTTCCGTATTCGTTTAGACTCTCTAAACATGAACGATACTGAGTTTTCTTTCATTAGACTCATTAAATTAAACATTGAGAGACCCATTTTGGGAATGAACCCCTCCTCTCTCAGGTTTGTAAAACATATGAGTCTGAACTTGTCTTTTGACAAGCTATATCGAGTGTTTGTTACCCTCTTTGAACTCGTAAAACCGAAAAGAGGTACTCATAAACCATGATGGGGGAAATGGGAAGGGAATAATTTTGTAAATAATGGCAGTTGTTTGTCATTATCTTTGAACATGGCACTTGTCTACACATCATGTCAGTCACTTGGGTATTCAGCTGATCTCCACGATGATCCCCTTTCATGAGTAATGCCACTCCTTTGAGTCTTTCAAAAGAATGCATTGTCCACTATCGTATTGTGTGTCTGTCATGTCTAGTCATCCTGCCAAGTCTTTTTGTCGTGCCACCCGATGTTCAAAGGGGATTTGGAGAAGTTTCACCTCTGTAGTCTACATAGTCTTTGTGTCAGTATCTTTGAGTCGATCTTATGGTTACTACATTCACATCATTCCAAAACTATGTTCTGAGTTTCGTGTCATTGATGTGGGACTCATCATGGCCCTCCTTCAATGAGACTTTTCCCATCAACATCAGCTCATCATCTGGGAAATAGTCTTAGAAAAAATATTTGGTACCTTGAGATTTGTATGCCTTAATGACAGATTCTCTTGCTCTCGACATAGGTTCACATCATTGACCTTTGATTGATATAATCGACTGGGTGTTCGACGTTAGGACATCTATTCACACTTATTAGATTGTACTAGGGTACCTTAGGAATCATTGACATCAATGGTGATCTCCATCGCACATGTTAACGGTTCACATCATTGACCAGTAATCAAGTGGTTTCTACCATGTTTGATTTCAGATCATTGTAATCACATGGATAGAATCTTACTTTGTGGAAGATGAGATGAAGACCCTGGGTATTTGTTTAAAGTGCTTATTGATTTTCCCCAGGTTGCGATGGAGTTTTGTATATCTAGCATGGATCCATATTTGTATGGTTGTGGCTATGCTCGAATTTGTGTCTATATGACATAGATCTACGTTGTATGTCTGGTAGATATGTCCAAGTTTGAGTCCTCTATCACATGGATCTACATTTTATTCTAGTAGCCATGCTTGTTTATTCCTCTCATGGATCTTCCTTATATTGGTTTGAATCCATGAGTTTGGTTACTTGTGTCTATGAGTCAACATACTGATGTACTACAGATGCCTACTTAACAACATGCTCTGATAGAGCTGACATTTTCACCTCATGGCAACGACTTGTTCTCTCAAAGTTCTTGTTTATCGTATCCCTCTAAGACTCATGCTTTGGGGGGCATCCTATTATACCAAAATCTTGTCACCATCATGTGATAAGACCTTTGACATACCTACTTTCCCTAAATCCCAACACTTGGAGTGGAAACCCATGCTAATTGTCAATCTTTCATGAAAATTCCCAGCACCACGCTTTCCCTATTGTCCAGGAGCGCTACCTTGTTCACACCGCCTATCCCTTGTTGTCCACAAGTGGTGCCACCACATATGGCCCTTAGTGCATAAGCATTTCTTACCAGAACCGCTCTGCCATTGAAGGAGAAACATGGTACCCTGGGTTAAAAGTGAAAAAGAGAACTTTCTTGAGGCTTCTAGAAGATAATCCTTGTGTCCTCCCTTATCCCTATCATTGTGGGTCAGTTGAGCTCGAGATCCCCCATCCTAGGATCTTAGAGGCCACCTCATCCACTTATCTCTCAACCATCCCTATCCTTTGAGCCTTATAAATACAAGCTCATGTCCATGGTTGAGTGGGAGAAATATTAAGGTATTTTTATGTTGTTGTATTGATCACTTGATCCAAGCCATTGGAGAGCAGAGAGAGCTAAATTTGGAGCTTATGGGGATGAGAGTGCTTGGTTTCATGGAGATGCATGTCAACACTAAGGATTGGTTGTAAACTTCTCCATTTTTATCTTAATGCAAGTTGATTTCCATCCCACATTATTATTGTTGTCTGATTTCACATGTATGTTGTTAGATTCCTTAGTCACTAACATGGATCAGTAGATTACATTCTGGCTTCTTTTATGTGTTTGTGTGTTTAAGATGATTGCAGGTACACAGGGTTATTATCGAAGCATCACATTCCAGGTATCTACGGCGTCTAGGGAGGGTCTTCAACCTATGTCCTTCATTTGTTCTGGATCTAAACCATTCAAATGAGTGGAACACCTTACTATCCGCAGAAGGTGAAATATTCTAGCTAACAGATACATACCTCCATTCGAAATAATAAGCATTACCATGGCATATATCAAAATAGAATGGAAATGGTCATTGTTTTCTCATCAAAAGTCATTTTGACATACAACTCTTGGGAATCTCGACTTGAAACTTTTTGAGAATGAATAAAAGATAATATTGAACTGCTTAAAATCATAAATGGACAATGGAAGGCTCTCCTAATTCAAAACCATCAGCATTACAATGGTTCACAACAAGATAGTGGGGAAATGACACTATTTCTTCATTGTTCAACATTTTTACATGAATTATTTTGGGTATTTCGACCTAAGAGTATTCTGAACATGAAATACAGAGAATATGCATCAGAAAATAATATAATGGGCATTATAATCTTCCCAAAAGAGATCAATATCTCACCCAAAGCGCAATCACTCCATTGGCATGAATATGGTGTGAAAATGGGAAACAATTGAGAGAGAGTGCTGCAATAGAAGAATACACATGATTTCTTGTATCTTACACCACAAATAAGACTCCATCAAAGCTCCATGAAATACCTGAGTGTCCTCTCCAAACACCAACTAGGATGGGAATCTTTCACCCTCGAAATTGGCTTAAGTAAGAAAACTAGTCATCCACTAGCTCTCACAATTCACAAATGACAATTTCACAAATGAGAAAAAGATTCTTCTCATGGATGATCCCTATATTTTATAAAAATTATTAGTCTTCTAAATTTATAAATCCATCCATAAACCAAATCCAAGTTGAATTGGTGTGGCTGCTCATGCTATGCCATGTGGCCTCTCTCTTCACCTTCCCTCTTCTCCCAAATTTGAGTAGGAGCCTCTTGGATTTCTCCAACTCCCAAATTCAACCTATAAGATGATCTATTCAATCCACATGTTATTATTTCAGTATTTCAGCCTTCATACCTGACTTGTGTCATAACTGTCATAAAATATCCATCATTGCTGCCATAGATGTCATAAATGTAAAAGGAATCTAGCCAAGTGTCCATGAAACTCCGATTTGGCTCTTCCTCTCCCATGTAAGTTACAATTCATACCAAATTCTACCTATGAAGTATATGGACAATTATATTAACCTCATAATGCATCCCATAACATTAGGTTTCCCATATATTCGAAATTACAAGAGGAGGATGTCATTTAACATAAGAATTCTAGCTTGAGTAGGCCCCATAGTCTCCATGTGTCTCCATTATCCATAGCCATTTAATTTTTATCTTGTATTTATTTAATAAGATACATTATTAAATATTTATCCTCTTCTAATGTTTAAACATCATTTATTATCCCCCTTATTCCAAATCTCAAAGCTTCCACCCCCAAGCTAGGAAACTAGTGATTTTCCACCTTGGCAATTATTTGACTTTTAGCATCCCTTTGACAAATTTCATGAACATGGAAAATGTGATTTGGCAATTGTGACCCAATTTAAAATTTGGGACATTACAAATTGTCCCTTCCCAATACTGCTTGTACTCAAGCAATTTCAAACATGGTTGTTGAACAACCTGCTTTCTGTATGAATCTTTGAAGTTGCCACTGAGATGCCCACCTTGAGTCTTTGAGATTTCATGAAGATTTTAGAAATGAACCTCCATGATTTCTGCTGCACTAATCTTATTAACATAAAATTATTAAGTGGGGAAACCATCTCCCATATTGCTTGTTTCCCAAATAATTTGAAATCAATGGGACTAAAAACTATACCAGGGTCCCATTGCTTGCATTGCACTCCAATAGTTAAGAGTGCTCTCCAACCCATACCATTTGGAAAGAGAATTCCTGGATCCCATTTTCTTGTATGCATTCTTCCAAACATCATGATTGAATTATATATATCATCAAAGTATATAACAACATAATAAGAATGTACATCAAGGAGGTGCCTCACCAAGAAATCATGAAAGTGCTTATACCTCCCAGTGAGTAGACTACCATTTGCCAAGTGCATACATGCTTCAAGTGACCAATCAAATCTTCTCCAATGACATAGGTGAGGATCCCATGTCCTATAATGCTGCTCCCAAAGAATTTAATATGTATCAAAATAATCATCATCCCTTTTTTCTTTCATCCAAGAAGTGAATGAAGAACCTCCGCCAAAATATGAACCAAATAAGGAGCAAATAAAACAAGAAGACTTCAAGTGCCTCAAAGAAGTCTCATCAATACACCCATGAGTATGTATATCATCATGAAATAACAGAGGATTTTGCTGCTAATAATAATGTTCCTCAATCATATCCCTCTTCACCCAAGTGTTGGATGAAGTTCCTCCAACATCAAATGAACCAAGTGTTGAGCAAGAAAAAACATGAGTCTTCAAGTGACTCAAATGAACATCATAGGTGCACCCATGTAGATGTGTATAATCATGATTTAAAAAATTATGATGCTGCAAATTTAAATAATATGGTTCTATAATAATTCCATCATCAAAAGGAGAAATATAATTTCCATGCTCTTCATGTGGCACCATAAAAAAGAAACCTTTCACCCATACTTCATTAGGATGACTGCTGCAAACTTTAGAAGTGTAGGATATAGGAGAAAGAACCAACTCACCCAAATGATTAGTAAGTGAAAAATTGTCATAATTTGAAGTATCCATAGGGGTAGGATTATTTACCTCCCTAGAAAATGCAAAAATTTCCTCATGAGTTGGTTTCAATGGAGTGGAATCATGCAGTTCTCCAAAAAGTGTGTAACCATTTTCAAGAGGAAACTCAAGTTCCTCTTCCACCACAACAAGTGATTGGATCTAATCACTATAATCCTCAAGCACATAAATAACCTGAAATTTTTCATGTTTCTCATGATCCATCATGTCATGAGAATCCTCCAAGCAATCTACCTTATGAAAATTTGAAACATCGGAGGAAAAACAAGTGTCTTGCAACTTTTCAATAAGTTGCTCATTTTGAATTGTGAGCTTATCAATAACTTCATCATTCCTCAAGTAGGATTCATGTAACCATTCAATAAGCTCAATGACATTTTTTCTATCAAAAATCAAAGACCTGAAATTACCTTTGATGTTGCACATTGCTCTTTGAATCTTCTCCATGTCTTCAAGGAAGGATGGATCCTCCAAGGAAGTATCTCTCCAACAAGAATTTGATACCAATGTTTGAGAGTAATGGTGTATGCTAAGGGCCTCTTGGATATTATTTTCATTCATATTTAAGGAACCTTCAAGAAAATGAGGCTCTTGCAAATGAACCTCCTCATCTTCTTCATTCTTGCTTGGACAAACTTCATGAAGCTCAAGTGGTGATGGGGAAGTTGATCTTGTTTCTTCTTCAACTACTACAAGGTATTCATTTTCATGTTTTATGGAATTTTGGATTTCAAAAAAATTTTTAAATATGATCTATATATCACCAACATAGAGTTGTGAGTACCCATTAGTAGGTACTCCTTCATAGTTCAAGCATCCATCAGTAGATGCTCTTTGTTTCATTTCCAAGGTAACATGTGTCTCAAAATTATCTTCAGTATTTTCAATAAAAAATTATTCATACTCATGTGATGTCTCTTCATATTTTTTAGAGTCTCTTGGGAGTGAATTTCGATCATATTCATGTACTACTTCTTGTACTCCACCTATTTCAGAACTAGGTGGCTCATGGGTCTCCTCCTTTTGCCCCTTCAAGCAAACTAATGCATTTTTTCCCCTTGGTTTTCTTAAAATCAATATATTTTTCCCAACTTTGGATAGCCAAAAATTCAAATAATTTAATAATATTCTTGGTCATGTCTTCAAATATAGTTTCCATGCTTTTTATTATCTCCTCACCATCATATGAGGTTCTCTTTTCATGCCTAGTCATAGTTCCCAAAAAATTGTCTTCTTCTCCTACTTTTTGTTTTCCTCTTCAACAAAAGCACTTTTGGTTACAATATATAATGGTTGTACCTGAATTATTGTACTCATAAATATAATACCACATCAGGTGCCAATATCATGCTCTGATACCACTGTAATGTCCCTTTTTTGAAATTTTATTAAAATGCCCAATTTTCCAATTTTTTCACAATTTTGGCTCTTGACTAGTTTTGATGTCTAGACCTCCAACTTGACCCAAATGCTTCCAAATTTTCTATGAAGGTACATGAATGATAATATAGCTTAAATATCATGCTCATTTATTTTTTTTAACTCCCAATTACTCATGAAAACTTGTTTAATGTTCTGTTCAAAGTAGGAGTCTTTACTAGCAAATTGGGGCTCCAATTCCCCCTGGGTAATTGCCGGAAATGGCTTCACAAATGATCCCAAAGTCACTTGAATTTATGAAAAGAGGATGGGTATGTGTAAGGGACCTTTTAAAATTCTCATATGCATCATGTTTCAGTTTATACAAGCTTTTAGGACTCTTTCGAAAACAACTCCCAGGTCACAATTTCGACCCTTGGGGAAAATGCACCAAATCTTCTCCCAATGCAATAAAAATGAGTAAAATGGATTCCAATGCTTAAGTAATGAACATAAGACTTGAAATAAACATTAATTACATTCCATATGTCATAAATTTATCAGAGATACATTCCTCCATTCAAAATAACAAGCATTACCATGGCATATATCAAAATAGAGTGGAAATGGTCATTGTTTGTTCATCAAAAGTCATTTTGACATACAAATATTGGGAATTTAGACTTGAAACATTATGATAATGAATAAAATATAATATTGAACTACCTAAAATCATAAATGGATAATGGAAGGCTCTCCCAATTCGAAATCATCAGCATTACAATGGTTCACAGCAAGATAGTGGGGAAATGACACTATTTCTTCATTGTTCAACATTTTTACATGAATTATTTTGGGTATTTAGACCTGAGAGTATTATGAACATGAAATACAGAGAATATACATCAGAACATAAGATAATTGGCATTAGAATCTTCCCAAAATATATCAATAGCTCACCCAAAGCGCAATCCCTCCGTTGGCATGAATATGGTGTGAAAAATGGAAATAGTTGAGAGAGTGCTTCAATAGAAGAATCCACATGATTTCCTGTAGCTTACACCTACAAATAAGACTCCTTTAAAGCTCCATGACATACCTAAGTGGCCTCTCCAAACACCAACTAGGATGGAAATATTTCACCCTCAAAATTGGCTTAAGCAAGAAAACTAGTCATCCACTAGCTCTCACAATTTGTTAGAATAATCAACCCATAGTTAGATACCTTAGACATTAATTAATCCATTTTTGTCTTATTTGCCTAGTTTCCATATTCCACCTTATGCAAGTTGTCATCTACACATCCATAGTGGTCAAACTTGCTAATTTTGAGTCATGGAGCACTTGGGAAACCTCTTGGAATCAAATCTGCTTTATTCCTGGCCTCCCTAGTGCATGTCTGCTTTTTCTGCTTTATTGCCTGCTTTTTCAGTGTTTTAAGGCAATTGGGAAAGTTTGACTAGGTGAAGTTAACTTGTTTTTTGTCCTCCACATCCTCCACTATTTTCTCCTATGAAAAGCATGTATGAGTTTTCCTTCCATCCACTATTAGCTTGCCTAATTGATTTTTCCAATTTGTGAGCTCCTAGACAATTTTGGAAACTGCTTTATGCACCTATGGGGGATTTGCTTAGATTTAGTAAGCCTGCTTTTGACTAGATTCGAATGGCATATTCATGCATTTGAATCCCTCATGTAATTATTTATTGTGGCAGCCTATGACTTCACAGGGTTGGCTATTGTACACTTATTCAATACAGTTTAGTGTTCAGCTCCATATTCAGTCTCTTTTGTGAGTAATTTTGCATGTGTAATTGGCAATTGACGTGAGTGTAATTGTTCTAACACTGGGTTCAATTTCCACACAATTCACAAATGAGCAAAATCTTCTTCTCATGGATGATCCCTATATTTTATAAAAATTATTAGTATTATAAGGTTCCAAATCCATCCATAAACCAAAGCCAAGTCGAATTGGTGTGGATGCTCATGCTGTGCCATGTGGCCTCTCTCTTCACCTTCCCTCTTCTCCCAAATTTGAGTAGTTGCCTCTTGGCCTTCTCCAACTCCCAAATTTGACCTTGAAGATGCTCTATTCAGTCCTAACATGTCAGTATGTCAGTATGTCAGCCTTCATATCTGACTTGTGTCATAAATGTCATAGAATCTCCATCATTGTTGTCATAGATGTCATAAATGTAAGGGGAATCTAGCCAAGTGTCCATGAAACTCCCATTTGGCTCTTCCTCTCCCATGTAAGTTACAATTCATACCAAATTTGACCTATGAAGTCTATGGACAATTATATTAACCTCATAATACATCCCAAAACATTAGGCTTCCCATAGATTTGAAATTACAAAAGGAGGATGTCATTTAACATAGGAATTCTAGCTTGAGTGGGCCCCATAGTCTCCATGTGTCTCCATTCTGCATAGCCATTTCATTTTTATCTTGTATTTATTTAAGAATATACATTATTAAATATTTATCCTCTTCTAATGTTTAAACATCATTTATTATCCCCCTTATTCCAAATCTCAAAATTTCCACCCCCAAGCTAGGAAACTAGTGATTTTCCACCTTGGCAATTATTTGACTTTTAGCATCCCTTTGACAAATTTCATGAATATGGAAAATGTGATTTGGCCATTGTGACCCAATGTAAAATTTGGGACATTACATGCAACCATGTTTCCACGATTTTCGGGGAAGTATAGTCCCTTGGCTCGTAGCCAAGGAGCTCAACGAAGGGAATAGGGTGACTGGATAGAGGAGTCAATTCTGTGTGAATGAGCACAACTGTATGTCATCATGCTTGACTTGACTTTTCTTTCCCCCTCGCAGCTGGTGCAACTCGTTCAATGCAACGAACTCTCATCAATAAGCTCTATGACTTAAGTTGGGATTCATAACAAGAATTATACAGAATGATGTATATTTATATAGTTCAATTCAGCAAGATAATCTGTTCATCCATCTATCAATTGCAAGAAACTAACAGGATCTAAACCACATTTAACATTTTACAGAAAACAACTATTAATCAATCACATAAACATTCACCGCGTCAATCATTCATTTGGACACAAGAAATAACGTGGAAAACCATCTAGGAAAAACCACCAAGGTGCTCTTCATCTAGCATGAAAAAGGATATAGCACCTTGCAGTCTATGGGATGCAGACTGATCTTGAGATATGTCTTTAAGTTCTGACTTATAGTTCTCATGATCTCTAGTTTTCTCTCCTATTCTACTCCTACTCCTAGCGGTCTTCTCCCACTGCAGTCAGATCCACAGCTCAGCAGCCCCTGTAATGCTACCATACTCATCCTGAGTATACTCCTCTTCTGATCACTATGACATTACAACATAATCAGCATCCCCTTCCATGGATTACCACTGAATAACAAACGACTACTGAAAAATGAACAAGGATCAATGAAAACCTTACAGACCAACCTTCTAACCATTGCATCCTTCCTATTTATATTAATTTACATGGCCACATAGGGCCAACTGCATCCCAACAGTCTGTTAGCCATCACCATCAGCCACCCCTCTAGTTACAATTGTGACGATAATGACTTGACACGAGGCACTATCGGATTGACTTACACATATCTTCTCGTATGTGTGTAGCTGCAGGCCTACGCTGCCTTATACGGCCACGATCTGGATTCTGCATCTGTCACTTTTCGATCATTTTCCCCTTACATGCGTCTGTGCTTGCTTTTCCTTTGCCACTCGCTCCTATGCTATGCCTTCGTGGTCCTTTTCGTCCCTTGCGATATTCCTTTGCTTCTATCACACACGCATCACAGTTTCCTTTGCTGCGGACGTAAAATTCCTTCTTGTGCCCCTTTCCTAGGCCAACAGGCCCCCAACGCTCACTTGTGGCTCATCCCGATCCATTAAGAAAGGGACAGATGAGTGGCCCGATCTGCGCAGTATCTTATTGAAAAATTATAGAGATTTTTTTTTTTTTTTTTTTTGGTTGCATCTTAACTTGTGCAATCTGCTCCTTTCTCTTTTTTCTTTTTTTTGAAGGCAACTTTTTGACAGGTTCTTGTGTTTCTCTCCTCCTACTGTCTTTAATCCAACTTCTCTTCACATTTGGAATCGCTTGAAGTAAATCAGAAAAATCAATTACAGAAGGTTTACTGCTACCAGAACCTGTATCAAGCCCCTTCCCTTTCACCAACCTTTTAGCTTTATCTTCAATTCTAGCATCGTCCTTATCATCGTGACTCCGGCATTTCTATCCAAACTCTCCAAATCTATCTGCAAATCATTATCTTTATTGTAGCGGAGATAAGCACAGTGAGATAGCTAGTTTTGTAGCACCATTTTAGAGGATGGGTAATGGAGGATTCGATTGCAAAGTTTGCTTGAGCCGACAGGGTAAGCTTATGTGCTTCTTGTTGAGACCAATATCCTTGCGAAGAGGAATGTTTTATTTGCTACGGGACTCTCTCATCCTCTTGTCATAGTCTGCCTCCAATTTCACCAAGGTTACTTAGTGTCCCATTCTGACACAACAATCCATGTAGCCTTGGTTCTTTTTCCATTCTCATGTTCCAGAGAGTTGATGCATAGTTGTTGCGGGTTGCTGCGGCTTGTTCTCTTGCTATGCTTCTTCGAGTTTCTCTCTTCTGTAGCACTATCTTCACCACCCTCTTTGCCATAGATATAAACTTTGAAGACTTGTTCATATTGAAAAATAGACAAGTCTTGCTATCCTGGGTGGTGGAGGTGAGTGATTTTCCAAACTTTGACAAATTTCACCTGAGCAGCATAGAGTTCAAGCCGACTCTTTTCTACTAGATCCCTCGGAGCTTGCTAAGAGCCAGAGGTCCAGCTTGAAGGGGTTGATGCCATGGCTACCTTCCAAGCCTGCATAATTTGTGAAAGACTGCAGAGACTGTGGACCAGACCCTGCTAAACTTGTCAAAATGGGTTAGGTCTTCGGTTCCTACAAGAGCCCGCTCTAGTGCCATTGATAAGGACACTACTCTACTGATCTACTAATAACCAAGGATGACTTTGCCGAAGGCTTGTCAATGGGTTGAAGCCACTGGGTGACTATCACCATCATTCTTCTTGTTGTATCTGGATACACCCGACATACTGAAAGCTGCATCAATAGCTTTAGCCCTCAAGGTTGCTCGACAAGAGACTTTCCAATTCATTTGGAACTGCATCTGGTGGGTGAGCAGCATAACACAGTGATGTATGCTTAGTGCAAGCAAACCCCACTCTTATAGGGAGAGAATCGGGTCTTCTTTCATGCAGGCTTATCTAGTGGCATTATGAGGACAAGATGCTCCCCTTGTGTACCGAATTTCCTTCTTAGATATGCTATGATTACCAGCATCGCCACTTTTGGGTAGTGATAGTCATGAGCACGTGCGAATCGGTTGGATGACCATGGTGACCGATTTCTCCACACTTGATCTGGCTGCAGCACTGTCCTGGTCCAAGTGCCAAATATTTGTAGGATCTTGTTGCAATTAATGGTCTATCAATATGTGCTAGATGTCTCAGATTTGGCATCACTTGCTTCATAACCAGTTTTGGTGGTGGTTGCAATGTGTCTCATCATGCCTGCACATCCTTAAGGTCTACCTATCTGTCACGCACACTCAGTGCTATGGTTGCCTCCAAAATTCAAAATTCATTTTTTTTTCGCCAAGTGTCTTGGTTGCATTTGCATACATTATTTTTAACTTGCTAGTTCCAAGTCTATTTGTGCAGTAACACAGACCTTTCCTTGGAATTCCTGCACCGTTGCTTCTATCTTAGCAACTTCCATCGCAGCTTTCTCTGCTTGCGTGGCCAATTGCTCCACCTGGTTGGACTGTACATGCTCCAATAAGTCTTTCTCTATAGACTGCAGTATGTCTTGAAGATTTTGTTGCATCAGTTGAATATGGTATGTGAGCTTTTATGCTTCTGACTGGAATTCCTCAACCTTGGCTTCCCTAGCTTTCTCCTGCTTGCGAAGGGTCTAGACTTCCTGCTGGAGACTTTTGATCTATGCATGATTAATGACCTTTTGCTGGATGGGAAGTTTCTGCATGTCCACCTTCGTGGCAGTGATGCACTCATCTATCTCATGAATGAGGTGCCTTATTTTCTCAGTTGTGTCATCCTCAAGCAATGTTTCCCAAATGGTCATAGCATTGTCTGTGGCCTTTGTGTAGATTGCTTCTCCACTTTTAATTTTGTCAACAGCTTTAGACACTGATGTTCTTCTTTCTGCCAACACTTCTAGGGGTGTGCTTGGCATCTGACGGGCTTGCACATCTTCTACTTGGCACATAAGATCTTGCATGATCTTCGCAAGCCTGGAAACTTTAGCCAAGGAGTCTTCATCGGCTTGCCCCGCCTCTGGGGGGAATGTTGTGATGGTATTCTTAATGGAATATGCCAACATGACACAGCTTTTCTCATGGGATAATATTTCTTGCTCCTTCTCGGCCAAGAGGTTGGTGCGCTCTTACAGTTCTCAATGCTTTCCTTGCAAGAGGGTCTTGCGCAGTTTGGCCTTCTTGCCTGTTTTGCTGCTTGATGAGCAATAGTGTTTTTCCTTAGTTGGATTTTAGTTGTAGCTACCTGCTAGATGATATAGATCTCATCCAAGAGAAACTTGGAGAAGTCTATCTTGACGGTGCTATTATCAGTATCTACGGTTGTCTCTTCCTTCATGCCAAGTGCTTGCATTTGAATGAGTACCTTGATTGGTGGTTCCCACGATGGTGTGAGTACTGGTATGTTAGGATCAATGTGCTATGCTTTGGTGTCCACCATGATCTTGACCTCATTAATAGATGTTGTTAACTGATTGAGGTGGTTCTGGACTTTGGCAGCGATGCTCTCTTGTTGGGCCCTTATTCCACCAAGGTTATCTTGTGCAACTTCCTTAATAGCGTTGGAAAGTTCCTGCAACTCATCCTTAGTTAAAAAAGCGGTGTTCATCGTTCTGTCAACTTTCTATTTCTTTTGGCACTATTGGCCTTCCTCAGGATACACACGGGTCTATTTTTTTTCTCCACCAAGCGGCTACTCAGAGGGATGGTTGTCAAATTCCTCCGTATCATCATCATCTTCTAGGTTTCCTTGTGATGGATCCCTTTGGGTATCATCACCTTCTTTCTCTTCACCATGAACTTGGTGAATTGGTGGTTCTTCTACATTCTTCTCTTCAGGATGTGGTTCTGGAAGTGGGCCACGCCATTCCTCTGGCTAGATCTTGACAATTGCATCCACATCATCATCAGTTACTAAAAATATGTCTTGATGTATTTGCTGAGGTGGACCTTTTATAGGAAATAGATTTATATTATGCATATCATCTTCAAATTTGACAAGAGAAGCATACCTTTTGACAGTTGTGGCGCAGAGCCTATGAATTTATTAGACAACTTGGCGCAGGGCCTCTACATGCATGAAGAATACAACATTGTTATCCTGCTAGTGCTGGTTTTCCTTCTTATCTTTCCATAGGTTCTGGTATCTTGCGCCCAAGCAACTCATTGGGGCATTCACATGTACATAGTCTGGAGGGTCAGCCCAGAGAGTGAAAGAAATCAAAATTACCAACCATGAATAGCAGAATTTGTGATCATCCTTCTATTGAGCTAGCATCACATCTTCGAATAGTGCGTTAAGCAAGTACCATGACCAATTGAATTTTTCTCCTTGCGCACATAAATCTGTAATTTCTACTACTATTGTTGAACACTGGGTTGGCATCACCTTATTAAAGATTTTACAGGATAAAATATTGGAAGCAACACATACACTTTTGTCCTGGATGGGCCCAAGTAAGTAGCCCTGTCCTACTCACTGAAGGTTGTGCTTCTACTTGATGGGTTTAGTGTTGCGCTTAGTCAGATATGGAAGAGGATCTTTTCCTTCAGTTGGGAGTCCTATTATTCATCCTATTAATTCAGTATTAACTGGGTATGGCTGATCTCGCCATAACTATCCTCTATGAAATTTGACTAGTAACTGCTTTACATATGTATTGACTTGCAAGCTATGGCCAAAATGAGGCATGAAGAGCATGTTGGTTAAACCTAAAGTGGCCAGTCCCTCGGCCCACTTCTGCATCCTGAGTACCTTAACATTACATGTAGTGGCTTGGATTGTGTCCATATAGTATTTTATTTGTAACCCCTCTTGTTGTCAAGTGTCATAGCCTTGAAACTTCAATATAGCTAACATGGGGAGGATACCTTGGAGCATGGTCATGCCGACAGGGAGTCGTGGTGCAATCAAAGTGGTCACTGGCTTTATTGGAAGGTCTGCATTGGGTGCACCAGGTCTTCTTGGTCAAGTGTAACGTGGAAAATTTGGTTCATCGTGTTCTTCCTCTAGTCCTATCTATGGTTGTGAGGGTTTATTGTCACCAGCATTGTATTTCTCAGCATCAAGTTCCTTTCCTTGTTCTTCTAGAGTGGCTGTGACCTTTCATTTCTTTTGTCTCGGCTGTAGCGGTGAAGATGGCTCGCCTGCAATATTTGGTATTCCTTGGACTGGATTTGGCATAGGACACGAACCAAGGGTTGGAATTTTTTATGGCTTCCTTGTTCTTGCCATTGCGTCGGTCTCTGGTGATTGTTGAAACTGTGAGCCTTCGACTGACTGTGTCTCCACTTCCTCATCAATGGGGCAGCCAGAGATGATAGTGGCGTCTGAAGCCTCACTCTCACTGCGAATGTTAATTACCATGGGTTTGAACGGGATGGAAGATAGGTGACAGGGTGAAGTTCTGTAATGACTCAGATCCGGTGCTCTCAGTGCATAATAGAAAACTGTCTATATGGAGAAATGAATACTCAGATATTGGACAATGTCGTTCAATCATCATTTAACAAAATTTTAAGGTCTAATCATGCCCTCAAGTTTCCTTTTCCAATGCTTTCTCCATTATTTTTTGTAGCTGAACTTTCGAGTTGTACTTGTCAGACTAGTAATGACAATTAGTGGTAATACAGTTGATGAGTGTGAACAATATGCCACCTTGCTTCTCGTACTGAGTTGATTTAATGCCACGCAAGTGACCCAGTCATACAAATCTTTGGGCAAGGATCCACAAGTTAATGCTAGCCAGCCTGTCATTCCTACTTTTTGAATTGTTTAGCCCCTAGTTGCCTTGTTGCTTGCACTCTTTATGTCTCCCACCTGGGTATATGTGATGATGTGACCATTGTGCGGTTTATTGCTCGTGCATTCTATTGGTTCTGTCGCAATCTTGCAACAGAATAGTTTACGCCTTTTGGCCAGTTTTTTTTTTTTTTTTACATGTCGGAGTAAGGTTTCAAGCAACTGTCATTTACCAAACTCACAACGTGGGTACCATCAACCTCTCTGGTGTTGTGTTGTTCCCATACCCATAGTTTGTGCAATGGTATATGGCCTTAGGAAAGCTGTCTTTAGTTTGTGTGGGTACACGAAGACTCTATGGTCATAGTGTAGGATAAGTCTTCCTTCTGTGGATGGATTTACCCTGATATATGGAAAATGTCTTACTAGAAGCTGTTGTTGGGTTTGCTTAGTCTGCAATCACAAAGGTATCCTCATCCTCTCTAAGTCTTCCACCATTTCCTTTCTTTATGTCCCATTTAAAGGGAAGAGGGTCTCGTATTCCTTCAGGAGATCTGCAATTTGTACAACTGCTTCATCCTGCGAGTGCTTTTGTATGACTCTGCGCTCTTTATTTAGTTTTACTGGTTTTGGCCCACTGGAGTTATTCGAGCTATCTTCTACATCCCTGGGTATATTGTCTTGCTGAGTAGCTGCGCTATGTTGGTGAGCACTAGCATAATTGATCTTCTCGACTGTACCCCCTTTTTCTTGTTGGATTGTATGATGAATTATAGGGTGTTTGTCAACCTTTCAAACTATAGGCATGACCTGCTGGGTTCCTTGTCCCAGCTGCTCAGAGTTATCACAGGTCTTGGATGTCATATTCAAAGTGTATATGAAACTCTCATAGGTGGGTAACTCCCTTGACTCAGTCTCCACCCTTCGCACAGAACTGGTGACTCTTGCACACCTTCTCATGGAGACTTCATGTAACCTATTTTTCCAATTCTCTAAAGCCTCTCCTGAATCAGATGTACATGAACTTGTGCACTTCCTGCTGAGGTTCCCATCTGTCGTTGGACTGATATGATCTCCGTGCATAGCTGTAACATTGTAGATTTGATCGATATAGTCAACCTTCTCCTCATTATAAACATGTTCAACATATATTTTCCCCTCAAATGGATAAATGTGCGAGACTACTCTCATTTCCTCATCCTCAAAAGAGAGGATCCTTTTTTTGAAATTTATAATTGTTTGGTTGTCGATATCCCAGTCTATCCCTATTAGCGCATGGTAAGGATTTTTATCATCTACAATGTTGATGACCTCAAATTCTGCATATGTGCGCAATCCTTCAACATCGACAATGGCATTGCTTAATCATCCAATGGGTAGTACCTTTGCCTGATTGGCAAGATGCAGCTAGATAGGAAACCAGACCAAGCGCGGCTTACCCATGCTTTCCCAAGTCTGGCGGGTTAGGATATTGACATCTGACCCCAGGTCTAAAGTGATATAGTCCATGTCATAATCACCTACCTATGCATTCATTCTTAATTCACGCCTAGTTTTACATTTTCATCGTACTTGGTTAACCTTCTTTTCAATGTGTGGTACTATAGGGATCTCATCTGTTATTGCTTGTAGCTCTGTAATAGCATCTTTATCTTGGATCAGCATCAAACAACTTGATAGAATAGGTCTCAACTTACTAACCTCAGTTGAAGCTTTCTTCTGCAGCAGGTGTTGGAATCGTTCAGGAATGTCCTTGAATTCTGTTGAAGTTGATGGTACATCAAGGATTATGAAGTCTAATTGCACATCCTAGAATACTTCTTTCTACTTCAGGCCAGTTGGTGATTCTATTTTATGCGCCACCGGCCTCACTAGTGGCTACATTTGTTCTTGTGGGTTTTCCCGTTCTACTCCATTCATCGCACCTCCTCTTGTTAAGGAAGCAATGTTCAGGTCTTGCGGTTTAGCCACGATCATCTGAACATTCGCATTTGCATTCAGTTTCAGGTTTGGTGGGGGGTTGGATGCGACAACAGTTCTTTCTTTCCACTTTATGATCATCTTAGGACATTGTTCAACATTATGGTCTTGAACCTTATAATATGAGCATGCCCTGGCAGGATCCAAACAATCTCTGGAAAAGTGACCTACTTGTCCATAGTTATAGCATGTAACTGTACCTCTCCCCCTACCAAATCATCTGCCGCCACCTTGTCCTCTAAAGTTTCCAGCACCCCTTCCCTGAGGGTGGAGTTGCTACTGTGGGTACTGGTTATGCTGGTAGTTTTACTGATAGGGGTTTTGTTGTACATATAGTTGTTGAAGCGCATACGGCTGTTGGTACTAATTAGCTGGGAATTGTGCAGGTTGGTACGAGGCTTGCGCCTATTCATCCTTAGGGAACCCCTCATTTTTCATTAAGTATGTATCAATTGTTTGCTGGTATGATCTACAGTCTTTTTCATCATGTCCTACTGATCTATAAAATTTACAAAATAAGTTTGTAGGGGTACTTACAACCTTTTGCAAATACACACATTGCTCTTCACGCTGACCTCTTGACTGGCATATACAAAACCAGGGTATCCCTTGCCCATTTAATGGGTTAGGTGCACCAGATGCGACATAATTCATGAAGTTTGAACAGTTGTCCTTGGTGTGTCCATCCATTCTACATTTTGTGCACCACAAGTCCTCTTGTCCTTATTTTCCCTTCTTCATATCCTGAAGTTGTAGTGTGAGGTTGGCTAGTTGTGACTGAATCTGTACCATTTCGAAGGCACCATCAGCAGTAGGCAAGGTCTCTAGCTTCATCGTCAGCTCCAATGCTTATGTTTGTGACTCAATATTCTACTGCATCAATGGCCCTTAGATGTGTGGTAGAAAAGCAACAATAAACCATTCCTTATGTTGTACATTGGACATTTGGAAGCTTACTTTAGCCATCAGCGTCTTGAATATTTGGTCAAAATCCCACACAGTTTTCACTAGAGCCTGTTTAATCTCCTTAATCTTAGTAATACATTGTGACTCTAATTTGGGTTTTCTAAACTCTGAGATCATTGCAGCTCAGATTTCCTTGAGGGTCTTCTGTGGTGTTTTGGCTGGGGTGGCACAAAATTTCATGAACCAATCCAGGGCGCGACCCCTTAAAGTTGTAATAATCTGTCCCTTCTTTATATCGGCGTTATGTACTAAGCATACCATCCAGATAGCTTCCCAAAGAAACCAATGTTGTTCTGGGTCTTTTGTTCCATCCCCATTAAAGGTGGGCAATCTAACATCTTTCGTAGCCATTGGGTTGCCGTTCAGGTTCTCTGGGGCAGGGTTCAACTGAGTTGCACCTTTTGGCGCACTAGTTTCAAAACTAGTGGTATCCAAATTAGAGGTCCCTTCAGGGGATGAGACTCTAGATCTCATCTTAGGTGATATAGCTGGTGTTATATAATTTTGCTTTGACCTTGAGGTCTTATCAAAGCTATCCAAATCTTTAGTTCCTTCCGAGATCGGGTTATAGTCCTCCTCCTCGTCGCAAGACCCTTCATCTTCGCACAATCAAAGTTTGTGTTCACTTCCTTCAAACAAAATAGGATTCCATCGGCCCCTTTCGGTTTTCCTTCTCTTTCCTGACCTGAATCTTCTCCCACTCCTTAGGAATCCAACCTTGAGTTCAAGTTCTGTTCTTCCGGGGAACATCTCCACATACTCCTCCTTATGTTTTTACCTGCCTGTTAGCAACATAGCCCCTTCCTAGACACACGACTCAACTATCCAGATGCAAAATACCCTTCTCATAAGAAAGTAGTTTTATCCATGTACTTATGCTCAATAAGTATCTTCTTCATGGTCCTTGAAAGAAATCTTGTTCAGCTTCACTATATGAAGTTATAGTATCTATTGCGAACTCAGTAATATACCCTTGCAATATACTATCAACCCAAAAATAAATAGCTCTTGAGATAGTGTTACTTACACTGGTTATCTCCTGAACCAATTGGTCGCTCCACTCGCTAATATCCCTTGTCTGGTAGTTGGTCCGTCTAGATGCGAATCCTACCAACCATTCATGTAGTAGAATAGCAAACTCAGTAAAGAAAGATCTCGTGAATATCAGAGTATATATAATCATCTAACCATGTTTCTGCGTTGAACCGTGTTACTGCACTTTCTTCTTGCACAAACACCAGTGTTTTAGCATCCAACCAGTCTTTTATCTCCTCCTTCGTTGGGTGCCACACCATCTCCCCAATTTAATCAATAGTGTCTCGATAACAAAACCATTTGTTGGCCACTTTTCCCCACTTGTGCGACCTAAGTTCTGCGCAGCCCACTTATCCAACAACTACCCAAAAACATAAATATAAATTGTTGAGATTATATAATATAAATAAAAAAACATTGAATACATTTATATAATAAAAAATGAAATATAAATAATAAAAAATTATAATCTAACCAAAATTATCAATTATTTAAACTACTTCTATTTAGATAACTTATATTTTTATTTTTAAATTGTGGTAATTGCTTCATCATTTGTAATCATACCATCAAACTATGCTCAATTATTTAACTATGTTTAACCTTTAATTAATAAAATAAAGTTATATAAAGTTTTTTAATATTTTAAATAAATTAAAAAAAAAATTTAAATTTTTTAAAACTACTGTTGAGATTTAATTTGAGTAATCTTTTGGCTAGATATGAGTTTTAAATCTACTGGTTTTGTG